>OZ020604.1:77317899-77917899 GCA_963971545.1 Philophylla caesio | reverse complement strand
CTCTATGCGTTTTATTTGTATAAAATAGCGGAGTAAAAATCCGCGGGTACAAACTATTAATAAATAAATAAATTTATTAATTTAAAACCATCATATTATAAAACGTGTTTAACTTAGTACTTTTCTACTCCCTTTTCTCAAAAAGGGATCATATTCTCTCCCCTTTCTGCGTACTTCCGAAATACAACTTTAGATTAAGGAGTGTCAGAATTTAGCTGTCAGTAAGTACATAACCTTTTATAATTGAATCATGCATATGTATATAAAGTAATGTGAGATTTGTTGGGCTAACAAAACGCAAACTATTTTATACAAACCCTTAATGGGCAAGCAACATGTGACCGAACGACCTTTCCAACGTATATTTTTAGATTTTATGGGTCCTTATCCTCGTACGAGTGATGGTAACGTTTACATGTTTGTGTGTCTAGTTACAAAATTCGTCTTTCTAAAGCCCATGCTTAAATCAACTTCAGCAAATGTCGTAAACTTCCTTGAACGAGAAGTCTTCCACATATTTGGCGTACAATGGAAAGTAGTTCGGTCTGAAACTTTCAGGGAGTTTTTATACAAGTATGGAACGACACACATAAAAACCGCTTTTTATTCACCTCAGGCAAACGCTGCTGAAAAGTGAATCGATCTGTGTTGCAGATTATACGATCATTTATAAATAACAATCAAATGAACTGGGACCGGCATGTTAGCGATGCAGCTTTTGTTCTTCGCAGTGTAGCTCTTTCTGCCATCCTTTCGGTGTGCCTATGATACAGCACGCAGCGTCGTATGATTTATATCGAAAGCTGGGCTCTCTAGAGAATGTAGATTGTGAAACTGAAAATTGTAGCGACAGACTGTAACTGATAAGAAATAAAATCAAGAAAGAGCTAAGGTTGGCACATGATACATTGATCTTTGTTTATATTTCTGTTTATTTATTGCCGAAATTATCTATTCATTTATTCCTGACTTTATTTTGAGATTATTTGACTAATTATTTATATTATTTTTTTAATGCAATGATTGATTTACTTAGACTTGACTAGTTATATATATATTTATATGTATTCTTTTATTTATTTATTATTATTTTTTTTTATTTATAAACTGATAATATACTGTGATAATTTTCATTAGCAAGTCAGGATATTTGATCCTTGTCGCCTGTGATATCTAATTAGATTAAGTATTAAGTAGAAGCATATCTTGTTAAATGTATCCCCAAACTGCACACAATGACGATCACGAACGAACACTGAGAGACTGGAACCTTATTGCCCGGCGTTGAGTCGTGGATCGAGCCCACACTTTGGGCGATGAGAGTACACTCGACACATGAAAAGGCTGCATTTAGGATTTTTTTACGCACACGCTCCATGCTGCAGGCGCCGTCGGTTGATGCGAGCCTGTAACGACAGCCTTGACTTTGTACAGATACATCCGGCAACTCTGCGTATCATAATGAGGAAGATAATCCGCGTATAGGTAGATACGTATGTCGATGCGGCCAAGCATGTCCGTGTGTGAATGCATATGAGTTTGTGGGTGAAAGTTTGAGTGAAAGCGGTAGCGAAATCGTTTGGCAAAGCATCAGGGGCACGATCGGCCAAGATTTCAAGTTGTGGAATCATACCAAAAGTTGGCATCTAATAAAGTGAACGTGTGTGTAAAATACGGCGTTAGAAGTGAAACCTATGTATGTGAAAAACCATTAATAATATTCATTTTGCCTGTAACGGAAGCAGAAAAGAAAATCGCTTTGAATCCTGCTACTGGTAAGTCAAATATATACATACATATAAGTGCTCCTTTAAAGAAAAAAATTGTTATAATTAAAATTAAGATAAAATGAAACGTACTATAATTCAATTAAAATTAAAATTAAATAAGCTAATTTAAATTAAATCAGAACTATAACACAAATTTAAAGAAATCTAAATAATCTGAAATTAAAATTAAAAATATAAATAACATCAATATAAAATACAACAATAATAATACTAATTTAAATGAATGTCCAATAAACAAAATTGTGTATATATATATCGTGTACGTGCATACATAAATGCGCGAATTACTCAGGAGAGTGCGCAAATAATAATAACCATAAAAAAAGGAATTTCCACATACGCATATATATACATAACAAGATCTCTGATTAAATGTCATGTAGCAATGAGCGTATGTAAGCCCGCAGTGCAGGAGAAAGAAGAAAACTTACAAGGTAAACGACTCTCTACTATTTATAAATTAATATAATGCCTCAATAAAATAAGATTAAAATTAAAGTAATAAAAAATTATGATAAAGTTGAAATGTATGAAAATATTTAAATTCAATTAGTAACTATATATTTATTTATTTATTTATTTTATTTAATTAATCACACACAACAACCAGCAGTTATATTTACAGTGTATGATATCTTACAATCTAAAATATAAACTTATAGCTAGTACATATTACATATTAGAGCATACAAGGAGAATAAATATTAAAAAATGAGAAGAGACGAAAGATGGCGAGGAAAAAGACAGGAAGAGAGGTAGAAGAGACCTATAATATTCATTTGGCAAAATGACGCATTACTTCGTTTTTAAAATGGTTAGTATTTTTCAAAAATCTTATCGCCGCGGGCAGGGTATTCCAAAGCAAACCTGTTAAGTTTTGATTACTAATCGTAATCATTAGTAATCTGATTACTTTGTATTTGAGAGTGAAATAATTGATTACATTACGATTATCTTGGTCCCAACTAGATTACGTAATGATTACGATTACAAATAATCAAAAAATAATCATGATTACTCTAGATTACTAAAAAGAATCAAAAAGAATCAAAAATAATCAAAATAAATAATTGATTCTTTTCAGCGATTCTTTTTGATTCTTTTCAATCCAAAACCACAAACAACTTTTCTCTTTTTGCTTTTTTTAATTTTTAATAAATTTTTTTACGTAAGCGTACCAACAAGTTAACAACCGTTCTTGAATTCTAACACTACTCGCTTCAGCATTGTTGGTTTTCATAAAGGTGTAAATATCAGCTACGCTCATTGAAGCTTATTCTGATGATCAGAACTGGGAACTTTCGCGATGGGGCTGATTATATTGAATGGCTGAATTGCTATTAATAATAGCAAAAATATCATAATTTATAATATAATATTTATAATAATATAATATATGTATATACATATGTTTATACTTACATATAAATGCATATATCTTAGAATCTGAGACTCAGATTATACAAAAAACCATTAAAAAAATTTTAATAAAAAAATTTCTTAAAATTTAAAGAGAAAAGTTGTTTGGTATTTTGGATTGAAAATAATCAAAAAGAATCAAAAATAATCAAAAAGAATCCTGAATATAATCAATTATTTATTTTGATTCTTTTTGATTATTTTTGATTCTTTTTAGTAATCTAGAGTAATCCTGATTATTTTTTGATTATTTGTAATCGTAATCATTACGTAATCCCAATATTTGAAAGGCACAATTAAATAATAATTACAATTCTTTTTTGAAAATAATCTAACCGATTACTAATCGTAATCATAATTTAACAGCTATGTTCCAAAGACGGATTGAGAAAACGAAAAACTGACGTTCGGATACTAAGCACGTAAATTTAATATTGCTTATAGAAAGAGATCGAGAAGATTTGGTGAATTGAAATCGTTCTTTCAAATAATCGGGGTCCTGTGTGACTATGACTTTGTGTAGCAATGTCAAACATCTAAGCTTCAATAAGTCGCCGAACGGAATGTTATAAATCCTTAAGGCAAAAGCAGAAATATGTTCATGACGGCTAATGCTGTAGATATATCGAGCAATGTTGTTGTACAGGATATTAATCTTTCTATTGCATACGCTGTCACAGCTGGCATACAATTCACAGCCGTAAAGTAATGTAGGTAGAAGGTAAGTTTTGGCCAGAAGCAATCGAATCTTCACTGGAGTAAAGTACTGAATACTCCATAGTGATCGCAGCATTCCATAAACTTTGCCGATTGCACTAAAAATGCGATTGTTCCATGTCAGCGTTCTATTAAAAATTACACCCAAATTCTTAGCAGTGTCCACAAATTTGATCACACAGTTATTTTATTTTACTTTATTGCACTGATCAAGGTTAAATTTTTTCTTATAGATAGCAATGCATTGGGACTTTTTGGAATTCAGCACCAGGCCATTATCACAGGCCCACGTATTTACTTTATCTAGGTCAATGTTTAAGTTTTCAATACAGGAATTTATAGAGTCCATAGGACAACCAAGGTACAACTGGACTTCATCTGCGTATAGATAAACATTACAATGTTTTAGCACATTTTGGAGGTCATTGACATATAACACAAATAACAATGGACCAAGAATTGATCCTTGTGTTAGATTCAGGGGCCTTGATATAGAGTCTTTTACACACACTGCTTGTGAACGGCCATGGAGATATGCTTTAACTAAGCCTAGTGCTGACAGTGAGAAATTAAATAAATTCTTAAGTTTTAAGCACAAAAGTGCATGATCCACGGAGTCGAAGGCCTTAGAGTGATCAAGCAGGGTTAAAAAGGTTACGTTGTTAGTGTCAGTATTTACCCTTATGTCATCTGAGACTTTAAGGAGTGCTGTGACACAGCTCCTGTTTTTCCGAAAACCAGATTGATATTGGCTTAACAGTGAATTTTCACTAACGAAATGATTAATCTGAGTGTGCATGATGCGCTCTAGAACCTGATGCGCTCTAGAACCTGATAAATAAGGTAAAATAGCGATTGGTCTATAATCACCAGTAGATTTCATGATAGGAATGATTTTGGCCTTTTTCCAGCAGTCAGGAAAGGCCGACATGGTCAAGACGGTATTGAAGGCGTAAGTAAGGTACGGTAAAATTTTTGGCAGTAAGCATTTCACAAATTTCGGATTAATACCATCAAAACCAGTGGCATTCGATTTGATACCAAGTATAGTCTGGACAACATCACAATTATCAACACACTTAAAACAAAAACTAGGCACAACAACACTTATTTTATCACTGTAACGATCGTAATATATAGTACCATTACAAGTAGACGACTCAACAAATGTTTCGTTTAACTCATTTGCATCTAAAGGTTCGTGGGCAAAATTGTTTTTCTTTCCAATGCCAATTTCGCGGATACGTCTCCATGTTTGGTTTGACCCTATGGCTGTGCTAAATTGCCGTTCATAATACGCTGATTTTTGCAATTTAATGGCTTTAGTGACTTCTCTTCTCCGATTTTTAAAGTCACTATATGTCGCATCCGATTTGCATCGCTTCCATTTTGAATATGCCTTATTTCGTTTAACAATTAGGTTTTTTATGTGGTGATTAAACCAAGGACGACTCTAGACAGAGGTGGGTTTCGTTACGAGTGGCACAAATCGTTCATAAAGTATGTTAATATTAGACTGGAGAAAGTGTATCTGTTCATTTGCTGATGTTATGGTATAAATTGACCCCCAATATACTGCATCAACAGCTTGCTCTAACTGGTGATAATCAATATTTATAAAATCCCGATATGTGTAAGAGAGATAATTACAAGTTAAATGGAAGTCATAAGTAAGAAAAACTATATCATGCTTAGAAAAGTTCGGCACTGATAATTGGTCATACATAAGTACTTTTGATCTTGAATCTACAAAAAATACATCGAGAAGTGTGCTATTAGTCCGAGTGAAGTGTGTAGGCGTCGTAACATTGACAGGCAGAAGACCGGGATTTTGCATACAAAATGAAAACTTATTGTCAGTAAGCAAATCACTATTGAAATCGCCAGTCAAAACAATATCACTGTATCCGAGTATGGTATTTTCGATAAACTCTACAAAATTAATATAATTAATGTGTCTATTGGGTCTGTAAACACAACCGATAAGCATTTTATTCATTCTTGATGCTACTTCCACAAAGATGTACTCGATAGACTCAGTAGCTACTGATACACATTTTAGTTTACATGAGATACACGATTTTACATATATAGCGACACCCCCACCATGCCCAAGCCTATCTGAGCGATAAAGTTTATACCCATCTACATTAAACAAACCATCATTTTGATGGAAGACTTTGAGCATTAATGTGACATATCTTAAATCCGGTTTTTTGTTTACTCAGTATGCGTATCATATTATAAGTGCAGCCTCTAGAACCGCCGCAGCGATTATCAACATTATTGTTTAACAACATCGAAATTGCAGACTTTGCCAAATGTATTAAAGGTGATAGAAATAGCAATGAGAGAGAGGAAGTGTAGGAAAAGAGAAGCTACGTTGGAAAGTCAGAAAACATTGCACTAATACTTAAAAACTGCAATCTTGCTTAAAATTAATATAAACGTAAAGTATATAAGCATACAAGAATAGAGAGCTAAGACAATTTTAGTAAAATGAGCATACAATGATTGTCACTTGTTGCATCGAATTAGTTTGTTAATGTCTTCTTTGCTAAGCACCTTAACTGCAGTTTCTCTCGGCTGCTTTCGAACGAATACTCTTCCCCTATATGTATATATAAAAATTCTGAAATCCATACATACATACATACATACAGATATATACAAAATAATAAAATGGTTTTTCTATTTACCAGGGTTTTTGTGGCAGGTCCTAGTAAGGAGACCAAAACTACGCCCTTTTGAAGGAGAAGCGTTAGGAACAGTAGAATTTAAAAACAACTTTTTCTTTTATTAAGATTTTGCTTGCCCTGACTGAGATTCGAACCTCGAACTCACCGGCATATCAAGTTGTAGCACGCTCCGCTACCAACTCGACCACAGCGGGCACTCTGACTGGCATATTCCCGATAAAATACTCAATCGGAAGCCAGTAGAAGCAAAAGAGTAATCCACCCAGGTATAGAATAAATAATGGACAGGAATCAGGGTATGACACAGAATGGTAGGTCTGCTGCAGTAGACTTAACCAGCCCCAAACCGAAAATCATTTCGTTTTGTCCTTCGCGATTCCATTTGATTTTGTGCTTTACATTTTGGAAGGATACTAAATATGAGAAAAAAATATAAGATGTATAAAACAATTTATAATAAGATAGTATCTTCGATTGTAACGTTGAGAGGCGACAATAGATTTTTTGCGCAAACAAAAATAGGAGGGAAAGAAGCAGTGGCGCTACTAGACTCTGGTGCAGGTGATAGATGCCTTGGAAAAAATAGTTTCAAATTTTTAGAAGGCAAAGAAGAGAAAATACTTTATATTAATAACCAGAAGGTTAAAACCGCAAACGGGGAAAAAACTCCAGGGACAGGTGTGATTACTTTACCAGTGCTTTGGGATGCCATGAATAGGGATATGTAGTTCTTGATAGTGCCAGGTTTGCAGCAAGAAGTGTACTTAGCATGTAGCACGTGTTGGCCCCAGATCAAACTATCGTTTAGACAAATTAAGGTCTCAATTAACTTCACTGTTCTTGGTCTAGAGCGGACTGATTTGGAGAAACATATTATCCAAGTTCACGATGAGAACCTTCCAGTAAAACAACAGTTTTATGCCATTTCACCTGCGATACAAAGATTAGTATATGAAGAATTGGACACAAAGCTAAATATGGGAGTAATAGAAGAATCCAATAGCAGTTGGAGTTCAACAGTTTCGTTAGTAGTTAAGGGTAGTAAAAAGCGACAGTGTCTTGACGCACACAATGTAAATGGCAGGACCGTTAAAGAAGCCTATCCTCTACCCAATATCGACGGAATACTTAGTCGGCTGCAAAACACGAGATACATATCAGCCATAGACTTCAAATACGCTTTCTGGAAAATTCCCCTAGACGAAAATTTACGGTAATGCCATTCGGGCTCTACAATGCAGCGCAAATAATGTGCCGTCTGATGGAGAGAGTTATACCTGCTTCGTTACGTGAATCTGTGTTTGTCTACCTTGATGATTTGTTAGTGTGTTCTGAAGATTTATTGTCTCATACATGTTTGTTAGAAAAGGTCGCTTGGTGCTTACGCGAAGCAAAGTTAACGATAAATGTGGAGAATAGCAAGTTTTGCTTCAAAGAGGTTCGATATCTTGTATACGTTGTGGGTGATGGCTGTATTCGAACAGATGCCAGCAAGGTAGCGGCCCTAAGCAGTTGCGATGGTTCCTGGGCATGGCGGGCTAATACCGACGCTTCATTCAAGATTACGCGACCATAGCAGCACCCCTGCACGACTGCCTCATCAAAGATAAAATTAAAAAAATTAATATGACTAAAAATCGTTTGAGGTACTTAACCCTAGAACACACACCCAGAAAATACCACGTAAACACACACCCGGGATACGTTTGTACCCGGGACCTTATTTTGCGGTTTTTTTAATGCTTATTCGACCGATTTCTATGATTTTTTTTTTTAAATGTATATTTTATTATATAGCAAGTATTTTGTCTTTTGTTTCATTCGAATATTCCTACTGGTTCCAGCGATATGGGCAAATAAAGTCAGGACATGCAACAGTGGATTTTTGGTTTTGTTGTTGTCCTGATAAATGCAAAACAAAATAATATAATTTATAATAATATACTTGTAGAGTAACAACGAATACACATTTTGGTTTTTATTTCATTGAAATATTCTACCTGGTTCAAAAGATATGTGCAAAAAGGTCGCGCAAGGTATGGGTACGTAGGTAGCAAATACACTGGTATAACTGGTTTTTGTATTTTATATGCAGCTGCAAGGGTTGTTTTCACACGAGGTGTTGTTATAAATGCTGCCTGTTGATATTTTCATTATTGTTTTGGTGCTCAAAAGTGTAAGAAGTGAAAATATAAGTGAAAATAAATATAACTGAAACTATAAATAACTGGATACGAAATGACTTCAAGAAGAAACGAATATTTATCAAGTGCAGCATATAGAAGGTAAAAAATGTAAAATAAGCAACAATGTAAACATATACTAATTTTTTTTATTATGCAGGCTAACTGGGGAACAGCGAGAATCATATATACAATCTTTATTTGATGAAATTTGTGACGATGACGCTCCCTATGACTTTGACTCAGAAGATGAAGAAGAAATTAAAATCAATGACATTGAAATTGCTGATGACGATGCTGAAGTTTCGCAAAGTGCCGCAGAAGTATTACCTGATTATGCGGACTATGAGGATGATGAAGAAGACGATGAAGAAGAAGAAGTAGAAGAAAATAATGAATTACCTGCTAGTGCCGAAAAATTTGTTGCACGTGATGGTACTGAGTGGATGAAAGAACCAAATGTAAGTCGTCAGGTACTCAGACAAAATATTATAAGAGAACGTTCTGGACCAGCTAGATGCACTGAAATGTTGTCAATAGAGCAAACATTCAAATGTTTCATGAACGTGGAAATGGCTGATATAATTATGCGCCACACAAATAAGTTAGCAAAAGAAACTTATAATGCTTACAACAATGCGCATCCAAACACAACTCCTAAGTCATGGACGCCTGTGTCAATAACAGAGCTGTATGCATTTTTTGGCATACTTATTATGACTGGTGCGAACCATAGCAATGGAGAACATGTTCGAGATTTATGGAGCGTCAAAAACTATCCTTTATATCGCGCCACAATGGGAGTCAACCGTTTCTGTTCGATATTGCAGTTCCTAAGATTTGACGATAAAAACACTCGTGCAACACGCTTACTAACTGATAAAGCAGCACCGATCAGTGAGTTGTGGACGATGATGAACAATAATCTTGCTGCACATTACAAGCCCAGCTCATGCTTGACGATTGATGAACAATTATTTCCTCACCGTGGACGCACACGGTTTACGCAGTACATACCGTCAAAACCTGCTAAATATGGTGTCAAGGTTTGGTGGATTTGCGATGCCACACATGCATATCCATTGCATGGACAAATATATACTGGCCAAGCAGAAACTGGTAGGGAAACGAACCAAGGCGAACGAGTGGGGAAGGATTTGTCTGCCAAATACCAAGGAAGTGGCCGAAACATTACAATGGACAATTTGTTTACGACCTTGCCAGTTGCAGAACTGCTTCTCACCTGGAAACTCACGATCGTTAGAACTTTGCGCAAAAACAAATCATATATTCCTCAAAAAATGAAGCAGAACAAAAACAGGACAATTGGTTCAACGACATTTGGCTTCAAAAATAATGTGACAATGTGCTCTTATGTTCCCAAAAAAAATAAAGCAGTAATTTTGCTTTCGACCATGCATAATGATGCTGAAATAGCTGACAGTGGGAAACCTGAAATAATTGAATATTATAATCGTACCAAAGGTGGTGTTGATCGAATGGACCAAATGTTTGCGGAATATCCAACACAAAGACAAACAAAACGATGGCCACTAGCGATGTTCTTCAACATGTTGGACATTACAGCTCTTGCAGCCTACATTGTCTACGATTTGAATAACCCTATGTTGCCTTGGAGAACAAACAACAAGCGTAAGCAGATCCTGCGCAGCTTGGCTGAAGCATTGTGTATGCCCATTATTGGAGCCAGAGCCATAAATCGTCAAGTGACGCGAAATTTTTCGACTAAAATTGCTATTGAAGCATATTTCAACCGACCGGTGGAATCAATGGTGTCAACAGCAGCATCAACATCCGCCGCAGCGCGCACGCCAAAACCTGTGTCCGGAAATTGCTATTTATGTTACGCACAAGAGGAAAAACGCCGTAGAAAAACCAGAAAGCTGTGCGCCAAATGTAAGAAGCCAATGTGTCTTGAACATTCGGTCACATCAACAAATTGCTCTACTTGCCATGATTTTCCTTAGATATAAGATGCATTTTTATAATTTTTATAATAAAAGTCAATAATATAATGTGTGAAATGAATATTTTTAATTTTTCAAATAAAAAAATAATATAAAAAATGTTTTTTTTGATTATTATGAGGATTTTTACTATTGGGGTACAAACGTATCCCGGGTGTGTGTTTCCGTATATAATGTGTTTGGAAGGCTGTAGCTCCTGAACCAATGGTCCGATCTGGTTTAAATTTTGAATTTGAACTCAAAACTAAATAATCTTCCTAGATCCGAAGATATAGAGGTATAGCGGTTCAAAAGTTACAACACTTCAAAGTTGAAAGGATATTAATCTTTCTATTGCATACGCTGTCACAGCTGGCATACAATTCACAGCCGTAAAGTAATGTAGGTAGAAGGTAAGTTTTGGCCAGAAGCAATCGAATCTTCACTGGAGTAAAGTACTGAATACTCCATAGTGATCGCAGCATTCCATAAACTTTGCCGATTGCACTAAAAATGCGATTGTTCCATGTCAGCGTTCTATTAAAAATTACACCCAAATTCTTAGCAGTGTCCACAAATTTGATCACACAGTTATTTTATTTTACTTTATTGCACTGATCAAGGTTAAATTTTTTCTTATAGATAGCAATGCATTGGGACTTTTTGGAATTCAGCACCAGGCCATTATCACAGGCCCACGTATTTACTTTATCTAGGTCAATGTTTAAGTTTTCAATACAGGAATTTATAGAGTCCATAGGACAACCAAGGTACAACTGGACTTCATCTGCTTATAGATAAACATTACAATGTTTTAGCACATTTTGGAGGTCATTGACATATAACACAAATAACAATTGATCCTTGTGTTAGATTCAGGGGCCTTGATATAGAGTCTTTTACACACACTGCTTGTGAACGGCCATGGAGATATGCTTTAACTAAGCCTAGTGCTGACAGTGAGAAATTAAATAAATTCTTAAGTTTTAAGCACAAAAGTGCATGATCCACGGAGTCGAAGGCCTTAGAGTGATCAAGCAGGGTTAAAAAGGTTACGTTGTTAGTGTCAGTATTTACCCTTATGTCATCTGAGACTTTAAGGAGTGCTGTGACACAGCTCCTGTTTTTCCGAAAACCAGATTGATATTGGCTTACCAGTGAATTTTCACTAACGAAATGATTAATCTGAGTGTGCATGATGCGCTCTAGAACCTGATGCGCTCTAGAACCTGATAAATAAGGTAAAATAGCGATTGGTCTATAATCACCAGTAGATTTCATGATAGGAATGATTTTGGCCTTTTTCCAGCAGTCAGGAAAGGCCGACATGGTCAAGACGGTATTGAAGGCGTAAGTAAGGTACGGTAAAATTTTTGGCAGTAAGCATTTCACAAATTTCGGATTAATACCATCAAAACCAGTGGCATTCGATTTGATACCAAGTATAGTCTGGACAACATCACGATTATCAACACACTTAAAACAAAAACTAGGCACAACAACACTTATTTTATCACTGTAACGATCGTAATATATAGTACCATTACAAGTAGACGACTCAACAAATGTTTCGTTTAACTCATTTGCATCTAAAGGTTCGTGGGCAAAATTGTTTTTCTTTCCAATGCCAATTTCGCGGATACGTCTCCATGTTTGGTTTGACCCTATGGCTGTGCTAAATTGCCGATCATAATACGCTGATTTTTGCAATTTAATGGCTTTAGTGACTTCTCTTCTCCGATTTTTAAAGTCACTATATGTCGCATCCGATTTGCATCGCTTCCATTTTGAATATGCCTTATTTCGTTTAACAATTAGGTTTTTTATGTGGTGATTAAACCAAGGACGACTCTAGACAGAGGTGGGTTTCGTTACGAGTGGCACAAATCGTTCATAAAGTATGTTAATATTAGACTGGAGAAAGTGTATCTGTTCATTTGCTGATGTTATGGTATAAATTGACCCCCAATATACTGCATCAACAGCTTGCTCTAACTGGTGATAATCAATATTTATAAAATCCCGATATGTGTAAGAGAGATAATTACAAGTTAAATGGAAGTCATAAGTAAGAAAAACTATATCATGCTTAGAAAAGTTCGGCACTGATAATTGGTCATACATAAGTACTTTTGATCTTGAATCTACAAAAAATACATCGAGAAGTGTGCTATTAGTCCGAGTGAAGTGTGTAGGCGTCGTAACATTGACAGGCAGAAGACCGGGATTTTGCATACAAAATGAAAACTTATTGTCAGTAAGCAAATCACTATTGAAATCGCCAGTCAAAACAATATCACTGTATCCGAGTATGGTATTTTCGATAAACTCTACAAAATTAATATAATTAATGTGTCTATTGGGTCTGTAAACACAACCGATAAGCATTTTATTCATTCTTGATGCTACTTCCACAAAGATGTACTCGATAGACTCAGTAGCTACTGATACACATTTTAGTTTACATGAGATACACGATTTTACATATATAGCGACACCCCCACCATGCCCAAGCCTATCTGAGCGATAAAGTTTATACCCATCTACATTAAACAAACCATCATTTTGATGGAAGACTTTGAGCATTAATGTGACATATCTTAAATCCGGTTTTTTGTTTACTCAGTATGCGTATCATATTATAAGTGCAGCCTCTAGAACCGCCGCAGCGATTATCAACATTATTGTTTAACAACATCGAAATTGCAGACTTTGCCAAATGTATTAAAGGTGATAGAAATAGCAATGAGAGAGAGGAAGTGTAGGAAAAGAGAAGCTACGTTGGAAAGTCAGAAAACATTGCACTAATACTTAAAAACTGCAATCTTGCTTAAAATTAATATAAACGTAAAGTATATAAGCATACAAGAATAGAGAGCTAAGACAATTTTAGTAAAATGAGCATACAATGATTGTCACTTGTTGCATCGAATTAGTTTGTTAATGTCTTCTTTGCTAAGCACCTTAACTGCAGTTTCTCTCGGCTGCTTTCGAACGAATACTCTTCCCCTATATGTATATATAAAAATTCTGAAATCCATACATACATACATACATACAGATATATACAAAATAATAAAATGGTTTTTCTATTTACCAGGGTTTTTGTGGCAGGTCCTAGTAAGGAGACCAAAACTACGCCCTTTTGAAGGAGAAGCGTTAGGAACAGTAGAATTTAAAAACAACTTTTTCTTTTATTAAGATTTTGCTTGCCCTGACTGAGATTCGAACCTCGAACTCACCGGCATATCAAGTTGTAGCACGCTCCGCTACCAACTCGACCACAGCGGGCACTCTGACTGGCATATTCCCGATAAAATACTCAATCGGAAGCCAGTAGAAGCAAAAGAGTAATCCACCCAGGTATAGAATAAATAATGGACAGGAATCAGGGTATGACACAGAATGGTAGGTCTGCTGCAGTAGACTTAACCAGCCCCAAACCGAAAATCATTTCGTTTTGTCCTTCGCGATTCCATTTGATTTTGTGCTTTACATTTTGGAAGGATACTAAATATGAGAAAAAAATATAAGATGTATAAAACAATTTATAATAAGATAGTATCTTCGATTGTAACGTTGAGAGGCGACAATAGATTTTTTGCGCAAACAAAAATAGGAGGGAAAGAAGCAGTGGCGCTACTAGACTCTGGTGCAGGTGATAGATGCCTTGGAAAAAATAGTTTCAAATTTTTAGAAGGCAAAGAAGAGAAAATACTTTATATTAATAACCAGAAGGTTAAAACCGCAAACGGGGAAAAAACTCCAGGGACAGGTGTGATTACTTTACCAGTGCTTTGGGATGCCATGAATAGGGATATGTAGTTCTTGATAGTGCCAGGTTTGCAGCAAGAAGTGTACTTAGCATGTAGCACGTGTTGGCCCCAGATCAAACTATCGTTTAGACAAATTAAGGTCTCAATTAACTTCACTGTTCTTGGTCTAGAGCGGACTGATTTGGAGAAACATATTATCCAAGTTCACGATGAGAACCTTCCAGTAAAACAACAGTTTTATGCCATTTCACCTGCGATACAAAGATTAGTATATGAAGAATTGGACACAAAGCTAAATATGGGAGTAATAGAAGAATCCAATAGCAGTTGGAGTTCAACAGTTTCGTTAGTAGTTAAGGGTAGTAAAAAGCGACAGTGTCTTGACGCACACAATGTAAATGGCAGGACCGTTAAAGAAGCCTATCCTCTACCCAATATCGACGGAATACTTAGTCGGCTGCAAAACACGAGATACATATCAGCCATAGACTTCAAATACGCTTTCTGGAAAATTCCCCTAGACGAAAATTTACGGTAATGCCATTCGGGCTCTACAATGCAGCGCAAATAATGTGCCGTCTGATGGAGAGAGTTATACCTGCTTCGTTACGTGAATCTGTGTTTGTCTACCTTGATGATTTGTTAGTGTGTTCTGAAGATTTATTGTCTCATACATGTTTGTTAGAAAAGGTCGCTTGGTGCTTACGCGAAGCAAAGTTAACGATAAATGTGGAGAATAGCAAGTTTTGCTTCAAAGAGGTTCGATATCTTGTATACGTTGTGGGTGATGGCTGTATTCGAACAGATGCCAGCAAGGTAGCGGCCCTAAGCAGTTGCGATGGTTCCTGGGCATGGCGGGCTAATACCGACGCTTCATTCAAGATTACGCGACCATAGCAGCACCCCTGCACGACTGCCTCATCAAAGATAAAATTAAAAAAATTAATATGACTAAAAATCGTTTGAGGTACTTAACCCTAGAACACACACCCAGAAAATACCACGTAAACACACACCCGGGATACGTTTGTACCCGGGACCTTATTTTGCGGTTTTTTTAATGCTTATTCGACCGATTTCTATGATTTTTTTTTTGAAATGTATATTTTATTATATAGCAAGTATTTTGTCTTTTGTTTCATTCGAATATTCCTACTGGTTCCAGCGATATGGGCAAATAAAGTCAGGACATGCAACAGTGGATTTTTGGTTTTGTTGTTGTCCTGATAAATGCAAAACAAAATAATATAATTTATAATAATATACTTGTAGAGTAACAACGAATACACATTTTGGTTTTTATTTCATTGAAATATTCTACCTGGTTCAAAAGATATGTGCAAAAAGGTCGCGCAAGGTATGGGTACGTAGGTAGCAAATACACTGGTATAACTGGTTTTTGTATTTTATATGCAGCGGCAAGGGTTGTTTTCACACGAGGTGTTGTTATAAATGCTGCCTGTTGATATTTTCATTATTGTTTTGGTGCTCAAAAGTGTAAGAAGTGAAAATATAAGTGAAAATAAATATAACTGAAACTATAAATAACTGGATACGAAATGACTTCAAGAAGAAACGAATATTTATCAAGTGCAGCATATAGAAGGTAAAAAATGTAAAATAAGCAACAATGTAAACATATACTAATTTTTTTTATTATGCAGGCTAACTGGGGAACAGCGAGAATCATATATACAATCTTTATTTGATGAAATTTGTGACGATGACGCTCCCTATGACTTTGACTCAGAAGATGAAGAAGAAATTAAAATCAATGACATTGAAATTGCTGATGACGATGCTGAAGTTTCGCAAAGTGCCGCAGAAGTATTACCTGATTATGCGGACTATGAGGATGATGAAGAAGACGATGAAGAAGAAGAAGTAGAAGAAAATAATGAATTACCTGCTAGTGCCGAAAAATTTGTTGCACGTGATGGTACTGAGTGGATGAAAGAACCAAATGTAAGTCGTCAGGTACTCAGACAAAATATTATAAGAGAACGTTCTGGACCAGCTAGATGCACTGAAATGTTGTCAATAGAGCAAACATTCAAATGTTTCATGAACGTGGAAATGGCTGATATAATTATGCGCCACACAAATAAGTTAGCAAAAGAAACTTATAATGCTTACAACAATGCGCATCCAAACACAACTCCTAAGTCATGGACGCCTGTGTCAATAACAGAGCTGTATGCATTTTTTGGCATACTTATTATGACTGGTGCGAACCATAGCAATGGAGAACATGTTCGAGATTTATGGAGCGTCAAAAACTATCCTTTATATCGCGCCACAATGGGAGTCAACCGTTTCTGTTCGATATTGCAGTTCCTAAGATTTGACGATAAAAACACTCGTGCAACACGCTTACTAACTGATAAAGCAGCACCGATCAGTGAGTTGTGGACGATGATGAACAATAATCTTGCTGCACATTACAAGCCCAGCTCATGCTTGACGATTGATGAACAATTATTTCCTCACCGTGGACGCACACGGTTTACGCAGTACATACCGTCAAAACCTGCTAAATATGGTGTCAAGGTTTGGTGGATTTGCGATGCCACACATGCATATCCATTGCATGGACAAATATATACTGGCCAAGCAGAAACTGGTAGGGAAACGAACCAAGGCGAACGAGTGGGGAAGGATTTGTCTGCCAAATACCAAGGAAGTGGCCGAAACATTACAATGGACAATTTGTTTACGACCTTGCCAGTTGCAGAACTGCTTCTCACCTGGAAACTCACGATCGTTGGAACTTTGCGCAAAAACAAATCATATATTCCTCAAAAAATGAAGCAGAACAAAAACAGGACAATTGGTTCAACGACATTTGGCTTCAAAAATAATGTGACAATGTGCTCTTATGTTCCCAAAAAAAATAAAGCAGTAATTTTGCTTTCGACCATGCATAATGATGCTGAAATAGCTGACAGTGGGAAACCTGAAATAATTGAATATTATAATCGTACCAAAGGTGGTGTTGATCGAATGGACCAAATGTTTGCGGAATATCCAACACAAAGACAAACAAAACGATGGCCACTAGCGATGTTCTTCAACATGTTGGACATTACAGCTCTTGCAGCCTACATTGTCTACGATTTGAATAACCCTATGTTGCCTTGGAGAACAAACAACAAGCGTAAGCAGATCCTGCGCAGCTTGGCTGAAGCATTGTGTATGCCCATTATTGAAGCCAGAGCCATAAATCGTCAAGTGACGCGAAATTTTTCGACTAAAATTGCTATTGAAGCATATTTCAACCGACCGGTGGAATCAATGGTGTCAACAGCAGCATCAACATCCGCCGCAGCGCGCACGCCAAAACCTGTGTCCGGATCTTGCTATTTATGTTACGCACAAGAGGAAAAACGCCGTAGAAAAACCAGAAAGCTGTGCGCCAAATGTAAGAAGCCAATGTGTCTTGAACATTCGGTCACATCAACAAATTGCTCTATTTGCCATGATTTTCCTTAGATATAAGATGCATTTTTATAATTTTTATAATAAAAGTCAATAATATAATGTGTGAAATGAATATTTTTAATTTTTCAAATAAAAAAATAATATAAAAAATGTTTTTTTTTGATTATTATGAGGATTTTTACTATTGGGGTACAAACGTATCCCGGGTGTGTGTTTCCGTATATAATGTGTTTGGAAGGCTGTAGCTCCTGAACCAATGGTCCGATCTGGTTTAAATTTTGAATTTGAACTCAAAACTAAATAATCTTCCTAGATCCGAAGATATAGAGGTATAGCGGTTCAAAAGTTACAACACTTCAAAGTTGAAAGGATATTAATCTTTCTATTGCATACGCTGTCACAGCTGGCATACAATTCACAGCCGTAAAGTAATGTAGGTAGAAGGTAAGTTTTGGCCAGAAGCAATCGAATCTTCACTGGAGTAAAGTACTGAATACTCCATAGTGATCGCAGCATTCCATAAACTTTGCCGATTGCACTAAAAATGCGATTGTTCCATGTCAGCGTTCTATTAAAAATTACACCCAAATTCTTAGCAGTGTCCACAAATTTGATCACACAGTTATTTTATTTTACTTTATTGCACTGATCAAGGTTAAATTTTTTCTTATAGATAGCAATGCATTGGGACTTTTTGGAATTCAGCACCAGGCCATTATCACAGGCCCACGTATTTACTTTATCTAGGTCAATGTTTAAGTTTTCAATACAGGAATTTATAGAGTCCATAGGACAACCAAGGTACAACTGGACTTCATCTGCGTATAGATAAACATTACAATGTTTTAGCACATTTTGGAGGTCATTGACATATAACACAAATAACAATGGACCAAGAATTGATCCTTGTGTTAGATTCAGGGGCCTTGATATAGAGTCTTTTACACACACTGCTTGTGAACGGCCATGGAGATATGCTTTAACTAAGCCTAGTGCTGACAGTGAGAAATTAAATAAATTCTTAAGTTTTAAGCACAAAAGTGCATGATCCACGGAGTCGAAGGCCTTAGAGTGATCAAGCAGGGTTAAAAAGGTTACGTTGTTAGTGTCAGTATTTACCCTTATGTCATCTGAGACTTTGAGGAGTGCTGTGACACAGCTCCTGTTTTTCCGAAAACCAGATTGATATTGGCTTACCAGTGAATTTTCACTAACGAAATGATTAATCTGAGTGTGCATGATGCGCTCTAGAACCTGATGCGCTCTAGAACCTGATAAATAAGGTAAAATAGCGATTGGTCTATAATCACCAGTAGATTTCATGATAGGAATGATTTTGGCCTTTTTCCAGCAGTCAGGAAAGGCCGACATGGTCAAGACGGTATTGAAGGCGTAAGTAAGGTACGGTAAAATTTTTGGCAGTAAGCATTTCACAAATTTCGGATTAATACCATCAAAACCAGTGGCATTCGATTTGATACCAAGTATAGTCTGGACAACATCACGATTATCAACACACTTAAAACAAAAACTAGGCACAACAACACTTATTTTATCACTGTAACGATCGTAATATATAGTACCATTACAAGTAGACGACTCAACAAATGTTTCGTTTAACTCATTTGCATCTAAAGGTTCGTGGGCAAAATTGTTTTTCTTTCCAATGCCAATTTCGCGGATACGTCTCCATGTTTGGTTTGACCCTATGGCTGTGCTAAATTGCCGTTCATAATACGCTGATTTTTGCAATTTAATGGCTTTAGTGACTTCTCTTCTCCGATTTTTAAAGTCACTATATGTCGCATCCGATTTGCATCGCTTCCATTTTGAATATGCCTTATTTCGTTTAACAATTAGGTTTTTTATGTGGTGATTAAACCAAGGACGACTCTAGACAGAGGTGGGTTTCGTTACGAGTGGCACAAATCGTTCATAAAGTATGTTAATATTAGACTGGAGAAAGTGTATCTGTTCATTTGCTGATGTTATGGTATAAATTGACCCCCAATATACTGCATCAACAGCTTGCTCTAACTGGTGATAATCAATATTTATAAAATCCCGATATGTGTAAGAGAGATAATTACAAGTTAAATGGAAGTCATAAGTAAGAAAAACTATATCATGCTTAGAAAAGTTCGGCACTGATAATTGGTCATACATAAGTACTTTTGATCTTGAATCTACAAAAAATACATCGAGAAGTGTGCTATTAGTACGAGTGAAGTGTGTAGGCGTCGTAACATTGACAGGCAGAAGACCGGGATTTTGCATACAAAATGAAAACTTATTGTCAGTAAGCAAATCACTATTGAAATCGCCAGTCAAAACAATATCACTGTATCCGAGTATGGTATTTTCGATAAACTCTACAAAATTAATATAATTAATGTGTCTATTGGGTCTGTAAACACAACCGATAAGCATTTTATTCATTCTTGATGCTACTTCCACAAAGATGTACTCGATAGACTCAGTAGCTACTGATACACATTTTAGTTTACATGAGATACACGATTTTACATATATAGCGACACCCCCACCATGCCCAAGCCTATCTGAGCGATAAAGTTTATACCCATCTACATTAAACAAACCATCATTTTGATGGAAGACTTTGAGCATTAATGTGACATATCTTAAATCCGGTTTTTTGTTTACTCAGTATGCGTATCATATTATAAGTGCAGCCTCTAGAACCGCCGCAGCGATTATCAACATTATTGTTTAACAACATCGAAATTGCAGACTTTGCCAAATGTATTAAAGGTGATAGAAATAGCAATGAGAGAGAGGAAGTGTAGGAAAAGAGAAGCTACGTTGGAAAGTCAGAAAACATTGCACTAATACTTAAAAACTGCAATCTTGCTTAAAATTAATATAAACGTAAAGTATATAAGCATACAAGAATAGAGAGCTAAGACAATTTTAGTAAAATGAGCATACAATGATTGTCACTTGTTGCATCGAATTAGTTTGTTAATGTCTTCTTTGCTAAGCACCTTAACTGCAGTTTCTCTCGGCTGCTTTCGAACGAATACTCTTCCCCTATATGTATATATATAAATTCTGAAATCCATACATACATACATACATACAGATATATACAAAATAATAAAATGGTTTTTCTATTTACCAGGGTTTTTGTGGCAGGTCCTAGTAAGGAGACCAAAACTACGCCCTTTTGAAGGAGAAGCGTTAGGAACAGTATAATTTAAAAACAACTTTTTCTTTTATTAAGATTTTGCTTGCCCTGACTGAGATTCGAACCTCGAACTCACCGGCATATCAAGTTGTAGCACGCTCCGCTACCAACTCGACCACAGCGGGCACTCTGTCTGGCATATTCCCGATAAAATACTCAATCGGAAGCCAGTAGAAGCAAAAGAGTAATCCACCCAGGTATAGAATAAATAATGGACAGGAATCAGGGTATGACACAGAATGGTAGGTCTGCTGCAGTAGACTTAACCAGCCCCAAACCGAAAATCATTTCGTTTTGTCCTTCGCGATTCCATTTGATTTTGAGCTTCACATTTTGGAAGGATACTAAATATGAGAAAAAAATATAAGATGTATAAAACAATTTATCTTCGATTGTAACGTTGAGAGGCGACAATAGATTTTTTGCGCAAACAAAAATAGGAGGGAAAGAAGCAGTGGCGCTACTAGACTCTGGTGCAGGTGATAGATGCCTTGGAAAAAATAGTTTCAAATTTTTAGAAGGCAAAGAAGAGAAAATACTTTATATTAATAACCAGAAGGTTAAAACCGCAAACGGGGAAAAAACTCCAGGGACAGGTGTGATTACTTTACCAGTGCTTTGGGATGCCATGAGTAGGGATATGTAGTTCTTGATAGTGCCAGGTTTGCAGCAAGAAGTGTACTTAGCATGCAGCACGTGTTGGCCCCAGATCAAACTATCGTTTAGACAAATTAAGGTCTCAATTAACTTCACTGTTCTTGGTCTAGAGCGGACTGATTTGGAGAAACATATTATCCAAGTTCACGATGAGAACCTTCCAGTAAAACAACAGTTTTATGCCATTTCACCTGCGATACAAAGATTAGTATATGAAGAATTGGACACAAAGCTAAATATGGGAGTAATAGAAGAATCCAATAGCAGTTGGAGTTCAACAGTTTCGTTAGTAGTTAAGGGTAGTAAAAAGCGACAGTGTCTTGACGCACACAATGTAAATGGCAGGCCCGTTAAAGAAGCCTATCCTCTACCCAATATCGACGGAATACTTAGTCGGCTGCAAAACACGAGATACATATCAGCCATAGACTTCAAATACGCTTTCTGGAAAATTCCCCTAGACGAAAATTTACGGTAATGCCATTCGGGCTCTACAATGCAGCGCAAATAATGTGCCGTCTGATGGAGAGAGTTATACCTGCTTCGTTACGTGAATCTGTGTTTGTCTACCTTGATGATTTGTTAGTGTGTTCTGAAGATTTATTGTCTCATACATGTTTGTTAGAAAAGGTCGCTTGGTGCTTACGCGAAGCAAAGTTAACGATAAATGTGGAGAATAGCAAGTTTTGCTTCAAAGAGGTTCGATATCTTGTATACGTTGTGGGTGATGGCTGTATTCGAACAGATGCCAGCAAGGTAGCGGCCCTAAGCAGTTGCGATGGTTCCTGGGCATGGCGGGCTAATACCGACGCTTCATTCAAGATTACGCGACCATAGCAGCACCCCTGCACGACTGCCTCATCAAAGATAAAATTAAAAAAATTAATATGACTAAAAATCGTTTGAGGTACTTAACCCTAGAACACACACCCAGAAAATACCACGTAAACACACACCCGGGATACGTTTGTACCCGGGACCTTATTTTGCGGTTTTTTTAATGCTTATTCGACCGATTTCTATGATTTTTTTTTTAAATGTATATTTTATTATATAGCAAGTATTTTGTCTTTTGTTTCATTCGAATATTCCTACTGGTTCCAGCGATATGGGCAAATAAAGTCAGGACATGCAACAGTGGATTTTTGGTTTTGTTGTTGTCCTGATAAATGCAAAACAAAATAATATAATTTGTAATAATATACTTGTAGAGTAACAACGAATACACATTTTGGTTTTTATTTCATTGAAATATTCTACCTGGTTCAAAAGATATGTGCAAAAAGGTCGCGCAAGGTATGGGTACGTAGGTAGCAAATACACTGGTATAACTGGTTTTTGTATTTTATATGCAGCTGCAAGGGTTGTTTTCACACGAGGTGTTGTTATAAATGCTGCCTGTTGATATTTTCATTATTGTTTTGGTGCTCAAAAGTGTAAGAAGTGAAAATATAAGTGAAAATAAATATAACTGAAACTATAAATAACTGGATACGAAATGACTTCAAGAAGAAACGAATATTTATCAAGTGCAGCATATAGAAGGTAAAAAATGTAAAATAAGCAACAATGTAAACATATACTAATTTTTTTTATTATGCAGGCTAACTGGGGAACAGCGAGAATCATATATACAATCTTTATTTGATGAAATTTGTGACGATGACGCTCCCTATGACTTTGACTCAGAAGATGAAGAAGAAATTAAAATCAATGACATTGAAATTGCTGATGACGATGCTGAAGTTTCGCAAAGTGCCGTAGAAGTATTACCTGATTATGCGGACTATGAGGATGATGAAGAAGACGATGAAGAAGAAGAAGTAGAAGAAAATAATGAATTACCTGCTAGTGCCGAAAAATTTGTTGCACGTGATGGTACTGAGTGGATGAAAGAACCAAATGTAAGTCGTCAGGTACTCAGACAAAATATTATAAGAGAACGTTCTGGACCAGCTAGATGCACTGAAATGTTGTCAATAGAGCAAACATTCAAATGTTTCATGAACGTGGAAATGGCTGATATAATTATGCGCCACACAAATAAGTTAGCAAAAGAAACTTATAATGCTTACAACAATACGCATCCAAACACAACTCCTAAGTCATGGACGCTTGTGTCAATAACAGAGCTGTATGCATTTTTTGGCATACTTATTATGACTGGTGCGAACCATAGCAATGGAGAACATGTTCGAGATTTATGGAGCGTCAAAAACTATCCTTTATATCGCGCCACAATGGGAGTCAACCGTTTCTGTTCGATATTGCAGTTCCTAAGATTTGACGATAAAAACACTCGTGCAACACGCTTACTAACTGATAAAGCAGCACCGATCAGTGAGTTGTGGACGATGATGAACAATAATCTTGCTGCACATTACAAGCCCAGCTCATGCTTGACGATTGATGAACAATTATTTCCTCACCGTGGACGCACACGGTTTACGCAGTACATACCGTCAAAACCTGCTAAATATGGTGTCAAGGTTTGGTGGATTTGCGATGCCACACATGCATATCCATTGCATGGACAAATATATACTGGCCAAGCAGAAACAGGTAGGGAAACGAACCAAGGCGAACGAGTGGGGAAGGATTTGTCTGCCAAATACCAAGGAAGTGGCCGAAACATTACAATGGACAATTTGTTTACGACCTTGCCAGTTGCAGAACTGCTTCTCACCTGGAAACTCACGATCGTTGGAACTTTGCGCAAAAACAAATCATATATTCCTCAAAAAATGAAGCAGAACAAAAACAGGACAATTGGTTCAACGACATTTGGCTTCAAAAATAATGTGACAATGTGCTCTTATGTTCCCAAAAAAAATAAAGCAGTAATTTTGCTTTCGACCATGCATAATGATGCTGAAATAGCTGACAGTGGGAAACCTGAAATAATTGAATATTATAATCGTACCAAAGGTGGTGTTGATCGAATGGACCAAATGTTTGCGGAATATCCAACACAAAGACAAACAAAACGATGGCCACTAGCGATGTTCTTCAACATGTTGGACATTACAGCTCTTGCAGCCTACATTGTCTACGATTTGAATAACCCTATGTTGCCTTGGAGAACAATCAACAAGCGTAAGCAGATCCTGCGCAGCTTGGCTGAAGCATTGTGTATGCCCATTATTGAAGCCAGAGCCATAAATCGTCAAGTGACGCGAAATTTTTCGACTAAAATTGCTATTGAAGCATATTTCAACCGACCGGTGGAATCAATGGTGTCAACAGCAGCATCAACATCTGCCGCAGCGCGCACGCCAAAACCTGTGTCCGGATCTTGCTATTTATGTTACGCACAAGAGGAAAAACGCCGTAGAAAAACCAGAAAGCTGTGCGCCAAATGTAAGAAGCCAATGTGTCTTGAACATTCGGTCACATCAACAAATTGCTCTATTTGCCATGATTTTCCTTAGATATAAGATGCATTTTTATAATTTTTATAATAAAAGTCAATAATATAATGTGTGAAATGAATATTTTTAATTTTTCAAATAAAAAAATAATATAAAAAATGTTTTTTTTTGATTATTATGAGGATTTTTACTATTGGGGTACAAACGTATCCCGGGTGTGTGTTTACGTATATAATGTGTTTGGAAGGCTGTAGCTCCTGAAACAATGGTCCGATCTGGTTTAAATTTTGAATTTGAACTCAAAACTAAATAATCTTCCTAGATCCGAAGATATAGAGGTATAGCGGTTCAAAAGTTACAACACTTCAAAGTTGAAAGTGGATACATTTGTACCCGGGTGTGTGTTCTAGGGTTAATAAGTATATAATTAAAAAGAGATACTACGAGTAATATAAAATATTTATAAACATAATTCAAGAAATCAAAAAGAGAAGAATTTAAAAGCAAAACATCAAAAGAAGTAATATTGCTCAAAGTATTCAATTTAAGAGAGTAATGAAAAATATAATCTTAAAAAATTAAAAGAAAGAATACAAAATATCTAAGGATACATTTCTGGGAAAAGGGAAATTCAGAAAAATAGAATTCGAGATCAAATCATTTAAAGCACGTTCCAAAGGGGCATTTCGCGCATATTCAGTTTTACAGTTTTCAGTGTAGCACGGCAAAAATTTTCGCAAATTGCGCTGAGGAATGTTGAAATTAATACGTCTTAAAAGAAATGTACAGTCCAAAGAACCATTTATTATATTGAAAACGAAAGAAAGAGAGAGAAAAGAGCGTCTTGTTACCAAAGGCTTTAGATTAATTAATAGTTAACGAGTACTATACGATGGAATAGGATCAGAAACTCGTATTGCTTTTAATTCGATTCTTCACACAGAAGTTGATCGACACTTTTACATTAGCCCCTCGGGCGACACTGCGCTGCTGTATCTAAAGACGCTAACTCATTCTGCTGCGATTCAATAGCTTCGCACTATCAACTCCGGCTGTTCCGCTTTATATAATATAATATAATTTTGGCGCGTACACTATATAGCTCAGTGTTTGACCAAGCTTCTCCTACCATTTGTGGTGTGCGTCTTTATGTTATACCACAAATGGAGGGACCTACAATTTTGTGCCGACTCCGAACGGCAGATGTATTTAATGAGAAGATTTTTCATGGCAGAAATACCCTCGGAGGTTTGCCCATGTCCGCCGAGGGATGACCGCTATTAGAAAAAACTTTTCCTATGGTTAAGATTTTGTTTTCCCTGACTGAGATTCGATCCTCGAACTCACCGGCATATCAAGTTATAGCACGCACCGCTACCAACTCGATCACAGCGGCCACAAATGGCAGTAGAAGCTCGACCAAACACTGAGCTATATAGTGTACGCGCCAAAATTATATTGCTCAGTGTTGTATTTATTTGTAAGGTAAGTTGTAATATACGGTTCACACGTTCCCACAAATATATTTTCGAGAGTTAAAATACCAATATATGAATTATTGTATTTGGAATATTTTGATTTAACATTAACTTTGAATTAATTTTTTTTGCGTAGATTGGGCTGTGCATTAATAGATATAATTTATAATAAATTATGTATGCTTGGCAAATGAAAAAGTGAGGCGTGATGTGTGTTTATCTGTAGGGATGAAAGTCTAGACGTTAAATGTTTGGTGTGGGTGTGGGAGGGGAAATTGGAATGACTACGGGGTAACATGACTGACTTTCAACAGATGGACGGTTGACCAACGGACTTAGTTAGGTTTCGCGTTACGCCGAAGTGGTGGGAGACTCTTCTTCTCCATTTTCTCTCTCGCTTTCATTATTTCTCTATTATTTTCACATAGGCATGAATGAAATTGTTTTTGTTAATGTAACTGGTAGGCAAGTGCATGTGGCCAGGGCCCGCTATCATGCCTATAAGCCACAAAACATGGTTACATTACACACCACCTGATTATTTCATCATTCGTTTTAAGTCAATTATAATAGATGACGGCATCACGACGCACGTAAACAACGTTTTCCCTAGCATCATGAACAACATGTTCTAACATGCATTACCGAGAAATGCATTATCAATATAACAATAGACTAGCCAACATGTAAACAACAAACAATAGGCAAACATGAATTTTCGAGAAATGCATTATCAACATAACGACATGTAAACAACAAACACCTACTCGTAAACAACAGACAAAGGAACCTTATCACGCATCAACCACGATTAGTATAAATAGAAATATTAACACAAAATGTAGAGAAGTCTTAAGAATATCAATAAAGAGTACGCATTTAAGCGTAGCAAAAAATAGTTTTTGAACTCGTGTAGTAAAACTATACTAACTAGGAGCTCGTCCGTTCTTTCTTCTGGATTGAACAAACCATATCCTTACATTAAAGGATATAACAATTCCTCGTTCCTGAAGATCGAAAACAATAAATATTCCTGAAAAATTGGAATAAAAACCAGCTCGTATAAGACTTGAAATATAGATAATCCATTTGATCAAACGCGATAAGTAAAACGAACAGTGCATCCCGAAACCAACTGACATCGCATCATTCTGGAATCGCGAAGAAAACGACAAAAGCTTTCCAACTCTTTTCGTCCATCGTTGGACATCGACTCCGAAATGACTACACAGGAGACTGCAAACTTAAAGCCACCAATTGCCGCTTTAACTGAAGATACAGACCTGACGCGCAAGCTCAATATACACAAAATGCACCCAAACAACAACAAGAACCAATGGACGTAGATCACTCACACCAATACATGAGATCTACAAACTTCAACAGGAATCATCAAGCACCCCCACAAAACAACTATTACCGCCAAATACATTTCGAGGAGAGGTGCAGAAGAGAGAAGGAAATCCTTCATCTCGCAACTTCAACACACAACAGAAGGTACAACGTGTAAACCAAACACGCGACGAAGAACTACAATCACTTGAACCAAAATATAACAAGAGCCTCTTTTAGGCGTATGAACGATTTGCCGTGTCTGCAACGCCACTGCATATACAGGCAAAACTACAAACATCTTCATCGACACTGGATCAACAAATAACTATATAAGTACAAAATGTATTATCGGTAAGCCTATTCTAATTAAACTTGTAAAAGTAAAAACTCTTCATGGTCACTCAATAACCAAATCAAAAAAAAAATAATAATATTATTAGAACATAATCTCACATTTTTTTAAACAAGAAGAATTTGATATGTTTTTAGGCGAACAGGAACTCAGAGCAATTAAAGCAGAGATCAACCTTTTCGAGTACAAGCTCAATTATAAATATAGGCCCAAAGAAAGAAATTGACTCTAAACAGAAAATAAATTATATGATTAATAGTGAAAAATTTGAGGCAGAAATCGCCAAAATAATGCAAAAAAATTAAAGTAATAACGTAGTACTACCATTTACTATTTGGACCAAGCAATATCCGTATCCTATGTCTGACAATGAGTTTATTGAATAAATTAATCCAACCCAGCAAAAGTCCATACAACTCACCCATTTGGACTGTCGCTAAAAAAGGTACCGATGAACAAGGAAAACCTAAGCGCAGAATAGTTGTAGACTGCCAGAAGCTGAACGCCCAAACTATCACTGATAGATACCCAATACCAGACGTAGCTATGACCATGCAGAATCTAGGTAATGCAAAAGTATTTACAACTTTATATTTATAATATGGCTTCCATCAGATCCTCATTAAAGAATCTGAAATGGAGCCAAATATGAATTTCTCCGTATGCTGTTTGGTCTGAAAATGCTCCATCAATTTTTCAAAGATGTGGGGATGATATCCTGAGACCAAATATCGGCAAGTTCGCTTACGTTTATGTATATGATGTTCTCTATTCTATTATTTTTCTCCCAAAGAGCTTAGCGAACATATCCGCATAATTATAAACGCGCTTCACCAAGCCAATCAGATGCGAACCTCATCGAAATAGCATCACAAAATATTTTTTCTAACAGTCGACATACGCTTTTCTTTAATACCAAAGCTGAATTACTGGACAGACTGAAAAATATAATAAGACCAAAGGAAATATTATTTTACATCGAAAACGACATTATCGACACAATACCGAAACCGAACAACAAAAACAAATCATACCAGACACACACAAACGTGCTCACATAAATTATAAAAATAACGCGCAGGAAATTTGACTCTGATATTACTGGCCGAACATCCGTGACGCTTGTGAAAACGAAATACAAGAATGTGAAAGCTGTCTTACGAACAAGTATGAACGCCGACCAAATAAACAACCAATAGGTTTAGCACCAATACCAAATGAGGAAGGCGATTACATACACCTAGACTTATTTTATATGAACAATAACATATTAATTAGTTAAAACGACAAATATTCAAAAGTTTGCCATTTGAGACAAATACCCTCGAAGAAAGATACATAGAAATACGTTGACTCTCACAAATAATAACGCAAAGTGTATAATGACTGATAACGAGTCAACATTTACTGGCATATGTGCACAACAAATTTACAAACGACCACAAATTTACAAACGACTACAAATAACACATACCAAAACCCAAGCCCTTCATTCTGGAACAAATGGGCAAGTTGAACGTACGCATAGCACGATAATTGAACACGCGAAAGTCTCGGCATACCAAAAGAATTAGCACCTCAAGAGCAGATATACGAAGCAGTCCGACAATACAATGGGACAATCCATTCCGTGACCAACGAGAAACCCGAGGACGTGTTCTTCAACCAAAGGGGGTATCCTGTCATCAAAGAGCACCTTCAATATAACCAGACAGTATCTTGCGATCGCAATCGCAAACAGCTGAACTACAAACAAGTAGTAGTTATATACTCCAAGACGGAACTAAAACGTAAAAAGATACGCAAAACATGTAGTTAAAGAAGACAACGGAAAAACGATAGCGACCAATATAAGCGACAATATAATATATTTAACCAATAGAAAATATGTACTAGTGGAAACATAGCCTATTTCATTTATCACAATACAGCTTTCCTGTATCACATATCCAATCAATCAAAAAAACTCACGCCATACGAAAGTATAATGAAATCTACATACATATAATTTAGAAAGCCAACCTGAGACACAAATTTTAGTGAACAAGATTGAAGCTTAAAAAAATCAATTCCTACCAAATATCTACAGATCCAAGAGATCACTTAACTTCCTTGAATCCATACTAAAATTAATCACTGGTACACCAGACCCCGACGATAATAATAACCAAAAAAGCATTAATTCACAGTTTGAAAGAATACTCGAAACTGTCGATCCCTAAGCAATTAGTGAAAATATTGTTATATTATAAGTCTATAATGTACTTCAATCAATAACGAACACTAATTATTTTACGAAAAACAATAGTTTTTATTTTGCACCTTAATTTGAAACATGTGTATGAATTTATAAATCATGAACTGTTGGACCTTCCAAAAATTAATATATTAGAATATACCGACATTCATACTGTTACCTACAACAAGCAATTATAACAATATACAAATATCCTATTCTTGAAACTAAATGCAGCCTATTTAATGTATATATTTTAACATTAACATTGTAAAATTAATTTATGTAGATCCTAAGGATGCAAAATGTAATGATTATCAAAGAGTATCTAAATGTAAAATCTATATTAGTAACTTTATTTGTAAATCAGATCCCTCTGATTAAAAAATATTAATAGGCAACTCTGCACAATGCGAAACAATCCATGAGAATAGCGCTCCGTTCCTAGAGAATGGACACATCTTGGCAGACGACATGCACATATTAGGCCCAAAACTAATGCATTTTAAAGAATATACAAACATTGATGGCGCCACTTATTACAACCATCAACACCTCAGAAAAATCGTACACAACCAACATAGCGAAAAACTGGAGATACTTCGTATCATTTTCTCAAACTCATACTACAAATTCTGCAACATTCAAGAACTTTCCAAATTTTTAATACCTGTTGAAGATAACCTTGTAAAGTTTACACTTTTCATTATAATTGGATTCCTTACATTAGCAGTCACTACTGATGGTATAGTACACCTCTGCCGATATTGTGAAAAGAGAAGAACACTTGGCAGACAAACGCGAATGACGAACTATACGAAATCGAACTCAACCGTCTTCAACAGCAACACCTAGCAGCAGTGAAGCGAGGACTCTACATTTTGAGAAGGAGGGGAGTTAATGACGATATCTCGCCACTTGATTATTTCATCATTCGTCTTAAGTCAATTGTAATAGATGACGTCATGACAAGGCACGTAAACAACGTTTGGACTCGTATGGTATAACTGTACTAACTCGCAACCGCATTACACACCTTTACATTTGCTTTTTTCAATATAGCCATTCGGACAAATAGTACTTAGTACATTGAAATATTATATTTGTAATTAAACCCCCTTTGAATTAAATAAATTAAATTTATTATATTATTTTCTTCTTTCTTTATATTAATCAATACCTCACAATATTTCTTTAATTGAACGCAATTGTATAGTGCACTACATTCAAACTGCCACCCCAGACGGCATCACTTTTGATTCCGGCCAGCAAAGCGTTAAGACGTGTTTTGTTTTGTTAAGTTCTTCGGCTGAAATTAATAACGTTATAAATTTCGACGATTGAAAAGTGCTGTGTGCCGCAGTAAGTTAAAAGCAGAAGCAAGATTTAAAGAAGTAGCAGAATGGAGGTTTGAAAAAGAAATTCACCGACTTCGAGATTGTCGTCCATCTTTATCATGTATCATCGTTATCTTTCCAAGGAAAACACAAACTAAATTGTGCAACAACTTTTCTCAACTTTCCTACGTGCATTACCGCTCATCTAATCAACCCGCGGATCATTCAATTATAGTGCTAAAATTAGCTGCATCCAAACCTGTCCGTGGTTACAATAACTTGAGTAAAAATTGAGATATCGGGGTATCGTCACAAAATTTGGTGAACAAATTTTTCTCAATATCGCTGTTATCATCGTTAAACATTTTTGAAATCGGACCATATAACGGAAATTTAAAAAAATGCAAAAATTAGGTTTTTTCTTTATCTATTGTAACATATTAATTAAAATTTGATATTTAGTGAGATAGTTAATAAAGAAACTTGATTTTTATCTAATTTTGAAAAATGTGCGTTACCACGCCCACTTATAAAAAACTTCTGTACTTTTTTCATTACGATGTAAGGTATTATCACAAAATTTAGTGAACAAATTTTCCTCAATATCGCTTTTATCATCGTTAAAACTTTTAAAATCGGACCATAACCTCGCCCACCTCCCATATAACGGCAATTTTGAAAAATGTAAAAAACTTCGTTTTTCAGTATTTATTGGAACAAATTGATTAAAGTTTAATACTAGCAGCGATTTGAAACAAAGAAATGGGGTTTTTATAAAATTATAGGCACCGCCCATACAAAAACACATCGCGAGGGTATATAAAATTCGGTTTCGCCCGAATTTAGCTAGTCTTACTTGTTTATTTAAGAACGGTTTAAGAAACTCAGACCTTTCGAATGAGATGTCTTAATAAAGCTGAATAGATTTATTTGTTATTGCACAACAAACTTAAATTTTGTTACCCTTTTTCTCCTTTTTTTTAATTTGGCGATATTATCCCACACTATTTTATAAGAAAACTAAATGAGTTTTGATTTGATTCATGTTTAACGAAAACTTGGCCAAAAATTGACTGAGTTATTCAACTTTTTATATGCAAGAAATACATTTTTATCGACATGTTGCAACCCATTTAACCATATGCACTTAAAATTTCGTTTACAACCGTGATATAGTCGTCGCTTCTGTTGTTCCCAAGAAAATAATTACTTAATTTTTAAGTTTCTTCTCAATTTTGACGTCTTTAAAACTTTCCGTTATAAGTGCACGTGTTGTTTATCTTTTGCTGTGTTTTTTTGCTAAATTGGATAAAAATCGCTATAAAATAAAACTAATATGTGCGACAAGCGTAATTAATTTGATTTTAAAAATAATATTGGTGTTGTAAAAATATATAACAAGATTTTCGAAAGGTTTTATAGTGCGAGTCGCTGGTACGAGCCAGATTTTTAGTGTGAATATTGCTGCACAACATTAAAAAAATTGAAAGTTTAACAACCAATTACTTTGCCCTTTTTTGTGCCTATGACTTGGCTCTCAGTTATATCATAAACAAGATGATTGCTATTTTTGCAAAACAAACGTTTCAGGTCACAATTTTAAATCGCGGAAAAACGTATGCGAATGTTGTTACGGTTACAAAACCAAAATACTTAAATGCTGAAGTGCCTACAAAAAGTGAGTCCATTGATGCTGGTGAAACATATTAAGTAGAGGAAGAATTCCTTCAACGTAAATCAAAATCAACGGAAAGGCACTTGTTTTCAAATTCTGATTTCGTCGATATCGTGCGTGATTTGCATTTATCGAAACGAGAATCTGAAGTCCTCGGAGAGGAATTTAGTAAAAAAATATATTTAAATAACATCGGGTAGAAAAACCGACCTTGTTGCTTAGAGAAAGTTTTAAAACTGATGGCAATGACAGTTTTCTAGTACATTGTGTAAATGTACCCAAATTATTTTCGCAGATGAATGGCGACTTTTTATTGGGTGGGATGACATAAGGTCCATGGACTTTATGTCAACTTTGAAAGGGACATAAAGTCCACGTTTCAAACAGACATAATGTCCATCGACTTTATGTCGGTTTCGAAAACAAAGGCATACAGTGCAAGCCCCCTTTTACAGAATGTTCACTGTTTTACAGCAATACAAAGAAGTGTCATTATTTTGTAAAAAAACAAATTATTCAGATATATTTTTAATGAACAACAAAGAATTATTATTCAAATATGCAAGAATTCCAAATGTTCAAGTTAAGAAAAGGAAATCTTAGAATGATATACTCTACATTGTATATGTTATACATATTAAATATACGAATTAAATGAAAATTTTAGTTGAATTCAGCACAATCTGTCTACAGTATGGGCATAAAATTTTGTTTTCATGTTCTGTGTTGTTTTTTTTTACGTTTTCACAGATCGTATTATAGCAGCGTGTACATATTTTCAGATGATTACAGGGTTGCAATAAAGTGTCCCTGGGTTTTTCATAACAAATTATACACAGGACGGTATCCCTATTTCTACTTTCAACCCCTACATTGTCGTCAATTTCATCTTCTTCATCCATGGCATCATCATCATCGTCATCATCATTACCATTAAAAACTCTGTTGTTTTTATTCGAGATTTCATTCAAGAAATCATCGTATGTTATTTTGCCTTTGTCTAATTTCTTAATTGATTTCTCAATTAGAATAGACCTTTTTACAAAATTTGTTGTTTTTGGTCGCTGGAAAACATTATACACACCATCCATCGAGTTTTGCAGTTCGATGGTTGCTTTAAAGTCTTCATTCAATAGAATATCCAAAAACTTACAAAAGTTTCCAAGTTTCGGAACTTTGGAAAAAAGTATGGAATTAATCCTTCAGCCGTACTTGTTGTTCTAACGGATTCCTTATATACGGAAAAGGAGTTTGGACCTTCCTATAAAAAAAGAACAATTTTGAATAAAAATTGGTCTGCTGTTATTCAAATGAATATACCTTAATTATCCATTGCTTTTCAAAATAATTTAAAAATAAATTGAAAGTGTCAGCGTTTTCAGATGAAACAATTGTGTGCCGACATTCACTTTTCAAATGTTCAAATGCTTCAAAAATGTGTGTCGGCTTGAGCAATGGTAACGCCATGAATTTACGGAAAATTCGTTCAATATTGTTGTTCCTTTTCATTATCTTGGACAAATTTGAGATTTTTTTGGAGTTCCTGTGAAGTGCCTGGCAATAATGAAACCAACAACCCTTGATTTGAGCTGAGGGGAAAGTTAATTTCAACGCATTACGCAAGCCTTTTTCATAATCTGTTATGAAGGAATTTGGCACAAATTTTATTAAATTATTGTTTATATAGTTAAACAGATGTTGATATGTTATCTGTGATTTATTTGACAACAGCGCGTAAATAAATGGGTAAATCTCAAAGTGTACAAAACAAAAAATAAATCATAAAAATATGTATGTATGTATACTTATGTATGTAAGTAATTAATTCTGTGGTCACAAGCGATAACCGCCTCAGTACTATGCTTTAACACAGGACTTAGGCGATTATCGCTTGTGACCACAGAATTATACTTACATGATTTTGATATCGAAAGTATATAATAAGTAGCTGCTTATATCCGCAAGCTGGTATTACAGAAAAAGTGCCATCTAGAACGTAATTCCTTTGTTTTATTTGTGGAGATGTAGTTATAATTTTTGCAATGGTTGGTGACATAAATACAGAGTACGAGAAGTTTGTAACCGCAGAATGATCTTAGAAGGGTTGTTCGTTTCCAAGCCAAACAACAGAAATTGCGCTTATAGGATAGCCGATCGGGACCCGTTTATCTGGGCTAGCTTCAGTGGCTGGGGAGGTTCTTGGCTACCCTAATTGCTCTATATTCTGCGGCACTATTTTTTTTGTTTTGAGTCCCGAATTAATTAACAATATTAAGCTGGAAAAAGTAATCAAAAATAATGATTCTATAAATTGACACACTATTCAGAACTCTCAATGCGGGCTCTTTCAACTCTTCCGGATATGTAGCAAATCCAAGATGGAGTCGATCTGCTAGCTCACTACCCACCCATCCATGGTTTTCGTTGGCTGCCATTTGTCGAAAACCCCAATTGCCGCTTACGTTGCCAACCACTCCGTTTTCCCTACCAAGAGGAAACGGAAAAGTAATATTTAGCCACTCATGGCGGATGTATGTATGCTCATCCGTTCCAAATGTTAACAAAGCTCGATTTAATGTACGAATTCATGCATATATAAAGGGTGTTTTTTTTACAGGTTTGTTTTTCGAATAGAGATAAAACTGGCATTTGTGGTCAAATCTGGCAACTCTAATGTCATTTATGTTCAGTTTGGTTTGCCATTTCATCATGAACAGGTTGACAAAAGAACAACGCTTGCAAATCGTGCAAATTTATTTCGAAAATAATGGTTCAGTTCGCGAAGTTTACCGTGAGCTCCGTCCATTTTATGGTCGACATAATCGTCCATCAGAGCAATTAATTCGGTTAACCATGGATCGTTTTCGCACTACGTTTACTCTATGTGATAATACGCATCCGCAGAGACGTCGAACAGTGCGCACCGAAGAAACAATTGCCGCTGTAGAGCAAAGTGTTGAAGAGGACCCGAATGAATCGATTCGCCACCGTGCACAGCAATTGGAGCTTTGTCCATCAACTTTATGGAAGATTTTGCGCAAAGATCTTGGCTTGCGACCTTACAAGATCCAGCTTGTGCAAGAATTAAAGCCGCGAGACCATGCAATGCGTCGTGATTTTGGTGTATGGGCCGAAAATGAGATTGATCTCGATGCTGATTTTCATCGCAAAATTTTGTTCAGTGATGAGGCTCATTTTTGGTTGAATGGCTACGTCAACAAGCAAAATTGCCGCATTTGGAGTGAAGAGAATCCACATGAGACCCTTGAAACGTCATTATATCCACAAAAACTGACTGTTTGGTGTGCTCTATGGGCTGGTGGAGTCATTGGGCCATACTTCTTCCGCAATAATGCTGGAGAGGCAGTTACCGTTAATGGAGACCGGTATAGAGCCATGATAACCGACTATTTTGTTCCCGAATTGGATGGCATGAATGTGGATGAGTTGTGGTTCCAACAAGACGGCGCTACATGCCACACAGCGCACGTCACAATCGATTTATTGAAGGAAACATTCGCTGAGCGCATAATTTCGCGGAATGGACCTGTCAATTGGCCACCAAGATCGTGTGATTTGACACCATTGGATTATTTTCTTTGGGGATATGTGAAGTCGCTCGTCTACACCAACAAACCAGAAACGTTAGGGGAATTGGAAGCCAACATTCGTGGCGTTATTGCCGACATACGGCCCCATATGCTCGAAAAAGTGGTTGAAAATTGGACCTGTAGAATTGGCTTTATTCGAGCCAGCCGCGGCGGCCACATGCCCGAAATCATATTTAAACATTAATGGCATAAAATTATCCTTCCAATAAAGCCAAATTGATGGACCTTAAAACGATTTTCTTGTGTTTTATTTCAATTCGAAGTTCTATACCCTTTTTTTTTTTTTTTTTTTTTTTTTCTTTCAAAGTAAACTTAATCTAGAACAAGATATGGTTATCTTTAAAGCACACTATTACTATTAGTCAAAACCGGTTATCGCATAACACTTTAGTGCATAAAAATATAACAAACAGTTGGGTCTATCTAGTAAACCAATATTTCCTAAGTTCTTAAGCCTAATAATGTGGTAGCTATTAATTACCAAAAATTATTAATCAATTTTATGTAAAATAACCGAACTAATTTTAAGTTACTTAAACCAATCGCAAAATTCAAATGTCCTTATATATATGTATGTACTTAAAGGTACATCAATGCAAAAAAAAAAAACTTCTGTATATCCCACATGTATTCTATGTAGGTCTGTATTTACTTCTTTCTTTTATGCATATATATAGGTACATACATATGTATATATATGTATGTATATATCGTTTAGGTCATTTAGACTCTTTTATTTACTTCTTTCTTTTATGCATATATGTATATAGGTACATATGTATATATGTATATGTATATATCGTTTAGGTCATTTAGACTCTTTTATTTACTTCTTTCTTTTATGCATATATACATATATATACATATAGGTACATACATATATATGCTTGCGGCGAATTTCCATAGCAAAACAACAAAACAAGGTGTGTAAAGAACTTAAGCTGTGCGGGTCTCAATCCGCTCCAATATGAAGCTTGGATATACAAAAGAAAACATGCAGAAAATCGGATGTGTAAAAGTGTTCAAGAAAACTTACCCACTGATTTGCAGCTCACGTTGAAAGGCCTTTCTTGTGGTTGTTGCAGTGGAGAGTTAACCTATTTGTGGAGACTTAGAGAAAACGTATGCCTGCAGCTTTTCGTTTGGTGTTTTGTTGTTTTTACTAGTTTCAGTTTTTATGTTTTTCTTGTTGTTGGTATGTTGACTTAGTTGCTACCGGCTTAAAATAAGTATTGTTTTCCCTACGTGGGTTGCCTTGTACTTTTCAATTAACAAATATTTATGAATGAATGTTTTTTTTTTTTTTTTTTTTTGTGCACTAAAATCTTTAAGTTTAATACCTTCGCAAGGGAAAATATTTCATAATTTTAATAGAAAACAATATTAGGTATTATAATTTCACACTTATTAATTTGCAGGCAAAATTTCTCAAATCATAATTTTTTCTGTTTTTTTTTTTTTTTTTTTTTTGTTTTACTTTAGCAACCTTTACTTATACTTAGATAGGTATATATCATTAAAATTTGTTCTTTTATATATATACATACATATGTATATGTATATATTTTTCTTCACAAAATCCGTCTTTTCGGTGGAAAGGTTATTGATGTAGGTTGCACCAAAATTTTTTAATCTTTTGAACCCCGTAGTTTATTGAATAAAATGTAATTTATTTATATCTTTTAATATATGTATATTTTTTTTTTTTTTTTTTTTTTTTTTTTGTTACTAACCGACCGAAGTATTACTAAAGTGCGGAGGAGGGTGCTGGGTTTAAACAAAAATTTAGTTTTTTTTTTTTTTTTTTTTTAAGCTGTAGCAGCTATTAAAAAAAACGACGAGACCGCGTGGCCAGCATGTGACTGAGAACTGGTACGATATAGGCAGAAATTTTCGTCTTGGTGCTACGCTGAAAGAATCTGGATGTGAAGAGGATAAGGAGGAAAGAAATAAGAAATGCATAGAGAGTAAATTAGCTTTCAGCTTATTACCTTCTATTGTTTTTTTTTTTTTTCAATCCTCTATGATGACAGACTCAGTGGAAACTGTTGAGTGTCTCAAATTTAATCACACGCTTTAGCAAACCCCCAGCTAATATGCCAGACGGTTTAAAAGCTGTATTTATTGACAAAAAAAAAAGAAAACTTAATAAACCATCGACTTGATAGCTAGAATTCTAAAAGTAGGTACTTACTATAATTTAATTTTTGCCAAGCGTATATACTTATGTAGCTGGATTTTTGGTTTCCTTGCAATGATCCGGCTTGGTCCGCGGTTGAATGGGAAAGGGAGTCAATACTTCGCGTGTAAAAAACTTTGACTCTTAACTTTGACAAACACACAGTAAATGTCAAAGTTGGTACTACTGGGGAGGTCGAGAAAAAAAATAATTTCCGCCCATGGTAGTATGAATATTTTAATTCTCGCATGCGAGAATTTTTTAACGGGCAGGGTTGTTTTGGTAATAGTAATTACTAATTAACTAGTAATTAGTTCAAATTTAATAAATGTTTTATAGTCCGACAAAACACGTAAACAGTAACATATATGATTTTCTAGTTTCGCTTTTTGCTTTAGTGGTGGATATTACAAGTTATTTTCAATTATTGTGTCGCTGTAAAACTTTCATGTTCCGCTGGCTTCGATTTCCCAAAATTATCCTGCACCAATGAATTTTTAAACATTTTTTGTATATCTTGTGGACACGAAGGATTCTTAGGCAAAACTTCATTTTTAATGCGCATCATATGTCTTGCCATTTTGCCATACTGTACCAGATGAGCAGAATCTCTGTTTTTCAAACAATTGGAATCAAAAATATCTCTACATGAACTTCTTTTGAGAGTAGTTTTTTTACAATTGGTTTTAATCTCATTTATTAAAAACATTTTATTTATCAACTCGTCTTGATGTCCATGGTTGTGCACTGCATTAACATTAATTTTGTTACATTTGTTATCATTATAAACAAAGAGGCTCACATTGCAATTTTTCTGATAGCACACGTATCGTGTACGATCAGCATATTTATGTTTCTGCCAATAAATTTGTTTTTCACTTTCAATATGTAATAGAGAACTGTTTTGTCTTAAACCCGGAATAAGTTTAAAGATCAAATTATTTTCTTCGCACATATTACAACTTTCTCACACTAAATTATTACCGAGCCTGCTAGCTAATTGACTTTGGCCACGTGTTAATTGCAAGCGTTTGAAATGAAAACAAAAACAAAATATAAAAATTACGGGAGTTAGTGAACTACTTTAATTTATTCATACATACTGCTGTGCGCTAATGCTGGAATAACATTGGCAAAATATTTGTCATTATAATAACAGTTGTTCCCCCTATTTTCACATTTCTCTCTCTCTCTCTACTCTAATTAATAAAATTGTTAATTTTTTTGTTGACATTTTCTCAGTATTATATAATGGCCGTGGTGTAGTGCTCAAATCTTAAAGCTTAAGTGTTTTACTAATAATGAAAGGAAAAAATCAAATGGTGGGCGGGGCGGCGCGGCACGACGCGGCGCGGTGGGACTCGAAGAAGAGTAGTAATTACACAGACCCGCGCCCAACTATCCTGATATACTCACATCTTTTTTGCTTTTAAATATATAAAATAAATTCGGAAATGTTAAGTAGCCATAGTAGTACATATATACACATGTAGTTTAGGTCGCATGGTCTTAAGGCACTTCCGAAACAGACATAGTGTCCACCTCGAAACGGACATAAGGTCCATGTGATTTTATGTCCGTGGACCTTATGTCATCCTACCTTTTTATTGATGGATCGTGTAAAAGTATGTACTCTCTAAAAAAATATAAATAAATTCGTGTTCCCTTAATGAATGCTAGCCTTAGGCTTAAAAGCTGTGTTATTACGCAATGAAAAGCTGTTGCCATCAGTTTCAATCGCGTATAGGATTAACAAGAAAGAAACGTATGAAATGATGGAAAATATTTTTCGGTTGATCGACTATGCCACGCCTCAATGGAAAGCCATCGCTGACTTAAAAGTTTTGACAATTTTATTTGACATGCAAGGTGGCTACACAAAATATCCTCGCTATCTTTGTGAATGAGATAGTCGGGCATCCAATCACTATGATCGCAAAGTATGGCCATATCCAGAGTCACATCAAGTTTTAAGCCTCCCATTGGTAAAATCTGAGGATGTTATATTACCACCACTACATTTAAAGCTGGAATACATTTTCATTTCATTTCATTTATTGCCAAAAATTAGTACAATAAGGTCTATGATCTTTTATAGTACAACAAATCATAAGTAAAATTAGAATAATAAATAATTAAATAAATAAAGGTATAATAGTTGTTAAAGCTAAGTTTTTAAAAATATACTACAGAAAATTATAAATAAAGCAGTGCATTACATTTTGCTCAGAAAGTAGGAATTAGATAGCGAAACTCATAATAATACAATACATATATTTATTTTATTTTAACGAAAGTACATATATAAGACATTCTTGAAGCTACTTTTATTCAGACCACTGCGAATGTGCATTGGAATAGAGTTCCACGTACGAATGGCATTGACAAAGAATAGCCGTGCGGATGATAGATAATTATAACTCGGTACTATCAAGTCATTAATTCGAGCTGACTTAGGAAAAATAAGCTTGTCGTAAAGATAGCTCGGTTCCTTATACATAATAAGTCGACAGAGAAAAATAAAGTTTCTGGCTTTCAAATAATCGGTAATTTCACAGCCTAATAAACGCGATCTCCAGCCGGATATGTGATCAAATTTTGCTAACCCGAACACATAGCGTGTTACATGTTTGAATACTACATTAAATTTATGAGCGGAGTGAGAATTTAACTTACTGTAAACTAGTTCAGGGTAGCAGATGATCGGCATTATTAATTGTAAAGCAAGTTTTCTACGAACAGGGACCGGTGTAAAGGTTGCAGACATTCGTAAATTTCTTAAAATATTGTACACTTTGCTAACTATCGAGTTAACATGATCATCACACGTTAAGCTTGTGTTAATAACTAACCCGAAATTAGTCACTTTTGACACAAGTTTAAGACACTTGTCAGCAATATATAGAGGCGGTATATTTAAAAAATTTATTCGTTTTTAGTTATAGGTAGCACATACGATTTATCGCTGTTTAGACATAGCTCATTTCTCCTCGCCCATGCAGAGATGAATTTTAAGTCGTTTTTAAACTTTGTACAGAGATAACCAGTTTCCTCATAATTTCCAGATAGATATAGTTGAATATCATCAGCATATGCATGTATATGTACATGCTGGCATGCATAAAATATGTCATTTATAAAGAGACTGAATAATAACGGACCCAAGATAGATCCTTGGGGTACACCAGCTAACAATGGTTTTAGACCAGAGGTCTGAGAGCCAACCCTGACACATTGGGTTCTACCCGCTAAGTAGCTCCGCATAAAACGCGTTGCGGAATCCCCGAATCCAAAGTAGTAGTCAATGTTGTGATGTATTTGGGCAGACATCAGCATCTCAAGGACTTTGGAGAGTGCGGGTAAAATGCTGATCGGCCAAAAATCACCGGGACTACATGCATACTTGTTTTTGGCAATTGGTTGCACCGTGGCAACTTTCCACGCATCAGGAAAGCAAGAAGTTGTTATACTATGATTGATGACATGAGTGAGAGTAGGCAATATGTACGGTGCAATAATTTTTACAAATTTAATTGGTATACTATCCGCTCCGATTGCATTCGACCTAATCTTATTGACATCACATTCCGACACAGTATTAAACTCAAAGACTTGACAAACGGACGCTACGGACGAGGAACAGGGTATAAAACAAGTATTGGCACAAGATGGAGTAGCACGACTGAGAAAAGCATTATTAAGGTATTCAGGTCTAAGGGAACAATGGGAACTGTCACTAACATGTACACGAAGATTTTTTAAGTTGCGCCACAAAACATGATTTGGGAGCGAGGTGTCCAACATTTTCCTATAGTATCTACATTTCTCTCTCTTTATAATGGCCGTGGTTTCATTTCGGACAAGCTTATATGCATGCCAGTCGTTCTCGGTGCGGTTCTTTTTTCAGATAGAATACCTTTTATTGCGTTTTATTATCATTGCGCGAATAAACTTGTTGAACCAAGGACACAAGGAAGATTTACGACGGTGAGTGCGAGTTGGAACGTGAGTTCTATATAGATATAAGATGATCTCATTCAAAAAGCTCAATTTATCATGCACCGAACTAAGACCCCAGCAAGCGAACCAATTGACGCAGGAAATGTCGCTTAAAAGATTATTTACATTCAACAAACGATAATCTGGTGAGATGGACGGACTAGCTACTTCACAGTGGTTGTCAAATTTTACATCAAATGCACAGAAAATTAGATCGTGGTCAGAGATAAATGACATTTGGTCAAGTTTCAGAACAACAGACATATCAGACACAATAAAATAATCAAGAAGGCTGGGACAACAGTTTTGCCCATATCTTGTGGGTACAGAAACATTAACGATCTCTAGACCAACACCGGAAATATAATCTAACCAACGCCGAATATGCATATCACCACATAACATATTTACATTAAAATCTCCACAAATAATAATACCATTGTAATCAACAGCGACAGAGGACAACATAGTAAAATATTCAGTTACATTACAACATTTATGAGGATTATAGACGCACGACAACAGAACTTTGGACAGTGAACTAGACACTTCAACTAACAAGTGCTCAGTAGCGCTACCAGTTATTCCTGGGGAGATGTTAGGTACATTTAGATACATAGCAACACCGCCACCCCTTTTAATCTTTCTGTCCATCCTATAAAGTCTGTAACCTTTTATGTCAAAGTGGGCATCCTTTACCTCCGGTCTAAACCAAGTCTCTGAGACAGAAATGACATGAACTCAAGAGAATTCAAATATCACTCTGATCGTATCCATTTTTTCGTTGTTCAAACTGAGGGCATTCAAGTGCACAACATTAAATCCACTTTGGCGCTTGCATAAAATATTCAGCATTGCGAGGCTATTGTCCTCAATGCCATTCATACCCCTATTGTTCGCACTCATTTAAAGCAACAGAAGTAAAGGCAACTACAAGGCAACAAAAGCGAAAATAAAAAAGAAAACATTAACTAAACAAACTGAGTTGCGCTATCTTTACATAAAAGAAATAAACAAAAAACAAAACAAGCATACAATCATAAAGACACATAGGCTTACAGCTAGCTGGGTGGCTTTATCTTTGCTTTGCCTTACATGCACGTAGCCACGGAGTGTGAATGCAGACTGTAACTTCCCTTGCGATAGTCACCAAAGGCACGAAGAGTGCGATTGCGATCGAGTGGCGAGTGAAATTTTATCACAATCGCACCGTTCACACCTGCTCCCGAAGGCTTCGTTCAAAAAATATCTCGTATCTGAGGAACCTGGTCGAATATGCTCTTCAGATTTTCGCCTTCTCCATATGGAACGTCAAAAGCGACGGCATCAGCAGCAATATCATTCGAGCTTTGTTTTATGCCCTTAACCAGAGATGGGCAAGCCCTATCACTTGTGATAGCAGAGCAAAATGCTGCCTCAGCGCAGTCGACACACGTATAGTGTACGAGAAGCAAGCAGAAAAACCCGACAATCGATCGTACGCTTTGTATTGCAAGTTCGGGCGTAGCAAAGCGACACACAAAAGTTTTTCTTGCTTCAGTTGGCGAACAACTATCGTTGGATAACTATCGTATGCGCGAAATGTATGCAATTTTTTTACGATTTTCAACAGAGAAAGTAAGTATACTAATTTAAAACACAAAATTTTCCAACTTTACGCAATGTTTGGGACAACTTATAAGTGGCCTTTTCCTCGGTAAAAATAATTTTAAGTAAACAGCGAAATAGAATATCTGATGGACACATTGCTGATCTTTTAAGAATTAAGGAATGTAAACTTGAAGTAAATATTGATATAATACAATAAAATTGTAATAATCATAAAAAATAAAATGAAGCAACATTTACTTGTTCAGTGTGCAAGTGTATTTTTCCTTGAACAACACATCGTTTTTCGCTGCTTCAACACACGCGCAAACTGTGGCAGAACGTGCATACAGTCACATTGCCCATCTCTGCGGTAGACATATCAACGAACAACAATACACAAGAACGAGCGGGAAAACAGACAGGCGAATTATGAACAATTTAGTTTTATTTTATTTTGCTTTGCTATTTATTGCTGCACTTTCTTGACGGAAATATTCATAAGCAAAAATCACAATTTGTAAAGTTAGTTTGAAAAAAAAAACAACTAGGTACTTGAAAATAAAACCAAAACTGCGAAGTAAAATAAAGCACGTCTACTCTACATGAAACAGTTTGTAAACAAATAGCGAAGCGTTTCATCATCTTAAAACTGTCTTACCAAAATTAAGCGAAGCTAAAATAAAATATGATATTTATTAATTTGTTTTCATACCTAGTTCTTTTTTATTATACCCGAGCGTACTTGTAAAAATCATACGATTTATTATAATAAATAAATAATTATAATTTTGTTTCGATTATTTATTACAGCGCACTGGCTGTTTCTTTTACGTGAGTATTCTTACTGACTATAACAATGGTTGCTTAGCCTACAACAAACCTTCGCCGTCACGCTGCGCTGCTGCTGCTCTGCCAGCGCTCTACCCGTGCCAGTGTTAGACTGCTGGCATAGCAAATAATAGGGAATATTTCGAGTCAGTCATTGTGTGAACGTAATTCTGCTGACATAGTGGTTTGAACATTTGAAAGTCGACTGTGAGAACATAATTATGTTGTCTAAGCGACTCGTGTAAGGTATAGGATTACCTTAGTGTGACTGACCAGAGTGAAGGTTGCGTGAACGGATGTGTTGTGGACCGAATGGTCGTAGTGGGGTTGATTCACGATAACTTACACAACTTACAACTTTGTTCGCATAACGGTTGTTTGTAACAGCAAAAAATAATCGATATAGATATAGACATATACAATACTAAAATGATCAGAATGAAAAGAGGAATCGATTTAGCCCTGACTGTCTGTCCGTCCGTCTGTCTGTGGTTACAATAACTTCAGTAAAGTTTTTTGTTGTTTTTTTACTCCGACAAGGTTGAAAGTTGATGTATTTTGGAACGATTTTCCGTCGATCCTTGTCAAATTTGGTTTTGAAACAAACCGGTTTCGGCGTTGTGCCATCTTCAATGTTATTTTTCGTTCTCGGAAGAACGACAAACCGGTTTCGGCGTTGTGCCATCTTCAATGTTATTTTTCGTTCTCGGAAGAACGAAAAATAACATTGAAGATGGCACAACGCCGAAACCGGTTTGTTTCAAAGACCAAATTTGACAAGGATCGACGGAAAATCGTTCCAAAATACATCAACTTCAGTAAAAATTGCGATATCGCAATGAAATTTGGTACATACATACATATATTGCTCTTTGGACAGGGTAGGTTGGTATTGAAAATGATCAAGATCGCTTAATAACAACGCCCACCTCCCATATAAAGGAAATTTTTAAAAATTGCAAAAACTCTTTTTTTCGGTATCTATTACAGCAAACTGAGTGAAATTTGGTATTTTGAGCAATTTTGAACTAAGAAATTAGGTATTTATGAAATTTTGAAAAATTTTTGAAATCGGATCATAACCCCACCCACCTCCCATATAACGGAAGTTTTGGAAAATGTTTGAACTAAGAAAAATGGGCGTTGCCACGCCCACTTAGGAATAAATATCTGTATCTCAATAACGGTGTAAGGAATCGTCACAAAATTTGGTGAACAAATTTTCCTCAATATCGCTGTTATCATCGTTAAAAATTTTTCAAATCGGACCATAACCTCACCATACTCCCATATAACGGAAATTTTGAAAAATGCAAAAAAAACAAAGAAACGTGGTTTTTATGAAATTATGGTTACCGCCCATGCAAAAATACATCGCGAGGGTATATAAGAATAGGTTTAGCCCGAATTTAGCTTTTCTTACTTGTTTTTTTTATAATATATGTATATAGGTATTTTCATTGGACCTCAAATTCGCAAAATTATGAGCGACGTTAACTTTATGAACAAGTTCAGCTGTGTTGAGAAAAGTGCATGAAAGTGCATGGAAGAGTTTTGTGGCGCTATGTGATAATTTCCTTAGGAACAACAGAAACGAGGACTATATCAGGGTTGTAAACGAATTTTTAAGTGCATATGGTGAAATGGGTTGCAACATGTCGATAAAAACTCATTGAAGTGTTTAAGAAGTGTTTGAGTTTATTCGACATTTGTTTATTTACTTCTGAATAAAAATATTGTTTTGTGTACATTAAAAAATGTTTCTAAAAATACATTTGTAAATATAAGTACAAATGTTGGAAAAATATGTGCATAAAATTTAATAATGCTTGCTTAAAAGCATCGCAATTAATAGTGCAATAAGTGATTTGTATCGGAGATGCAAGCAACAAGCATACATATTTGATGCGAACACCAGCAACAGCAATATTGTTTGTGTTGCAGCCTGAGCATAGGAAAACGGTAAAATTCTGATGACAACGGCGGTGGTATGGAAGACTTAGTCAATGGTGAAGGTGAAGGCAACAGCATGGTCAAAGGCGATGGTGGTGATGCATCATTATGCGAAGATTTCTTTTCTTTAATTTGATTCCATTTGTTTACAAATACACTGTGGAACAAATTCTGGTTAGCAAAAGTTGGGTCGATTCTGAGAGTTAGGGGTGAAAATAGAGCCTAAATTAGAAGACCTGTATCGCGGCGTTTGTTTATGTTAGTGCGAATTTTTTTTTAATCGACCTTCGAACTTCGCTGTCAAATTTTCAGCATATTGTTTATATGGTTTTTTGGATATACATAATTCGTCGACTAATTGATATTTTTTTTCAATCTGTTAAAGCCAAATTACTGCTAGAGACCTGTGCAACAATTAAACTTTTTTAAAAATTGATTTAGAAAATTTTTGTAGTGCTTATGAAGCAAATTCTTGGAAAATTTTTTTTTCATAATTTTTGAACATATTTTCCACAAAACTAAGCTTTTTTTGCTTTCTGTTTGATCTATACTATGCTTCTCAGTTTCTTCAATAAATTTCATTTGATGATTGGCTTTTATTCATCGATAGTTCACTAATCAGCTAAAAGCTTTTGCACAAGACGAATAGAATGCTTTCTGTTCCAATTGCGTATAGCACTGACACTAGTGAAAATTTCGATAATTTGAAACATATTCTGGAAGTAGTCAAATATAACGAACACCAGTGGCGCATTTGCTGCGACCTCAAAATAGTTTCATTGATTACAGGCTTAACAGCATCTGGCAGTATTCAACCACTTAAAAGACATTTTCCCAAGACTAAGTAACGCCAAAATTCAGGAAGGGGTTGTTAATGCTCCTGACATACGGAAACTAATGAGTCGTCAAGATTTTGACCAAGTTCTGACAGACCGAGAATTAAAGGTATGGCTCGCATTGAAAGCAGTCATTAAAGGACTTTTGGGTAAGGAACGCAAAGGCAACTACAGGCAATCTGTTGCAAACATGTTGGCAGCTTTTGATGAAATTGGGGTTAATATGTCGTACAAAATTCATCTCTTACATCAACATCTTGATCAACTCGCTCAACAGTTGCCAACTGAATCTGATGAGCAAGGCGAACGTTATCACCAAACTGCGCTTCCATTTGAAATAAGGTAACTATAGAGTGTGCATATTTTGAATTCCTAGATTTTTCTAATATCTTTGTCAGAGTGGACATTTTAAACATGTTAACGATTGAAAACTATTTTCGTTTCAGGTAAACGGCAACTGGCCAATTCATTAATTTAATTTATTTAAGTTTTTTACTTAAAACTTTTCATAACTAACATTTCAAAATTATGTTTTTTTCCATATTTTTATAATTTCTTCAAAACCAACACTGAAAAAATTGGTACATAAGAAATGAGAAGTAAATTAATATTAAGCTGGAAAACGCAAGTTTTGTATTATGATTGTTTTCTTTTCAAATGAAATTTATTGAAGAAACTGAGAAGCATATTATAGATCAAACAGAAAGCAAAAAAGACTTAGTTTTGTGGAAAATATGTTCAAAGGGCATGAAAAAAAAACTTCCAACATTTTACTTCATAAGCACTACATCTCCGGAAGGTTGCAGTCCAAAGGAGTTCCTCAACTGTGAGATTGCAAAATATGGAATATTTTATAAAGAAAGTGAGAAGTTTCTATACATTTTGACCTGAATACGGTATTTAAAACGATTGTTTGATAACAATTATATTGTGTTATTGGTTTTAATTGCAAATTTCTTTAAACAATCGATGCAGCCTCTGAAGCACTTCAGTCTAAAGCCGCCGATCTTTCAAATGTCTTAAAACATTTGAAAATTTGCCGATAACAACTGGATATGAATCGACATGAAATAGTAAATTAAAATATGGAAGGAAATATTTTGTAAGCAGACAAATTTATCATCAACTTTGAATTTTCTAAAACGCGTCAGATGAAGGTAAAACGCCATTATAGCAAACTTTGCAAAGATGAGCGTCTCCAATATCTGGAAAGTTTGTTTATAGTCAAAATACTTATTTTATCGAATATTGGATATCATGATTAACTAACTGATTTCGCATTTCCTTCCAATCAATAAAGTTGTTTCCAACTTCAGTATTTTGCAACCTACCTACGTTCCATCTTCTACGGTATTCGCCATCGCAAAGGCGTAAAGGCCCATAAATCTTTCGGAGAATCTTCCTCTCTAACACTCCCAGAGCCCTCTCATCAGATATCTTCATCGTCCACGCTTCTGAGCCATACATCAGGACGGGCATAATGAGAGACTTATAGAGCGTAATTTTTGTCCGTCGAGAGAGGACTTTACTGCTCAGTTGCCTACTCAGTCCGAAGAAGCAGTTGTTGGCAAGAGTGATACTCCTTTGGATTTCGGGACTGACATTATTATTGATGTCAATGCTGGCTCCTAAGTAAACAAAGTCTTCTACTTTTTCAAAGTTATAACTGTCAACAGTGATGTTTGATACCAGTCGTGAATGTGCCGACTGTTTATTTGATGACAGGAGATACTTCGTCTTGCCCTCGTTCACCTCCAGACCCATGCGCTTTGCTTCTCTATCCAGTTTGGAGAAGGCAGAACTAACTGCGCGGTTGTTAAGGCCGATGATGTCAATGTCATCGGCGTACGCCAGCAGCTGCACACTCTTATAAAAGATAGTGCCTGACCGATTTAGTTCTGCGGCTCGAATAATCCTCTCCAGCATAAGGTTAAAAAAATCACACGACAAAGAGTCACCCTGTCTGAAACCTCGTTTGGTATCAAACGGCTCGGAGAGGTCCTTCCCAATCCTGACGGAGCTGGTGGTGTTGCTCAACGTCATTTTACATAGCCGTATAAGTTTTGCGGGGATACCAAATTCAGACATTGCGGCATAAAGGCAACTTCTTTTCGTGCTGTCGAAAGCGGCTTTGAAGTCGACAAAAAGGTGGTGCGTGTCCATTCTTCTTTCTTGGGTCTTTTCCAGGATCTGGGGCACTGTGAATATCTGGTCGATAGTAGATTTACCAGGTCTAAAGCCACACTGATAAGGTCCAATCAATTCATTGACGGTGGGCTTTAGTCTCTCACACAATACACTCGACAGAAGCTTATATGCAATGTTAAGAAGGCTGATACCACGATAGTTGGCGCGAATTGCAGTATCACCCTTCTTATGGATTGGGCAAAGTACACTTAGATTCCAATCAGTAGGCATGCATTCGTCCGACCATACTCTACAGATGAGCTGGTGCATGCGCTTTACCAACTCTTCTCCACCGTATTTGAATAACTCAGCTGGCAGCGCGTCAACTCCGGGCGCTTTGTTGTTTTTGAGCCGTGCTATTGCTATACGGATTTAATAGCAGTCGGGTAACGGAACATGAACTCCGTCGTCGTTGATTGGGATTTCGGCCTCATCATCTTCTCCAAGGTGGTCTCTGTCACTTCCACTAAGTAGTGTGGAGAAGTGCTCCCTACATAAACTAAGTATATTCTGAACGTCCGTTACCAGGTCGCCGTTGTCGTTCTTACAGGAATTCGCCCCGGTCTTAAAACCTTCTGTTAGCCGTCGTACTTTCTGAAAGAATTTTCGGGCGCTTTTCCTGTCGGCCAGCATTTCAAGCTCTTCGCACTCACGCATTTCGGCCTTTCTCTTCTTCTCTCGAAAAATGCGACTCGTTTCCTTCTTGAACACACGATATCTTTCCCGCAAGGCTCGCGTTTCGCCCGATCGCAACGTGGCCCTGTAGGCAGCATCTTTCTGTTCCGTGGCAACGCGACATTCCTCATCGTACCAGTAATTTTTCCGGGCTCGCTGGAAACCAATAGATTGTTCAGCGGCGGTACGTAAAGAGCAAGAGATGTGGTTCCATTGCTCTGAAATATCGCTGTGTTGATTAGAGCTCTCAGAGAGCAGGAGTGCGAGTCGAGTAGCAAAGTGCGTGGCTGTCTGTTGTGATTGCAACTTTCCGACGTCGAGCTTTCCTTGTGTGCCTTTTCGCACGCTTTTTGACGTACAGAGGCGCGTGCGTATCTTGGCTGCGACAAGATAATGGTCCGAGTCAATGGAGACAGCCACGTAGCCTGATGTATCCTCCTATGCTGGAACCTGGTACTACAAACTACCATGTTTCGGGCCCCGGCGAAGTCGATCAGTCTCAATCCATTATCAGACGTTTCTTCGTGGAGACTGAATTTTCCGACTGTTTAACCAAAGATGCCCTCCTTACCCACCTTGGCATTAAAATCGCCTAGCACGATTTTTATATCGTGTTGGGGGCAGCGTTCGAACGTGCGCTCCAGGAGTTTGTAGAAGAAATCTTTGGTCCCATCGTCCTTCTCTTCCGTCGGGGCATGGGCGCAAATTAGGGAGATGTTGAAGAATCTCCCCTTTATGCGGATTGTGGCGAGACGTTCGTCCACCGGAGTGAACGACAGTACTTTACGGCGAAGTCTCTCTCCCACCACAAATCCGACACCAAATTTGCGCTCCTTTACATGGCAGCTGTAGTATACGTCGCAAGGGCCTACCGTTTTCCTCCCTTGCCCCGTCCATCGCATTTCTTGGATGGCGGTGATGTCAGCCTTCGCTCTACCGAGGACATCTACCAGCCGGGCAGAGGCACCTTCCCAATTAAGGGTTCGGACATTCCAGGTGCATGCCCTCAAATCATGGTCCTTAAAACGTTTGCCGTGGTCGTCATCTAAAAAGGGGGGTCCTGTCCGAGGCTTTGCTTTGCTTTTCATTGGAAGTTGTTTTTTACGTGGCGGGTTCCAAGCCCTGCGCACAACCCATTGCTGGGGGTTGAAATTTTAAATTCGTTTATATAGCGAGCCGCTTGCTCCAAGACAGACGCCCGCTTGCAGCCGCACCTCCTGGTGAACAGACGCTGTGGACTTTAGTGGACCCTTAAACCGAATATGTCGGAGTGGCTCCACTAAAGCTCCCTCTCTATTAGCCGTGGCCCATGGCTCCACACGGATTGGTTACCATATCTCGCACATGGGTTGCTCACGTTGCCCAGGGTGCACGAACGTGGACGTAAGAGTAGGGATTGAGTACAGCCGCGCAACTGTATCTGCATACCCAGAAGCACCACTGTACCCCATTGCACCTCGACGATTTATATTCAAAAAACCATATAAACAATATGCTAAACATCGGCATTTGACTGCAAAGATCGAAGGTCGATTAAAAAAAAATTCGAACTAACATAAACAAACGCCGCGATACGGGTCTTCTAATTTAGGCTCTATTTTCACCCCTCACTCTCAGAATCGACCTTACGTTTGCTAACCTGAATTTGTTTCACAGTGATATTGAACGAGCGCGCTTAGAAAAAAATCATTATATGGTATTTCTCAAAATTATCTCTTTTTAACTCTTTACACTTAGTTCAGCGCTTTCCAATTGTTTTATTCTTTCTTAAAACAGGCGTTTGTTTCAAAGACGAAAAAATCTCTTACCACCCAGCCATTTCTTCAGATTTGGAAATAGGAAATAGTCGTAAGGGGGCTAAAGCTGAAGAATATTTTAGATGGCGAGCAGTTTGTGTTTCATAGATTTTCGCCAATCCTTTGAAGGGGTCACTCGTTTACGCTTATGGTCGAGTGTGAGCAATTGCGGCACCCATAGCTTTTTCATATCAGAATATTCGTGTAAAATTGCATGTTATCCACACATATGAGATTCCTTTAGGTTTAGCCACATCGTACGCTCGTTCTGCGGTCATTTAACATCCTTCCATGGATTTTATCGACAATTTTTGGTGTACCGACCTCTTTTGGACGACCTGAACCCACTTCTTAAGCATTGAAATTGATAGCTATAGTATGGTTTCGGTGATGGTTTTTAACGCAGAAAATAATGATTAATCAGCACACGACACTCACTTATTTTAAATTTTTGTTACAAGTCAAGAAGAAAATCAAAAGGTCACATAGGAGTTATCAAACATTCCTCGTATTTGAAATTATGAACTGTCACACCAGTAAACAGTGCAGCAAAACTTTTGAACAATGATGCCAAAACTTGTCGGAGTGCTGCCTAATATTAGGGCAAATAAGGGTTGCACGTCCATAAACACCAAAAAAAAGTGGTGTTTAAAGCGAGTTAGACAAAAAATATTTGTACGGTAAACTCCGAGTTTATGAGAAGTGTTTAACGTTAAACTCCAAAATTGTTCATAAACTCGAGTTAACGGCGCAGTCAGAACATAGTATTGCATTCGCATTTGGACTTCTTCCCACATAATCTGGGCCAGTTCAGTGATGAATAAGGCGAACACTTCCACCAAGAAATGGCTACGATCGAAAAACGTTTCGAAGGAAAAAACAAAATAAATATGATAGCCGAATATTATTGGTCAGTACAACGTGAAACTGACGATGGCGAAAAGTACTTTTGATCTATATATTTTCATTTAATAATATTTATTGGTAAATTAAGTTCGTTGTAAATTTTTGCAAAAATGACGTTTTTAAAAAGTTTAATAACTCAGTACTTAAATTTTCGGCCGATTTTTGAAAAGAAACATTCGTTAAACTCGGTATTAAACGTACTCTTCGAATTGAAAAGGGTAACAAAATTAAAGTTTGTTGTGCAAAAATAAATAAATCACTTCAGCTTTATTAAGACAAGATATATCATTCGAAAGGTCAGAGTTTCTTCTTTCTTAAACCATTCTTAGGATGAAAATCGGTTGTTAATTTGCTAAGATATGGGCTAATAAGTGCGAAAAATTACGAAAAATCGTTTTTTTAAGCTTAAGTCGAGATTTTGGGGGTGTTTGACAAATTCCAAAATTGGATTCTTGTTCTACACGATAAATCCTACAAAAAAAATAATATCACTTCCCAGGTATTTTGGAATGTAACACTGTGTAATCTTATCTCTATTTCAATAAATTATTTTTCACTATACGTATGCCGAAATATGTGGCAAACCACATATTACTCTAAATAATGTACAACAACTTATAAACATTTAAGAGAACATATTTTGATTTAGTTGAGCCAGGAGAAAAGAACAAAATGCAATATAGAAGGAAAAAAATTTGACATTTTCTCAAAACCCATGTCATTACTCACCCAGTTAAAGAAGCATGTGCCCTGATCGACCCATGTTAAAATATCTACGTGAAAACGTTAAGTTTTCTTAAAAATATTTATAGAAATTATGCCAAGTAATTACTAGTTAATATCAAAAAGAAAATTTCTAGTCGTTAAGTGATTATAATTTCAATTCAACCGACCCATTCGGGACATGATTTTATTTCATCAAAACTCATATATGTATGTATGTTGCTCTTTGGTCAAAATGATGAACCACTTTTTTTTTGGTTTGCACCAAGAAAACATTTCTGGGGTTTTTTTTCTTATAAACTTTTTGACATCATCAATATACCTTAATCTTCAATTTCACTATACCTTAATCTTCAATTTCACTTAATGGCTAAAATTTTTTGTTTTTGTGTTATGATTTTTGAAAAAAAAAATTAGTTTTATTTGCAAAAACGTGGACTGCACAATGAATTTCGACTTTAAATAAGTAATATCAGAAGCAAAAAGTAAAGGAAAGTGAAAAAGAAAATTAAATGTATATATTTTTGTATAATACAAAAAAAAAAATAAATGTATATGTACATATATGTAGGTATATAATAATTAAGCCTTCAGTGGCAACAACAAGAGCTACCAGCAACTACTCATGAAGGTCTTCGGAGCAACGCATGGAGCACTTATGTATGTATGTACATACATATGTACATATGTACATACGTATATGTTCAGATAGATAGTCGTGTCTCAGATTGATCTGTAAAAAATACGAAGTTTTAGTAGAAATAGGAAGTGTAAAGTGGGGCTTCGCCACACAACATACGCGAGAAGTGCCTGGTAGTCCTTTTTGGCTATCCGAGAGTCGGTGATACTAGTTTTCGACGGGAAAACCATTAGTTTCGCGGTTCTTAAAATTCTATCCATACTTTTTTTGTCTTTTTTCGTAAATTCGCGCGAAAAGTTTACTTTTGTGAGGTATTTTTTAAGTGAACAAGACAGGTAAGAGTTGAACGTGTTTTGATTAATTGTCAAATACAGCTGAGCTTGTCTTCCAAAGCAGGAACAGCTGTTAGTGAAGTAGCAAACCTTGCAGTTGCGAAGGCACATTAGGGCAGGACATAAATATAAAAATATAAAAATAATATAGTATTACACAAAACACACATAAAATAGAATAGAATCATAAAATATAAATAATAATAATATTAACAAAATAATAATAAAGGAAAAACACTTAAATTAAATATATAAAGAAGTAAATAAATAAAATAAAAAATAATAAAACCAAAATAAAAAAATATATATATAAATTTAAATATAAAAAAAATAAAACGAGTAATAACAATAAAGCTATGAGTGTTACTAGGTCGCCCCCTCCAGGGCGAAATATCTCAGAGGCCGTAGTCATAGCCATATCAGGGAAAACTGCGTCAGATGAGGGTATATTAAACCGACTTGCGAAGCGGCCTAGGCTGTTGTACTCGCCACCGAAGCTTCTGCCATCTCCTCCGGGTATCGAACATGCCTCCGCTAGATTGCAACGTCCTGCATGGCTCACGCTAGGAGAGAAAATACGTGAGCTCAACGTTATGATGGATGATGGCAAAAGACGATCAGTCAACCAACAGATGCGGGACATTATTTCAGAGCTGTCCATCTTATATGGCAAGGTCGTTGATACCCCAACGGACATGATAAATGTTGCCTCACAAACAACCCCAAAAGCCACCACGGGCAAGGCTAAAAATGAAGAAAGCGGCAAAAAACCATTGCAGCTAAATAAAGCAGCGGCATTTATTAAGATAAAAAACAAAGATGTTGGCCCTCTTATACCATCAAGTCCCCATAAAGAACCACAATGGAAGACTGTACTGCCCAAAGGCGGTATGCCCAGATGCGCATATTATAGAGAGTAATAGTGGGGGAACATATGCAGATGTACTCAAAGCAGTAAAAAGCGACCCACAACTGAAAGATGTTGGAAGTATGATATCAAAAGTACGAAAAACGGCTGGTGGAGATATCATACTTCAACTGGCGAAGCCCACAGACGCACATACTGAAGAATTACAACGTGCGGTTAAAGCAGCGCTAGGCGATAAAGCCTCGGTCCAGACGCTAACAGCGGAAACATCTATAGAAATTAGAGACCTGGACGAACTTACAAGCAAACAGGAGCTGTGTACCGCGCTAGAGAAAGAGTTTGTTGGGATACAGTTTGCTGAACATGCGTGAAGTCCTTAAGGAGCGCCTACTGCGGGACTAAAACAGCAACACTTGTTCTTCCAGTTATAGCTGCAAACAAGTTGATAACCGCGGGTAAAGTGCGAGTAGGGTGGGTAATCTCCCGAATACGAATGAAAATCCAGCCAATAAAATGCTTTAAATGTCTAGAGTTTGGCCACCTAGCTAGAAATTGCAAGAGTGCGTTTGATCTAAAGAATGCATGCTTCAACTGCGGAGAGACAAATCACAAAGCAGTAAAATGCAAAAAGGAAGTGAAATGCGCAATATGCTCACGAAGAAACTCACCCCAAGTGAAGCACAGAACTGGTGGCAGAGAATGTCCCTACTATTTGGAGGCGTTAAAGAAAGCCCGAACACAATGAAACTGCTGCAACTAAATTTAAATCATTGCAAAGCTGCACAAGAGCTTCTGGGATAGACGGTAATAGAAAAAAATATTGACATAGCCATATTAAGCGAACCGTATAAGGTTGGAAATGCCCCACTGTGGGTTAGCGACGCAAACCAAAAATCAGCTGTATGGAGCTGCGCCAAAAGGCCAGTTGTGATTGAGCAACTAAAGGTGGAAACAGGTTTTGTCTGCGTGCGAGTGTCGGATATACAGCTGCTATATACCACCTAGTTTTAATCTTGCTGAATTTGAAAACGTCCTAGACAATCTGGTTGACGACGCGAGAGCCAGATCATCAGTCGCTATTGCCGGCGACTTCAATGCATGGGCCCGAGAATGGGGCAGCCGTTGGACAAATGCTAAAGGAAGGGCACTTCTCACGGCTCTATCATCGTTAGAATTAGCTCTGTTAAACACAGGCGATAAACTTACCTTCCAAAGAGATGGAAGGGGGTCCATAATTGACCTTACTTTCGTAAGTAAAACACTCTTCCGAAGAGCGTCATGGGAAGTGTGCGAAGATTATACACACAGCGACCATCAGGCAAATAATAATAAAGTAGGGGTAGAAAACAACAAAAGGGCGAAATTAGTTGGCTGGAAGATGCATACGCTCGATGAAGAAGCACTTAAGGCAATGATAACAGACATAATGCTACCACAAGGAGCGATAAACACGGCAAATCATTTAATGCATAGTATTAAAGAAGCTTGCGACGCCTCTATGAGAAAAAAGTCTGTTTCGTCCAGACGAGCACCAATTTACTGGTGGAGCGAGGACATTGCGGACCTGCGCCGGCAATGCAAAGAGCAAGGCGAAACTACCAGAGAGCCAGAAGTCGTAGTGTAAACTTTACAGAGCAGCAAAATATGTACAAAGGAAAACGAACGGCACTGAAAAAGGCAATAAAAGCTAGTAAGATTAAGTGCTTTCGAAGTTTATGTGACAACGCAGATGAAGACCCGTGGGGCTTAGCATACAAAATCGTGACGAAAAAGCTACAGAAATCAATTCAACCGCAAATAACATGCCCTAAAAAGCTTAAAACAATAGTGAGTGTTCTATTTCCAACCCAACCGCCATTTGAGCGGGAAAAATTTCCCCCTATAATAAATGAGACACCTGCGATCACAGCAGAAGAGGTTCTACTGGCCGTTAAAAGTTTAAAGGACAAAAAGGCACCAGGTCCAGATCTAGTTCCAAATCGCATTTTAAAGCTAGTTGCTAATACCAACATAGAAGCCCTTGTTCGAACATATAACGAATGTTTAAAAGACGGTATATTTCCACCAATATGGAAGCGCCAACGACTGGTACTCTTACCTAAGGCTGGGAAACCCCCAGGGGACCCTACAGCGTATCGTCCAATTTGCATGCTGGACACAGCTGGTAAACTTCTTGAACGAATTATTAGCAACAGGCTGATAAATGAAATTGCAAAAGGTGGAAACCTCTCAGAAGCGCAGTTCGGATTTAGAAAAGGGCGATCAACTTTAGATGCGGCTGTCCTGGTAAAGAGAATAGCAGAACAAGCAATCAGTGGAAAAAGGTGGAAAGGTGGATCAAAAGAATATTGCCTGGTAATCACGCTAGATATTAAAAATGCGTTCAATTCCGCAAGCTGGAAGAAAATAGCTGAAGCTCTCCGCGGTTTTAAAGTGCCGATATATCTGCGGAAAATATTAAGCAACTATCTAGTAGATAGAGTACTTACATATGAAACAGGCGAAGGCACCAAGCAATGCAACACTTCCGGAGGAGTACCACAAGGATCTGTTCTGGGTCCATTACACTGGAATATAATGTATGATGGCATTCTGCGTCTGCAAATACCCGAGGGTGCGAAAATTGTCGGTTTTGCGGATGATATAGCTCTAATAATCGTGGCCAAGCATCTAAAAGATGTGGAGCAAAGAGCAAACTTAACAATTAAGCGAGTTCAGACATGGCTCGGAGATTCCGGCCTCCAGTTAGCCCAACAAAAAACAGAGGCAGTATTAATAAGTAGCAGAAAAGCTCGTGAAGTCATCAAAATCAAAGTTGGAGGACATGAAATTGTCTCGAAACCTACCCTCAAATATTTAGGCATAATTTTCGACGCTAGGTTAATATTTAAGCCTCATTTAGAATATGCAGTTGAGAAAGCAGAAAAAGTTGCAGCGGCGCTTTCACGGCTCATGGTGAATAAAAGAGGCCCTAAGCAACAAAGCAGGCAGCTATATGCAAGCGTGATACGGTCTGTACTTCTGTACGGTGCACCAATTTGGTCGAGTGCGCTCGAAAAGACTTCGTACGCCCGCCAGATCAGATCATTATATCGCCTTTGCGCGATCAGGGTGTGCAGCGCGTTCAGAACAACGTCGGAAGAAGCAGCTCTGGTAGTGGCAGGGCTCTGTCCAATAGAAATTTTGGCGAAACAGGTTGTGGCACCCCCGACAAATAAAGTAAGACGAGAAGCGGCGAGGTAGAGTTGCCTGCGGGGTTGGCAGAGGCGGTGGAGTGTGGCTGGTAAGGGACGGTGGACATTTAGATTGATTCCCAGTCTGGATAAATGGCTAGATAGGCGACATGGCGAAGTAGATTTCCACCTAACCCAAATTCTTACGGGACATGGTTGTTTCAAGTCTTATTTGCACAGGTTCAAACACGACGATGACCCTTATTGCACGTTTTGTGCAAATCAGGTGGTCGAAGACGCCGAACACTGTTTTTTCGTCTGTCCGCGGTTTGCAACGGTTTGAACACGAAGTTAAGGAAATCGCTTTCGGTTAAAAATCTAGTAGATACTATGCTCGAGTCCAAAGAAAATTGGTCTGTTGTTTGCAATTTAGCAAACAAAATCCTAATTAAACTGCGTCCGCAGAAATTCATAGAAAGGCAATAGGCCGCTCCCCCTCCGCGAAGTAATACCTTACGGTAGTTCCACGGAGCGAGGGAAACGGAGCAGGGGTGGTTTTTAGTACGGTGAGCCGAAAGGCAAGTCCCACACTTCGGCTTTCAATGCCTTGTGCCACCTCTAGAAAAAAAAAAAAAAAAAAAAAAAAAAAAAAAAAAAATGTAAGTTCGATTAATTTATTAAAATTATTTCACATTCATGTGTTACGTTATATGTCACGGACAGAATTCTTTTAGTGTTAAGCCAACAGCTCGATCGAGCACACGCATTCGTCCTTATTGTTTAAATACAGTTTCTATATATTTCATATTAATTATAAAAACCAGCTTTTAAAATTTAGAAGAAGGATTCATTCCGCCTACAAATAAACAAACAACAACGACGATTGAGTAAGTAAACAACCAAACGGAAAAAATCCACCCTTATTTAAGCAGTCGCCGACGAAAAATAAGCGAACATAAGTACTCAACTTTAACTACGTTTATACGGGAGCATAATACGGTTTCAGCGAATACACATCACTTCGAAACGCATGTATAAACTGATTTTAAATACGCCTTGAAATGCTTCACTTTCAAATCGATACTTTATTTCTCGCTTCGAATAGAAGGAGCATATAAAGGACTACATTTATCGATGTGATTTTCAATTCAGCTGTTAAGCTTACAATACGGTTTCGATGGGCATGCTTTAAAGTCGAATGTACTATAAACAGAAACAAATTAAGTGTCGATACGATCTCGTATAATGCTTCGTATAAACATGGTTGTATATGTAGCATTTGCACTCGTATGTACATATAATATACACATATGCGTATGTAAAGCTATCGCTAGCAAACAAGTCTTGAACACGCAAAAAAGCCTTCCCAGCGACGACAGCGAGGCAGTGTGAGAGTTTGTCGTCTGGTTTGGTCATCTGATGCAATTGTGCAGAGTCGACAATTCTCAAGTGGGTTAGTGTGACTTTCCCATTGGCGTAATTGTTTGGCTTGATTATATTGGGTCGATCTTCCGCTGGCCTTAATAGCTGCAACATAACGTCTTGCTATGCATTATTTTGAAGCGGGTGAATTATGATGGGTCATCATATTTTGGGCGAAAAATGTTGGTAAACTATTTGGTGTAGGTCAAATTGGTGTGACTGATTTGTAATACGTAATCGTATTTCGGACGGCATTATTGAAATCAGATTCTCTGGAATGCGGGTATTGCTTTAGTGAAACTAATTTATGACGTCTGGTAATGTTTTGACTATGTGGGTGGTAGGAGACTTTAATGTAAGTCCGTTGCTAATTTATGACGTCTAGTCATGTTTCGCAACGCGGGTGGTGCTTAAGTTTATACTATGCTAAATCTTCCCCTCTTAAGTCGATTGTCCTTTCTTTATATTTTCTCTTATATTTAGTGATACAAATTAAGATAAAATTTTGTATAACAATTACCAGAATAATGAATACGTCTGAACTTAAACTGATTAAATGTATATTTTTATTTTTTCTTAATATTAACTCAATATGTTCTTCTTGTTCTAATTGTTTAACATATAACTTTTTTAATTTCAATTCTGTTGTTGTGATATTTAGGTTTTTATTTAATTTTATTCAGTAATACAAAGGTGCCGCTGTGGTCGAGTTGGTAGCGGTGCGTGCTATAACTTGATATGCCGGTGAGTTTGAGGTTCGAATCTCAGTCAGGGCAAGCAAAATCTTTATAATAGAAAAAGTTTTTTCTAATAGCGGTCACCCCTCGGCAGGCAATGGCAAACCTCCGAGGGTATTTCTGCCATGAAAAAGCTTCTCATTAAATACATCTGCCGTTCGGAGTCGGCACAAAACTGTAGGTCCCTCCATTTGTGGTATAAAATAAAGACGCACACCACAAATGGTAGCAGAAGCTCGGCCAAACACTGAGCTATATAGTGTACGCGCCAAAATTATATATATAATACAAAGGTGTCATATATTATAATTTTAATATTTTCAAATGTTTTATTCATGGCGGTTATCTTGCAATTCTCGAATTTGATTAAAAATGTTTCTGTATTTTTAATTTCTAATTTATAACAATTGTGAAATATACTTGGATTAAAATTTTTAAATATTAAAATTCCTGGCAATACTTCTTTAATAACTGTTTTAGATAATGGCGTTAATTTACAATGTGCTTCCTTAAACTTAAGAATATTTACTAAACAATTATCATCTATTTTGTTTAAATTTTTTTCTCTGTTATCTTTTACATTTTTGTTATAAATATTACAATTGTCGTCTGTTAAAAATTCATATTCTTTAAGTCTAATGACATATTTTTTATATCGGGAATTGGTTCAAAATATATTTTGGATATAATATTAGAGGAATATTGGGGTATTAGTAGTGTTATTATGATGTTTTCGTTATGAAAAATTACTGCTACTTTTATACTATTGTACATGTCAAAGTTATTTATGAGGTCAAGTTCAGTCTGTGTGAGTATATCTGTGAGTACTATTGATAGTAGGGTTTGGATAATTCTGTCTGCTTTCATTTTTGTATTTGCTACAAAACGTAAAAAAAAATTTCAACTTTCTTTAATTTTATTTTTATGGACTATTCTTCCTGATTGTGTCTTAACAATGGTGTTATAATTTTGTGCCACTATTTATTTCTTATACCTAGATGTTAGTTTATTTACTAATATATTATTAATTTTAACGAATATTTCTTGTCCTTGACTGTACTGTTTTAATTCTAATTTATTTTTATTATGGTAGGTAAGATCAATAATTTGCTTTTCTCTAAGCTTATGTGATATTTCTAAACTATGCTTATCTAATAAAATGGGGTCGCTTTTTACTCTCCTACCAAACAATTATTAAACTGGAGTGACTCCAATCTGACTACAATAATGGTAGTGCTGAACCTATATAGGTACTGGCGTCCCTCTGGGAATCGCTGTGAGGTTGCCGCTACTTGGGCGCACTGACGCTGCTACTCGTGGTAAGCCACGGTGATGTCTCACTGTCGATACTGTATTCTGCTCTGACGCTGCTACTTGGTGTAAGCCAGGGCGATGTCTCACTGTCGCTACTGTATTCTGCTACGCTGCTAGTCTCGGAGGTATGCTGTGCTTGCCGTTGCTTGGGCGCGCTGATTCTGCGGTATGCTGCCGTCGCTGCTGAGTTCCGCTACGCTGGACGGTATTCTCGGCGGTTCGAATGCTCCCGTTATTTGGGCGCGCTAGTACTGCGGTTATGGTTGGCAGTCACGGCGCTGCGGTGTGGATATATGTGAACACGGTCGTCAACAACTAGATGGGCGTGAGATAAAACCCTGTACCCACTCTCGCCTAGCCAGAGTGCTGGCCTCGCTTGAGAAGTCAACCCTGAACGAGACAACTACTTCGCAAACAATGTCTTTCCACACGCGTAGCCCGGTGCAGACTGTCCTGTGTTCTGCCGTGTTGCTCCTTTTATAGAAAATGATGCTCATGTTGCTGGCTATCTCAGCAACACGTTGACAATGGTAGGATTATGCTGAATGTTGCGAGAACTTGCGAACAGCAGGGCAGCGTCGCTCTGCTGCTATACTGTAAGTGGCGTGATTCTACCTTTGCTCGCATATGGCGTCATTTTGGCGGCATTTCACTCGTACAGTACGAACGGTGTCATTGGTGTTGTTGTTTAGCCGGTTTATTGACTTTCGGTGAGGAGAGGGGAGTTTTGTGTGGTATAAATTTCACTTGAATATTTTGTCCTCACAATGTCCTCCGCTGCCTGAGATCGGATGAATTTTACGACTGCGTATCTAGAAAATTTATCCACCGCTGTTAAAATTAACTGTCTTCCCATATGGAGTATGTCGATATGTACTATTTGGCCTAGGAATGTGGGAATCGGCGTTGCCTGAATTTTTGTTTTTGCCGGCTGGCGATCATATTTGTTTTCTTTGCATGTAATGCAATTTTTCACTATTCTTTTGATTTTACTAGCCATACCTGGGAAATAATATTTTCTTAAGATTTGTATTTTATCTTTCCGACTATTTCTATGTGCTCTATTGTGTTTTCTGATTATAATATCTTGCTGTTCATGATTATTAATCACATCGTTGACTTGTATTTGAGAGAATCGCACTTTGTATTTGTTGAAATGTAGGGGATATAATTCTTGTATTTTTCCCATTGTATCTCCTTCCGCTTTAATGCAATTAATTACCGAAGGGTTCAAATATGTTTTTAAAGTTTGAACAAGATTCTGTTGTGAGTTATTTACCTCTGTTGTACTATGTCGATGACAAGAAGGGAATACTATTTTTAACTGATAACTAGATGTTATACCCTTACTAAGAAAAATTTGATTTTTCAACGCGTTTATTGGCGTTTCTACACTATATATTAGATTGCGTGATGAGCTTTCATCAGAGTTTGTTGCTGTTGATAAGGAGTTACTTTGCGACTCCTCTATCGGTATCCTGGCCAATGCATCGGCAACAACATTTTGTTTTCCGGGCTTGTACAGAAGCTCAAGAGTATTCCTCTAATGCTGCTTTCCATCTTTTCATTTTAGCATTATTATTTTTATTACTCAAGGCATACGTGAGCGGCTGGTGATCAGTGAATATTTGCACTTTGGATGAGCCATAAAGATAGTTTCTAAAGGAGTTCAAGGCCCAAATTATTGGTAACATTTCCTTTTCGTTGGTCGTCTGCTCTACTTAACGTTCGGGAGATAAATACTAACGGTCTTGATTCCTGCAATAATACGGCTCCAATAGCAAAGTTAGAAGCATTTGTTACCAACTGGAATTGTTTTCTATAATCGGGATATGCAAGTATGACGTCTCTAGAAATGAGTGAGGGTTTTAAGCGATTAAATGCTTCTATTGCTTCTTTATTCAGATCAATAATTATTCTTGAGGACTTATTTTTTGATATTCTACCCTCTTCCCCTCTTAAAAGAGATGTCAGGGGTTTTGCTAATATAGCGTAATCTTTTATAAATTTTCGGTAGTATCCGGTCATACCTAAGAAGCTGCGGAAGTTCTTTTTATAGATTTGGGTTATGGGAAATTTGCAATTGTTTGCACTTTGGTCGTGCGGGTTTTCACTCCTGCAGGTGATATAACAAATCCCAAAAATTCAACCTCTTTCTTAAAAAATCGACACGTATCTAATTTGCCTATTCTAAAGTTTTAAATATTTTTTTAATGTGGTCAAGGTGTTCTTCCTCTGTTTTGCTAAAGATTAGTATGTCGTCAATATAAACGTAAGCGTATTTGCCTATGTGGTCATGAAGAATATCGCTTACCATTTGGGTTGAAAAATGCACCCTCAATTTTTCAGCGAGCAAATTCGTACTTGCCATTGTTTATTGAAAAGGCAGTTTTCTCAACATCAGATTCCTTTATAGGAATTTGATGGAAACCGCTTTTCAGATCCAATACTTAAAAAAACTTATTTTCTCCTAAATGAGAAATCACTTCGGATATTTCAGGTATTCTATCTGCTGTTTTAACGGAAATAAGCTTTCGTTAATCTATGACCAAACGGTATTGTTTATTTCCCTCTGAGTCCGAATTTTTCGGAACAATCTATACTGTGAATTGTAGGGTGACATGGAGGGTCTTATGATCCCATCTTTTAACAGGTTTTTTTACCTGTTTTTCTACCTCTGGTTTGAGATAAGCTGGATATGGATATCGCTTAGAGTAGATGGCGGTGTCTGTTACCATCCTAATTTCTCCAACAACTTTTGTTGTGTATGTCAATTTATCATCGGGTTCTGAGAATAAATTTGGACATGTCTAAACCACTTTAATTATGTCAAACATTTCTTGAGATGATAAGTGTTCGTCCTTTATCTGTATGACATTTACATATTTTGAGGGAAGCTGTTTAAGTTTAATTTTCTTCCCATTTTTTACAAGACTATAGTTTTCGATAGTGTGTGCGATGGCTCCGAGATTTCTCAAAGTGTCATTTCCTAGATTTCCGTCAAATATTTTAAGCGATGACATTAAATAAAATTTGATTTTGTCATCAAGAATATAAAGTTTTAGCAGAGTATGCTCCTCTATTTTAGTGTCACCTACCACTGATTTGGCATGAAATGGTTTTTTATTTTTTATCCGCTTTTTTACCAAGCATGGCTGTATATAATTTTTACTAGATCCTGTGTCTACCAAAAATCTAAGTATTTGTCCACTCTCCGTTCTAGCCTCAAAATAAGGAAGCGAAGAGCTCATTAGACTAAAAAATGAACATCTGTGGGTTTATCTTCCAAATTATTTCTTTCAGTTTGGTCGACTATGTGAAAGGTTCTCTGTATCTTATTCTCCTGTCGATTAAGAGCCTCTGAAGGTCTTTCCCGTTTTGTGTAGTTCTAATATGTTTATTAATGCTGGTTCTGTTTACATATTATCTTTTGGTCATCTAATGCAATTGTGCAGAGTCGACAATTCTCAAGTGGGTTAGTGTGACTTTCTCATTGGCGTTATTGTTTGCCTTGATTATATTGGGTCGATCTTCCGCTGGCCTTAATAGCTGCAACATAACGTCTTGCTATGTATTATTTTGGAGCGGGTGAATTATGATGGGCCATCATATTTCGGGCGACAAAAGTTGTTAAACAATTTGGTGTAGGTCAAATTGGTGTGACCGTTGCTAATTTATGACTTCTAGTGATGTTTCGGCAACGCGGGTGGTGCTATAGTTTATACTATAGAAATGCTATAAATAGCTGTAAGCATAAATATGTAAGGCAGTTATAAATTACACGAATTCAAATTAAGAGCTCTTGCTCTCCGCATGTACGTGGAAGAAACACAAAGCGATATTATCGGATATCTGGCTGATCTTTACGCTCCCGTTAGGTTGTATATGAATATACAAAAAAACCACACTGTAGGCAATTTTTGTATTCTTTTTAAATTTCGAAGTCTCAATGAGACGCGCACTAGTACCCACCGCGCACCAATACCCTTCTCTGTTCTATTATTCTTATTTAGGCTCACGCATAATTTTTATTAATTAACCATAATTAATTTACTATAATTATTTAACTATGGCATATGTGCACAACAAATTTACAAACGACTGCAAATAACACATAGCAAAACTCCAGCCTTACATTCTAAAACAAATGGGCAAGTTGAACGTACGCATAGCACGATAATTGAACTCGCGAAAGTCTTGGCATACCAACACAATTCAGCACCTGACGAGCAGTTAATCGAAGCAGTCCGACAATACAATAGGACAATCCATTCGTTGACCAACGAGAAACCCGAGAACGTGTTCTTCAACCAAAGGGGTATCCTGACATCAAAAAACCACCTTCAATAAAACCACGACAGGATCTTACCCGCGAGTGAACATTTTCACAGATAGCCAAGCGGCCATTCAAGCACTCTCTTCTACCTCGTTCGGCTCTCAACTGGTAGATGAATGTAGTAGAGAGATAGCTTCAATCTCTATGGGTCCCGGGGAATAGGGACATTTACGGAAACGAACCAGCGGATGAACTAGCGAGGTGTGGACTACACTGATTAGGTCCAACGCAGTAAACATGGGCGCCTCGCTTAGGTAAATAAAGGGCAGGATCGCCGATATCTACCACCGGAAAGCCAGGCACAGGTGGAATAATACAGTATCATACAGGATTACCAGGCAGTTTTGGGTGTCTTTTGATCCGCTTAAAACAAAGGCTCTTTTAGAAATTAGCAAAGAAAATACATATTGCTAGAATAAGGTGAAAGGCCCTCGGCAAACCTTTCCTGCAGAGTATTTCAGAGTGCGGCCGCCTCTCTTTGTATGATATACTGCGATTCATAAAAACCGACATATGGCTGTAGGTTGCACAAGATGTGGAATGAAAATGGCAGATCTGCTAGTTGCTTGTCCGCCAGGGTGGCATCCACTTAAACCAACCAACCAACCAACATCGTTTGAATAAATGACAGTTAACTTACAATGATTTGAAAGCATTACAATGAAAGACATAAAATTTAACCCGATCTCTAAAAAATCGATCTATTAACAAAAACTGAGTACGAGAATGAAAACGAAACAGAATGGATGAATGGTTGGCGCTTAGATGACCTATTTTTCAACGCTATAGAAAAGTGTGTATCAACAGATTTGTCACCCAATGCGCCCAAAAGGCGGATACTACGTCCTTCACTGGAGCTGCCTGGGATCATCGCGAGAACTGCTCTATCATTGTTAGACAATACCGGTAACCACTAAATAGTGGAATGACTACGACGTACATATGAACATGGTCGAAACGGTTATCCGGCTATGTCGACTAATTTTCGCACGTTGACATGGCAGACCCAAATCGTTACATCTTTCCTTACATACGCTCAAAGGTACTTTCGTAGCACTTGCTGAAGTGTTGCTCTGCCACTAGGGTGCGACAAGCCAGAGATTCGTTAATTTTAGTTTTAGAGATAACTCTTCTTGCATAAATTGTTTTAACTCGGAGTCCTCACTCTGTTCTGCTTCGATATCTTTCTATGCCACAGCTGTTGGCATAGAAATGGTATACATACCGAGAAGACATCGGCGACTATTGCCTGATCCCTGCGAGGTGTACGATATTTGTTGTATACAGCGAGATGAAATCAAGATGACAAAGTTGTCGAGGGTATGATTTTTCTGGCTTCTGCGAAAAGGCATTCGGTAGGGGCTTGTGGTCTGTTTTCACATTTAGATTTATATAACTGTGAACCACAGCACGAAGATTTTTGATTTCAGCATTGAGCTGTGCAATGTTAACAACATTATCAGTAAGCGTAGACTGCATTGTACGTATTTCGGCATGTAGACCTTCAATTCTTTTAATTTGTTGTGCTTTATCTTCGTGCAAATTATTAACAACAGAAATCACTCGCGCATTATCAGCTCTGAGAGCAGACATTTCTTTAAGCAACAAATGCAATGTTAGTTGTTGCTTACTACTGTCTTCGCATATTGACACAGATGATTTGCTTTTCTGAGAATTAGCATTCATTGCAGGTTTGGCAAAATTGTTCTCAACCGAGGCAACCGATGGAGGAGGTGAGCGGACAGACGCACGACGATCAGCCAAACAAGATTTGCAAAAAAACGGCTTATCAGACGAGAGCACAAACTCGAGATCAGCTGGTAAAATACCAACACAACTAAGATGGAAAATGTTTTTACATTTCGCACACTGCACTTTCGGTTGAGCGCGAACAACCTTTTGTCCGCATAAACAAGGCATTATTGAAGAAATATTATATATTTTTGTTATTTAAACACTGTTGATGAGAAAATTTATTTGTTTCACAAAGTCACAAAGTCACTATCTTGATATAAGAAATTTCAGCATGTTTACATACTTATATTTAAACAAAAAGCTTTCGAAAACACTTGAAAAAATGTGGAGCGATAAACGGACACGTCCGACTAGTTGCTAATGATACAAAAGCACGATGAACATACGCGCTTCTAGAATATGCTTAAAACGCCGGATCACATCGTATATAGCGAGAAGCTCTCGATCGTAAGTACTGTAGTTCTTTTCTGTATCCGACAGTTTACGCGAAAAAAATCACAAAGGATGCCATATGCCATCAAATCGCTGATCCAAAGACGCGCCGATGGCCACGTCGGAGGCATCGCATGCCAGAGTTAATTCTGCTCGAGATGAAGGATGCGATAATATGACGGCATTTGCTATGCTGCGCTTGCACGCCGCAAAGACATCGGTAAGATCTTGTGTCCATTTAAATTTATCATTCTTTTTCATACCCCGAGTAACTTCGCTTAGAGGGTCTTGAATTTCTGAAGCACGAGGAAAGCACCGTCGATAACACAGTAAGACAAAATCAAATTTTTTTTAGTACACATGAGAAATGTTAACAGAATATGAAAATAGGCTTAAAATAAAGAAATACGTGTCTCGACGTTTTGCTGTAGCACGTCAGAATTTTGATAAAATCGATTTTTAAGCTTAAAGGACCGTGGAGGTTCACTTCTAATGTAGTACTATTATAAAATGTTATATAAAAACAGAATGGGTGAACCGATTTTAATGCTTGTTATTGTTGTTTTTCATATCCAAAAACAGTTGGTTTAAATACAATATACGGGAAAAAATTTATTATGCTGATGTTGATTCAATAATGATTGCTAAAATACGCTCTGAAGAAAATCCAACGGCTCCTTCTGAAGAAACATTTGAAATAGAAAGTAATATTGATATGCTTTCTGAACCATCTGTACCAACAACATCTTCTGAATTTGTGCCAACTGAACAAAACTGTCGCAAATTCGATTGGTCTCGTGGACAGTCCGTTTAAATAAAAAGAGAAGAGAATTCGTATTAGACGAATGGTCATATATATGTATTAATTTATTAACAAATTGGGATGTATTTACATATGTACATCGCAGTAGAAACTCTTAAAGTATAAAATTATTACTTACACTTATTAGGGATTTCCTTGTGTTGGCTGGCGGTCGCTGGTGATCAAAAGATTGCTGCTTGCTGCTGGTCGGTCCAAAAAGAAGTGGCCGAGCAAAAATTCTATTTTGCCGCCGGACCGGCCGTTTTGTCTCAGCAAAACAGTCGGTTCGGCGAACAAAAGGATATCCCGTTAAATCGGGTGACAAAATATAGCCAATGACTAGTAAGTCCGAAAACCAGTATTTTTGTATTCAGGCTACTACCCAGCAGCAAACAAGCCTGGGAAAAAGTTGAAAATTACCCGGCAGTAAACGGATTCAGGCTACTCGCCTGAACATACCGGGCCCCTAGCCATGGGCAACATAAAAAAAGGAAAAACAGTGGGCCGCGCCAGCCAACACTAAGACCACCCCGAGCAGGTACATAAAAACCACAGTTTATTGCTGATGGGCTCCTGAGACCACCAACCCGAAGATGGTCGCCTGGACAAGCAGTCCGTCCACTGACGCTGTGGGTGTTGTAGTCACCATCACTTTTGAAAATACGTCGACGCCCAGCGTAATTCGGATTGGGGACGACACATAAAATTTCGGGTCTGCCAGTCGCATAAACTGAAACGGTGTTGCGATCTTTGGGTCAACGTTCGTGCGGGGACTTATGCGGACGTGCCTCTCAGCGACAATCGCTGGCGTCGTCACCTTCTCCAACACGCCATGCTTGCCTCTTAGAATGAGGGAGGAGGATCAGTGGCCCCCAATAGTTGTAGGCTCCAGCTGTAGCTCTCGAGCTAGGTCGGCGTCGATCATGCTGTTGGTCGCACATTGGTCGATTAGGGCACGCACCAGGTGAAGACGGCCGCCAGTTTCGATTTTGATTATCGCAGTTGGAGCGATAGCCTGGAACACTCGCAGTATTGGCACGGTCGTATTACCAGAACGTTCCGAGCCACGCTCTCGTCTCTCGTGTTGCAGGAGCGGTCGGAACGGATGAGGTTCCAAGCCGCTCACCCGCTCTGCCGAAGTCCTGCGGTTCGAGGACGACGTAGTGACGTATGGTGCTTTTCGCGGCACCTGTGGCAGCGGCCCTTACTTCCGCAGATTTCAAGTCGGTGGAATGGCGATTGGCAATTCGGGCAGTACCGGTGTATTAGGATCACTCGGAGCCTCTCCTCGGCAGTCTTCCAACGGTATTGGGGGCAGAGCCTTATCGCATGGTTGCCTCCGCATAGTCGGCAGGCGATGGTAAAAGCCTCAGAGCTCTGCTCGGACTTCATACGGCGCGCAGTATAGCGAGTCATCTTTCCTGTAATGGGATAAATGCTAAACTTAAAAACAATAGGGTTTAATGGTCACCGCTGATTGTTGGGGTTTGGTTGGGTGGCGAGCGTGGCGCAAATTGGAGCTTCTTAGGAAGTGTTAGTCCTCTCCGATGGTAGCAAGACCAATTTGACGTTTGGTCTTGTAACGACTCCCTTCTCGGTGCGTATTTCTGCGATTCTGACTCATTTATCGGCGCCGTGGTGAACGTTGACGACTCGTATCAGTTGCCAGTCGTTTGGAGGAAGGTTGTCCTCTCGGATGACAACTAGATCGTCTACCTGCACGTCTGGTTGCTGTCGTCTCCACTTATTCCGCTTTTGGAGCTCGTTCAGGTACTCTTTCTTCCACCGTTGACAAAAGGAGTGACGCAGCGCCTTCATCTTGTGCCATCGATTGACTACGGAGGCTGGATTCTCCGTGTTCTCAATCTCAGGCGGAGCTAGGATGGGACTGTCGACGAGAAAATGTCCTGGAGTCAATGGTTCCAAGCTTGCGGCATCAGTGGATGCTGCATTAAGCAGTCTTGAATTGAGACACGCTTCAATCCTACATAGTAATGTGGAAAACTCTTCGAAAGTATATTTACAATTAGATGCAATTTTTCGAAAATGAGACTTGAAACTCTTTACACCTGCTTCCCATAAGCCACCCATGTGCGGAGCAGATGCTGGAATGAAATGCCAAGACAGCTGTTGATGAAAGTATTTAGACGTTACATCAGACTTCGAATGAGCAAGAAACGCTTTAAATTCTGTCTTTAAAGCTCTAGATCCTCCAACGAAATTGGTCCCATTGTCGGAGTATATATTTTTTGGGCACCCCTACGTGATACGAACCTTGAAAAGGCTGCCAAGAAGGTGGGAGTGCTCAAGTCGTTTGTGGTTTCTAAGTGGATAGCTTTGGTTGCGAAGCAAACGAACAGGCAGACGTAACCCTTCGTGATTACGCAGCCTCGCCCTCTATAACTCTTGATCTCGGAGGGACCCGCGAAATCAACGCCTGTATTGGTAAAAGGGCGCGTGAAGGTAGTACGTTCTGATGGGAGGGCCGCCATGATTTGACTTTGCGCCCGCTTCCTATAGATTGCACAAACCTTGCAGTTATGTATGATCGATTTGATCATTACTTTGACCCGAGGGATCCAATATTGCGCACGAATAAGCCGCAACATTAACTGGTTTTCCCCGTGAAAGGAGATCTCATGAATAAACTGAGTTACCAGTCGCGAAAAATGAGCATTATAGGGGAGAATTATTGGATGACGTTCGCTATAATTTAGGTCTTTCGACGCCCCATGTCGTCCCCCCGCTCGAAGTAGACTATTTGAATCTATGAACGGATTAAGTTGGAGGATTTCACTCTTGGAACTTATTCTCTGTCCCTTCTTTAAGTCAGAACACTCAGTCGGAAAGTGCTGTTCTTGACAGAGTGCTATCACTCGTTGAGTGGTGGCTTTGATTTCCTCATTAGAAATCGCAGTAGACGGAGCTGTAAATTTCCGTCGGTTAGAATTGTACCCATAGTCGAATTTTGATTTATCCTATTGCCGAGTACTCCATGGCAAACTTTGACCAGCGCTCAAGTGTTGTTGAAGATACCTGCTCATCCCAATGCGTTCCTTCCAACCAGATGTTCTGCATTAACATCTTCGCTACTATAATTTAGCGATGGCTGACAAAACCTTGCGTTTTGTCACTATTTGAAATTTATCTAATTCTTTCGCAATGAAGTAGAATTGATACGAACGCGCATTTCATCGTATACCGAGAGCCTTATCGCCGCTCGTATCTTCGAAATCTAAGAAGTCTTGGCTGAGCAAATGAGGGATAGGAATATCGCACAAGACTTCTTTACTATTGGCAGTCCACTTTCGAAGTGGAAAACCTGCCGAACTTAAGGCCTCGGTGATTTGATAACGGGCCTGAATAGTAGACTCTATATCATGTTCACCCGCTAGCACGCCGTCGACGTACATATGTTGCTTCAGGACTAGCGAAGTTATTGGAAGCGATTCGTGAACGTCGTCGGCAAGTTGCAACAATGTCCTTATTGCAAGATAAGGAGCACAGTTCACCCCGGAATTCACAGGGTTCAATTGAAATTGGCGAACTGGTTCACTTATAGAATCGCGGAAGAGTATTATCTGAAATTTTCTCTGTTGAGGCTGAACTAGGATCTGACGACTTATGTTCTCTATGTCGGTGCTAAAGACAAATTTGAATAACCTCCATCGGAAGATCAGTATCGTCAAATCGCTTTGTAGAATAGGTCCAGGCAGTAGCACATCATTGAGGATTTTTTTCCAGATGGCCTTTACTGCGGTTAAGGTTCTTGATGCTGCCTTCATACGTGTTGCAGCATTCTGGATCAGGGGCTTATGCCCAAGACCGACCATACGTGGCGAAGAGTCACACCCTGCACGAGGTGCCCCTGCTTTCTACTAAATATGGCGGATCTAGAGAGAAAAACTCGATAAAATCCGTAAGTCCTGGTGTCAATCGTACCGTGCCTTGGACTGAATGGCACTACGTTAGTGTGTCTTCTAACGGTGTACTCCAGTTACGTGGCGCCTTCTGGTTTTATTTAGCCTTTCCGAGGTACCGGGGCTCTGCCTTGGATGACCTCGCTCTTCCCCCATTACTCGTGGGACCAAAATTATGGAAGAAAAACAGAAAAACAAAATAAATAAAAACAACAACCACTCTGCTTCCGCCTTCAGCGGAGAGCAGTCGGTCAACTCAAAGGAGCACTTGATGCCCGCAGAATTGATCGAAGACATGGCAACAGCAGCGGACGTAATGGACGTAAATCCTACCGTTCGGGGCAGCGAGCCAATACCTCCTGACACTACGAGGGACGAAAAGGACCCCAGTCCAAAAGGCCCAAGAGGTGTCACCGAGTGCCTGGATATTGTTATGGCCAACTTGAACTCAGTTCCAATGGACAGCGATACCCAGATCCCTACGGATGAGGAGGAGCTCTTGCTCTCATCCCAGCCGGAGGAAACGAGCACTCCAGCTTCCAAGCTCTCTGGAGCGGGCAAGAAACGCTACAAGTTCTACCGCTCCAGGGGAGTTGGTGAGCTTGAAGCGAAAAAGCTAGCCCTCCTGCCTATGGCCAAGGGAAAGCGGGAGCTCGCTGGCATGCTGAGTAGTTGTGGTAAGAGGGATAGGTCGGAAACGACTGACTCCTCAAATGTCCACAACTCTCCAAAGCGTAAAGTGGGACCGACCGACAAAAGGGCCCAAGTGGGACCAATGCAGCCAAAGGCAACCTTTGCTCAGGTTGCGGGAGCGGCATCAGGTAGAATGCCTACTAAAGATGGATGCAGGGTAGCACTATTGCCGCCAAGCTACCCAAGGATGCTCTGGTCTTTGCAGCAACTGCAGCTGATCCAGTCCGCTATCCTGGAAGCGGTAAGGCAGCAGCGCAAAGGCTCTATAAAGCCTAATTTCAGCAGCTGCTCCTTCCGGCCGGGGTGGCTGGCCATCAGCTGTGGGGACGCAGAGACCTCGGAGTGGCTCCGGAATATGACTCCCAAGCTAAAGCCGTGGAAGGGCGCTACAATTAAGGTTGTTGACGCAACTGAGGTGCCCAAACCTTCGGTTTATGTGGGCTATTTCCCGGAGGCGGGGACCACGTCGGTGGAAGACATCCTAGCTCTTGTCGAGGGGCAGAACGCGGGTCTGCAAGTGGGCAACTGGAGGGCACTCAACAGGGTACAACGAGGACCCACCTCTGAGCTCACTCTCTCGGTTGACCCCAACTCCGCTGAGACTCTCGACAAGCTGGGGCACGTGGTAAACTATGGGTTCGGAAGGGTGCGTATCCATAAGAAAGGCCCTGCAGCGGTACGTAACAATGCACCCACCGCAAATACAGCTGCAACAACGGCATCCACCACTGTGGCTAGCAATAGCACGGCGAACGAAGAGCGACCCTGTTGCTCAAAGGACGCCCAAGTATTGCGAAGGCCCTCTGTGGAGCTAACTAACGTAAATTCCTCGGGTGGAAACCCTAAGGAGCGGCCGGCCTGCCCAGAAGGGAACGCAAAACCGAGGAGGAAGGAACCCCCACTCTCGCCCGCAAAGGACGCGTCTGCCGCCCTGATCAAATTTAGACCCCCATTAAGGTCACATCGGGGACAGGGCGTTGCAGAACGGTCAAGAGAGGAAAGGGTACTCTTGGGAGGAAGCAGAGGGAGAAAAGTGGCTAAGAGGGCCCAGCGAAACAAATCGAGACCATCCGATGGCAGACCCCCCAAGATGCCTTACTAAGCACATGAAGTGCCTGCAGGTGAACCTGCATCACGCCAAGGCGGCCTCGGACGTCTTGTGCTGGCGGTTCAACAAGGAGAACTTGGATGTCGCATTCATCCAAGAACCCTGGGTTTCCAATGAGGCTATCAAAGGCCTCAATGACTGCGATGGTAAGATTATATATGACACCTACAACAGTAGGCCCAGAGCGGCCTTAGTGATAAGAAGTAACACAGCCTTTTTTCCCATTTCAGAGTTGATACATCAGGACCTAGTGGCCGTATGGACTGAGGTGCCAACTCGGATGGGTGTACAACAGGTTGTACTTGCCTCGGCCTACCTTCCTGGAGACAGTGACGTAATGCCCACAAGGGAAGTAATCGCCCTAGAGGAGTACTGCAGGAGGAAGCGGTTGAAATTCGTGTTGGGCTGTGACGCCAACGCCCATCATATAGTATGGGGTAGCTCCAACACCAATGCGAGAGGTGAGTCATTTCTTCATTTTACTCTCAGTAACAACCTAAATATCTTAAACCGGGGAAATGAGCCGACATTCTTAAACGCTATTAGGGGCGAGGTCTTAGACCTGACTATATGCACGGCAAATATGTCCACATTTATCTCCAACTGGCATGTCTCAAATGAGGTATCCATGTCGGACCATCAGCACTTAAGGTTCGACATAGAGGCCTCAAGGGAGACTATCCAGTTCTACAGAAACCCAAAGAAAACAAATTGGGAACTCTTTCACTTATCTATTGAACAAGAGGCTAACACGGCCTCGGCGGACATTATGTCTACTCACGATCTAGAAATTGAATCAATACAGCTTCAAAATAATCTAACATCAGCCTTTGAAGTGAGCTGCCCAGAGAAGATCAAAAAATCTCAAAGGGACGTCCCATGGTGGAACGGCAATCTCAAAAAACTTCGACAAAAGGCTCGAAAGCTATTCAATAGGGCTAAACGGACTGGTGAATGGTCCACTTACAAAACAGCCCTCACTGCCTATAACAGAGAGCTGAGAGAGTCCAAAAGGATCACATGGCGTAAGCACTGCGAGGGTATCTCCACCCTTCATGTTGCTCAGCGTCTGCAGAAAGCACTTAGACTGGATCATACAAATGGCTTATGCACACTAAGGAAACCCGACGGAACCTACACGGGTGACCCTGAGGAGACCAACCGGCTTCTAATGGAAACCCACTTCCCAGGATGTATTATACAAGACCAAAATCCTACTGCGACCACTGTTGCTACAGTGTGCGCTAACAGTAGGACAAGAGGTCTTACGAGAAGAATTGTCAACCATGACAGGGTACGGTGGGCTCTTTCAACGTTCGGTGCATACAAATCCCCTGGTCCAGATGGCATCTACCCATGTCTGCTTCAGCGGGCTATGGAATCCATATCTGGAACCCTTGTTAGAATACTTAGGGCGAGCTTGCTTCTTGCCTATATTCCCTCACCTTGGAAAGAGGTAAGAGTAGTATTTATACCCAAAGCTGGAAAAAATTCTAATCAACTTCCAAAGGCTTTTAGACCTATAAGCCTAAGTTCCTTTGTGATAAAGACACTGGAAAAACTTATTGACTTTCACATCAGGGACACCTATCTCAAGGCTAAACCACTCTGTGAAAGTCAACATGCATATCAAGCAGGGAAGTCTACTATTACTGCCATACACGGCCTAACTCAAGTACTTGAAAAGGCCTTAGAGTACAAACAGATAGCCCTGTGTGCATTCCTTGATATATCAGGTGCCTTTGACAATACGAGTTATGAGGCAATCTCCGCAGGATTAGCAAGGAAGGATATCCCGAAGCTTATAACCAAGTGGATAATAAGCATGCTGAAATCCAGAACCATAATGGCTGAACTAGGTGGAAGTAGACTTCGGGTAACGGCCACTCGTGGCTGCCCTCAAGGGGGTGTTCTCTCACCTCTATTGTGGACACTCGTTGTCGATGAACTCTTAGAGAACCTTAAAGTGAATGGATTCAATGCTTACGGCTATGCTGACGACCTTGTCATCTATGTTGTAGGCTGGGATGAAGGGACATTAAGCTCCAGGCTTCAATCTGCCCTAAATCTGACGCTCAAATGGTGCTCTGAGAAAGGGTTGTCAATCAATCCAGCAAAGTCGACTATCATCCCATTCACCAGAAGAAGGAAGGTGGACCTAACTAAACCAATGCTGGGAGGTACTGAGATCGAATTCTCAAAAGAAGTGAAATACCTAGGGATCACACTAGATAGTAAGCTCAACTGGAACTCTCATCTCACAGAAAGTACCAATAAAGCGACAAGAGCATTCTATGCTTGTCAAAGACTACACGGCAAAACCTGGGGAATCTCCCCGAAACTCACATACTGGACATTTAACACGGTGATAAAGCCAATTATCACCTACGCAGCACTAGTATGGTGGCCTAAGGCCAAAATGGCGAGCTCCGGCGCTGCTCTCGGCAAACTCCATCGCCTCGTCTGTGTGGCCATTACGGGGGCCATGCGCACATGTCCCACAGAAGCGCTTGGCATCATCTCGGGCATCCCACCATTGGCCATACTTATTGAAAAAGAGGCTTGTCAGAGCGCTCTGAGACTGTCCAATCTTAGTCGTCTGAAAAGTGGAGATTTCAGGGGGCATTTGGGTGTCCTACAACCACTCAGTGCCGATCCAATAATCAAACTCACAGACACTATGTTGCCAAAACTATCCTTTACCAAGACCTACAAAGTCATAATACTTGAAAGGGATGCATGTAAAGGGATGGTGAAAGCAATTAATAAAGGATCACAGGTCTGGTACACTGACGGTTCCAAACTTATCAATGGGAGCACCGGGGCCGGGGTGTTCGGACCAAGATTTCAAAAAAGTGCCCCAATGGGGTCATACCCAACCATCTTCCAGGCGGAAATCTATGCTATTGAGCTGTGTGCACACGAATGTCTTCGCAGAAAGACAAATGGAGCCACACTCAACATTATGTCAGACAGCCAGGCAGCCCTTAGGGCTCTAGACTCCTTCAAAACGGAGTCAAAACTGGTAGACAGCTGCAGAGCGGCACTGGAATCATTAGGAGCGAACAACAAAGTCACTCTGTGGTGGGTTCCGGGTCATGAGGGTGTGGATGGCAATGAGAGGGCGGACTATCTCGCAAAAAAAGGGGCCCAACAGAGCTTCTGCGGTCCTCAGCCGTTCTGCGGTCCTTCTAAAGGATACACAGCAGAACTTCTAAGAAGGTGGGAGGACTCGAGAATCGCAGCCCAATGGCGATCGTCAAAGGGTAATAGGCAATCTAAGAGGTTCATAAGTCCATCCCGTGAAACCTCTAGAAAACTTCTTAATCTCAGCAGGGAGGGTCTTAGAACTCTTACCGGGTACTTAACAGGTCACTGTAGGCTGAGATACCACCTTCACAAAATAGGACTCTCTGAGGTTTCAGACTGTAGGTTTTGTGGCTTAGAGGCGGAGACCTCTGAGCACATACTGTGTGAATGCCCGAGTATAAGTAGACTCAGGCTAATACACCTTGGAGAGCGACTGTTATCTCCATCCACAATATGGACAATCACACCCTCCAAAGTGCTTAGTCTCATAAATAGCCTAAAGATGGAGTGACAACTTAAAGGGTTAGCACAATAGATCTTTCTTTTAGGTCGCAGCGCTACTATGCCCTGATAATAATAATAATAATACTGCGAAATAATTGCGAGAAAGCTATCTTTCCCGAGCACCCTAGGGAAACCTCTGTCGGAAAGTTGCGACGAAATGGCAACGAAACTATATATTACCCCGATTCGTCTCGCTTGGTAGTATCTTTGATTGACAACCCTTTCTCAGAGCACCATTTGAACGTCAGATTTAGGGCAGATTGAAGCCGGGCCTCGGCTGGGGAACTGATAAAGGAAGGTGAGAACACTCTCCGCATTTGGTCTGACCTCTGCTTCATCCTCGGACTACCCCCACCTTTACTGATTGTATTAGTCGATATCCAGCTGGTGGTTGCGGTATTCTGTTACCTGAGTATGCAGGGGTGATACCCTGCAGAAATGGCTTTCAGGCTAATGTCGTGACTGCCCCCGTCCCGTTAAAACCCTGGCAGGCCTCGATGTACGTTCCGATCTAGTCGCCATTCAGTTGGTTCTAGGTAACGGTTGAGGCGACCCTCCCGTTTTTGCGCTGGATCTGGCTTTGAGCATCCTACCTCATAAGGGGGGTGCCAACCCTCGCATGACCCCCCTGATCCCCTTCTTCATAGATAACCATGAGATCCCATAGCGACTACAGCGGAGGGCTGCCAGAACGCTCAAAAAATATGTGGGGGTGCCGTTGGAAACCTTGTCCCAGAGTGCAAGGGATGCGGTGGATAGAGCGAAAGCCCTGCTACCCAACTACCAAAGCACAGCTGGGGCCTCGGTTGAAGACAAAGCACCCCTCTCTAAAAGACAAAGATCGTTTGAGGAGCAACAACCAGCTCTAAAGAAGAAAGGTATTCGTCCCGGGGTGGCCAGACCCAGCTTTGCTGATGTCGCCAGGAACAGAATCCTGATAGGGGTTCTGGAACGCGGCAATGAGCTCGGGTCAATACCAAAGCACCAGTCGCTGGAAACCTCTAATGAGGGTTCTGCAAATAAATCTCCACCATTCTAGGGCAGCATCCGCTGCTTCCTTGAGTCGCCTACTTGGCGACGACGTAGACATCGCACTTATCCAGGAGCCCTGGGTTAATAACTCGAGGGTCTGTGGTTTAGGTGCGGTGGGCTATAAGCTAATGGTTGAGCGTGGTAAAGGTAAACTAAGAACCTGTGTAATGGCAAAGAAAGATTTAAGCATTTTTCTTTTACCCTATTATAGTGATGGAGACAAGACGACAACGCTGCTGGAGATTGGAGGGAAGTCTTTGCTGATAGCCTCAACATACGTGGCTTACGAGGCTGAGGATCCCCATCAAAGTCAACTCCGCAGGCTATTGAGCGACCACACGGCGAGCTTAATTCTCTTCGGTTGCGATGCTAACGCCCACCATGTGCAGTGGGGAAGCACCAACATAAACAATCGGGTTGAGTCTCTTTTCAACTATGTCCTAACTACTAACCTAGTCATTTGCAATAGGGGCGCAGAGCCAACATTTATTGTCAAAAATCGTGGGGAGGTCATAGACCTCACGCTATGTAGTGAAAATCTGTATGATATTGTAATGAACTTGAACGTTCTCGACGAACACCCTTTTTCAGACCATAGGTATATTGAGATAATTCTAGATATGTAAGAACCTGAGGAATACTGACTGGAATCTTTACAGGGAAACTTTTGAGAATAACCTACCACGTCTTGTACCGGCAGAGCCCAGAACTGTTGGCCAATTGAAAGACATGGTAAAATGTTTTACCACAATCTGCTCGCGGGCACTGGCCGAAGCCTGTCCTGATCCCAAACCGTGAGGAAAACGCAGGCCCTCTCTGCGGAGAAATTGCAGAAGACAGTTCAACAGGGCCATAAGGCTGAGTCAAAAATCTGAATGGCAGACCTATAAACAAGTTCTGCGGTCCTACAAAAAAGCCCTTCGTGAAGCAAAAAGATCCTCGTGGAGGTATTTTTGCACTGGCGTGGAGGGCGTTGGCGAAACTGCCAGACTACGAAAAATCTTGTCAGGTACAACAAACCCAATTGGGTCTCTACAGAGACAGGATCGCTCCATGACAGCGACGAGAAAAGAAATGGTCGAACTACTTCTCAACACACACTTTCCTGGAAGTTTACAGACAATGGAAGTAGATTGTTTCTCTTCGGGCCCAATTGTAAATCTCTCAAAAAAAAGTATCACTTCGGCGATAAAAAGCTTCAAACCCTACAAGGCTGCCGGGCCAGATATTATTATACCGGCTCAACTGGTTGCTACGATTGATACATCTACAAATTGGCTACTAAGTATGTTTATAGCATGCTGCGAGCTAAACTACGTACCGACGGTATGGAGATCTGTTTCAGTGGTCTTCATACCAAAGGCTGGAAAAGCGAACCCAAAGGATTTTGGACCTATAAGTCTCTCATCGTTTGTTCTTAAAACTTTAGAAACGCTTATAAACAACTTTCTCTCTCTTACAATCGATAAAAGACTATTGTCTAATAATTAGCATGCTTATCTTAAGGGAAGGTCCATGGACACTGCAATGCATTCCCTAGTCAGCTATATCGAAAGGTCTTTCAGTTACAAAGACTTTTGCCTTGTAGCTTTTCTTGACATTGAGGGTGCTTTAACAACATAAGTCCTGAGGCCATAAGACACGCCTTAAGAGGGCTCTGTGTGGAAAGCTCCCTTGTTGAATTTATAGAGCAAATGCTCTTGGGAAAAAAGATTACAACAGAGGTCGGTGCAAACCGTGTTTCGAGACAGGTATCTCGAGGAACGCCGCAGGGTGATGTACTTTCACCTCTTCTATGGAATCTGACCGTTAATTCCCTCCTGCAGGAGAGACGGAATGGGGTGCTGCTAGAGTTGTCGCATATGCAGATGACATCGCCATTGCATATATAGGCAAATTCCCTCAGACCTTGTGTGACTTGATGCAAGGAACACTCCGCGAAGTGAGCAACTGTTCCACGCGATGTGGTCTCAGCGTCAACTCAGAAAAAGTCGAGATGGTGCTTTTCACTAGGAAATATAAAGTTCCGTATGTAACTACGCCGGAACTTAATGGAATCCGTCTGAACATAAAGAGGGAAGCCCAGTTCCTTGGCGTCACATTGGACGTGCAGCTTAGATGGAGGAATAATATGGTCCAGCGATACCACAAGGCTTCTGTGGCCCTATACTCTTGTAAAAGGGCCATTGGGAAGAGATGGGGCCTGAATCCAAGCATTTGCCGCTGGATCTACACAGCAGTGGTTCGGTCGATTCTCCTCTACGGAGCTATCGTTTGGTGGCCTGCATTAAGCAGAGCTGCTAATCTCAATCTACAACACCAAGCGACGTCTTGAGTGTCTTCCTGGACCTTTTACCCTTAGACTTAGTGGGTCAGCAAATGGCGGCTCTTGCAGCGCTTCGGTTACGAGAGACATGTCAATGGGAGTCTAGCTTGCGTGGGCACTCAAGCATATTGAATAATTATAGAATGCTTCCGGGATACACAGACCGCTGTGCCGATACTGTGGTCCCAGACAGGAATTTCGCGATGGTAATCCCAGGTAGGGTCGAGAGACTTCTACACTCCACCTGGAAGTCTCGCGATCTTTGCAGATGGCTCGAAACTAAAGGGCAGAGTTTGAGGAGGAGTCTACTCGCAGGACCTATCTCTGAACTGTTCTTTCCGGCTGCCCGATCACTGTAGTGTTTTCCAGGCTGAGGTTCTAGCCATAAAGGAGGCTATAGACCTGTTACAGACCGCTTTAAAAGGCAATGATATCTTTATATTTAGTGATAGCCAAGCGGCTATCAGAGCTGTGAGCTCAGCTAAAATTTTTCTTCCCAGCAAAAATTATGAGGAAGAAGAAACGGTCCTGCATCTTCTCCGTATCTGTCCAGCTCTAGCCCGAAGCAGGCTACGGTTTCTAGGGGCACTTGTTTTTAGGAACCTTGGAGAATTAGTTCAAATAGACCGAAGATGCTTGACGAGCTTCGTCAAGAATTTTAAATGGTTCAGCAAGAGGAAGTGAGCGTTAAGCTTGTCGTATGGCAACGGGCCCCTACTAATGGCCTAAGTGAGGCGCTGGTTAGCGGTGACAGCCACTCATACCTAACTACCTAAGTTTGCGGTAAGTGGCGTAGGCTGGCCCAAGAACTCTTCAAAGGACGACATATACCATTGTCCAAAATAAAATTTACCTCATTTGTAGCAATCGCTAGTTTTTCTCTAGATAGCCTGCGGTCTGCTACCGGACAACCAGAGGTTTTGATGTAATAAACAACGTCGTGCGATGTATTTGTTGTACGGTAGAATGTGCAACCTTGAGTTTCGTCGCTCAACTCCATTGCTGCAGCCTGGACGACATTTTCGGGCATTGTTGCAAAATCTCCTGTGAAACTAACAAAGTCCATTGCTGTTTGGCTCGTTTGTTGCCACTCTCACATATACTTGTGCTGGCGAACGTGTGGTATACGCTGCCTCTTTGAGGCTTTTGACGTCTGCCTGTAATTTGTTAATATACTCAAGGAGCATCTGCATCGTTTCTTTAAAATCACCGGTTGGAACTAACTTACGTGCTTCGACGTATTCCCTTGTTGCCTATTGTGCTTGCTTTTACGAACTGGTGACTACGACGATCGGATCTGCTTCAGCTGCTTTAGTCATTTTGCCAGCTATTTTTGCCAATTGGACCAAGCCACTCTCCTGCCATGCCGATAAGAGCGGTGGAATTGTGAGCGGCATCGGTTCAGAAATAGTGTACGCATAACGGCTTCACACAAGAGACGTGACTTCACTGCGCTGTACCGAGTTTGCTGTGGCGGTGTTGCTGCAATATCATCTATAGCTAAGATGATGTATTCGTCCAAACTGATTACTACCAAATCGGACATATCGATGTCATTGGTAACATTGCTTAATCTAAAAGAGCGCTCCAATTGTGCAAACCATAATTTTGGGTTGCTCTTGTTTAATTTTTGTACTTGGACCCGCTGTAGATAGGAGCGATTAAGATGTTAAGTTGCTGCAGTTCAGCGTGCATCGTTTGCAGTTGCAACTTTAACTCCTCCGTTCCCATTACGGCGCTAGAGCTGTCGATAAAATCCTCTGCTGGCTTGTCGCCGTCTGTTGATTGTTATAAAAAATTGGATTGGGACATATCGAGTCATAACCGCTAAAAGGACGTAAGCAACAATTACATTTTTTTAATCAGAAGTTGCTTTTTAGCTAATTTTCTCCGCAGTTAAGTTTCACATTTAAATGTAGTTTTGTATACAAGATTTACGTAGTTTTTTATTCAAAACGCGACTTATTAAAATGCGCTTCTGCCGATAAATTTAAGAGAATCAGCCTTCTTCTCTAAATTTTTTCATTTGGCGGTTATGGCTCGATATTATCCACTTACACTTACTTAAGGTCACGTCGGGGTCAGCACGTTAGCTACGTGATAGCTAATTAAAATGCTCCTTGTAATTCGTAAATGTTTATTAATATTAAACTTAAAATATAGTCTTGAGAAAACAGTTGAGTATGAAAAGCTAATTTGGAATATATATTCGTACCACATAAATCGGCTAATCATGCTTGCCACACAGGGCTGCATTTTATTTAACTTACAACTAACTGCCGAAAGACGGTGGCACGGCTTGGCAGGGGTCGCCACACAGCTAGCGCTATAGCGCCATCTGGCGCCTAGCGGCTCCAGCTAGCGATCTAACCACACCACCCACCAACACACACACACCTTACACACCAGATGAGGGCGGGGGCTTGCGGCAGCGATGCCGACTGCTCTGCCTTTTAGCTCCAGAAGGTACACAAACCCCCTACTAACTCCGATGCACTTAGATATCGTCCATTCAAAAAATTTTGCACCTCGTCTTTATTGTTCTGAACAGAAAATGTCGCTGCATCGCTACCTTTGTTGACATATTTACAAATATATTTCGTCGTTTGCACAGAATGACAGAACTCTACATTGATGTGGGCAGAGAAACACCTGGAAAAAACGGGGCAATATGGAACAATCCATCGATTGTCAACTTTGTTCCCAGAGGTAAGAAATTGGGTATGTTCACCGTACGCTGGAGACATTCGCCTATATTTGGATATCCAGCTTCTCGAGTCTAAGTGTGCTACATAACCTCGTGCGGATATCATTTTTAGCATCGTCCTTCGAAATTCAGGGCGCTGATGGGTTATTAGACACACATGGACCGTGGATCATATTTTTAGTAACTATACCATATAACAAATGATCTTTATTTGGAATTTCCGCTGATATAATCCGATCCATTTCATCGTGTAAAACTTTGTTAGCCAGCCAAATTAAAATATGCGGGTGAGGCAAGACCTTTCCGTAATAATTTTAGCAGCCATGTCCACATAGTATTGGTTGAAGAGATATGAATCGCATTAAAGCTATCTTCCCTTACCATAATTTTATATGCGTAAAATTGCATACATGAAATTGTTTTTTGTGGAATAGGCGCCCCATTGTTAGGAGAAGTTTTCGGTATATTAATACAGTAACCGTCCTCACCATTCAAAAATATAATAGAGTACTGCAAGGGATCATATGAACGATAAAGTTCTGATACCTTTGGAGAGTGTTGTCGGGTGAATGTAAAATAATATCACGGGGGCCAGGATTTTCGTTAACCATCAATACTGCGACCTCATCTGTGACGGGGGCATTATAGCAACCATAGTGTTCATTAGCTGGGCGCTTGTCCGCATCCAACAACAACCCAATAATTATTATTATGAGAAGGAATACGGTCTGTAGATGTCTTAAAACTTCAAACATATACAATGTTTGGTCGAAAGAATTCTTGAATTGGTTTGCAAAAATTAAACTTGTCCATGTATTTTGAAAGTTGGCATGAAATTACCCTCCCCGATTTTTTAAAGTGACGACGACTGATGCTCTCCTGTAAACAGCGCTTTGATTGTCTGCGGAGGCTCACCTATATCTATTAGTTTGACATGGGCCTTGCTACAACACATACCTGGTGTCTCTTTCAACCACTTTTTAGCTTTAAAAAAATTGCAAATTCCATTCATTCGACCAATGAATAAAAGGGAATGGTCTAAATAATAAAAATCCGGTCTATAGTTAAACGTTGATTTGTAAGCATTCGCCCCTTGTCTAATCAGCACCATTCGCAACCTTACATTCTCAACGCGATTTGCACGCTCGTCGACCGTCTCATTTCATCTTAACTGAATTTGCCATCTATTTGATGAAGATCTAAATAATTGAGATTTTGCTTTTGGCATCTCTAAAAGCTTTTATTGCTAAAACCATAATTTTATTACTAACCAAATTAGTTTCTCTTAAACCTAGTACTTTACCTTTTGATTTAAGGACAATAAATTTCCAATTTTACTCTACCATTTGCAGCATACGATCATGAATACAATTAAGTTTAAGAAACCACATTACATCGTAATATTTGCTCTAATTGGTTTTTGTATGTTTCTTACAGAGAACGCTCTGTTTTGATTTTAAATATGCTTTGGTACAAAAAAGTACAAAGACAATAAGAAAAGCAATTCAAGCGAACGGTGCGTTACTGCAAAATAAACAGGAATGTAAAACAGAGTGAATGGAGTTAGCACTGTTTAAAGATATGTACATACATGCATACATACGGCAATTTATATGAGCATTTGATTGTGCAACAGAAAATGTACTCTTCATCCACGCGACCTTGCCAATACATAGATATAGCTCACTCTGTTTTTCCCGCAAACTGTTGAACGAGAAAGAGATAGGCACAACTATCATTGTGAATGCCTGTTTAGTTAATGTCAAAGCAAAAACATTAGGGCGGTACGATGTGTCCGCGAATTTAGTATACGGACCTAAACATACCGGCCCCCTTGCGATAGGCAACGATCAACTTAAAAGGGCAGCCACCAGCTTTATCTTAAAATGTATGACTTAAATATATGTCTCCGCCACCAGTGTTGAGATTTGAGTACCTATCTGGTAGAGAGGATTAAAAGGAAGTTAATGGTTCTAATTTCATTTGAACTTTTGATAACAGCAATTCAGCTATATTTGTCCTTTTTTTAATTCAAATGGTTTAAAAAAAATAAGACATAGTATATACATATATATAAATAATACTAGAACTATTCGATCCTAGCAGGCTCCTGAAAGGACCCAGCCAAAAATCTTATTTTAGGCTAGTAAGGGGCCCATTGTGCCAGCTGAAATAGCGCCCAGCACGTGATGTGGAACTTCGGATCTGCTAGCTTCAAGTTCACATACGAGGCTAACTAACCTTCCGGTAGTTACGGATATCTTGAGAGCATGAACTAGAGTTTTTTCAGGCAACATTTTCCAATATAACCCCGTTTCGTCTGAATTGAATACTGCATCAAACTGTTGTTTTGAATAATTTCATCCAATTTTTTTTTTAAGGGCTCAACTAGATCACTGCGCGAAGACAGCTTCTCACCAGATTCTTTGAGAAAACGAATACCAAAGCGTTTATTAAATTTGCAGAGCCATCCATTTCTGGCGAAAAAAATAGTCTCAGGATATATTTTCTTATGCAATTGCCGGCTTTTTCTTTTAAAATGTTGCTGTCAATAGTGACATTGCATTCCCGTTTTGAGACAAACCATTTGTATAATAATTTTTCCATTTTGGGGTACTCGCCCATCCTCAATGGTTGTCTTGATACTATTATAATATACTCTATTATAATATAATCATCAATCAATATTAATTTGTCTCCGAAATTAAGACGTTTCCGTTTTTTAATTTCAGATATATTGTTAAATCACAATTCAGAAAACTTTAATTGCAACTGAATTTAAAATGTAATATTAAACAAGACGCGAAATTCTACGCAAAACTGCCTACTCAAACTAATGGCATATTTGAACTGCACGTGTGTCGGCAAAAAAAGCGTTCGTAATAGTGAAGATTCGTAATATCGGCATTCGTAATACTGGAGCACCACTGTATCAATCTTATGGCTCTGAAGCGATGATATGCAATTATTAATGTCACTCTGCAGTATTTTGATGGAACTACCGCATCCGTTCTCAATAGCAGTTAAATTGAAAAGTATTTTTAATTGCGCGTTCACTAAAATTCGTTTATTTTCATATCTGTCACTAAGGTTCTTCCAGGCTGTCACAAAACCTTCGTTTGTTAAAGCATTTTTTAACAATGTCCTTGGCCTCCCCTAGCGTTTTTTGGTTTATGTGAAAAAGTTTCTCAACTGGGGAAAGTCGTTTATTCCAAATATGTATATATGGCCGTAAACATATCACGGAATGTGGGCCAAGATAAAAAGTCGCCTTTAAACACATCCGTATCGCAAGGAGGAAGGCGGATATTGTGTTCTTGGACCGACTTATCTTTCACTTTTTGTCAACTGTTCAGCGAATTTAGCCATATTAGATTGGCAGCGTAAATAGCACTTATAGGCACCATTATTCTTTTTCTTTATCGAGCCCAAATATTTGGCTGATAGCCGCTCTGAACTCAAGAGTTCATCATATACCTTTTTCGTCTTTTCCCATATACATTTAAGTTCATCCTGTTGGATGTTAAGGGTAAATTTAGTGTGATCTGACTGTGGCGCATTATTGTAGTCAGATTCAAATTCTGCTACAGAATCAGCAAGACGAATGAAGATATCCATTTAGTTAGATTTTGGCCCGAATGAAGGACTAATTTGAAATGTGCGAGAATGACCAACCGAAAAAATTCCACCACAAATGCCAATAATAACGAGTAAAATATATTTTGTTTAATTGGTATCAGGTATATGCAAATTTATTGATTAAAAACTTTCAACGCAATTTATATTAATGTATGTCTTTTTATATAAGTTAATGAAAAAATCTTTTTTAAATGCTCGCCACCCAGATTAATATACATAAACAATAATTGTGCAAATTATATATGTAAAGCTTGTGCAACTTTAATAATACAACAATGTTGCCAAAGTGATAACAAAATATAAAATGTATACCAAAGTAAATATGTACATATGTCTGTATGTATATACAAAGCAGTGCGTTGATGTGAGGTTTGACAACCTGCAATGTTGTTGTGCCAATATGTACAAACGAGCCTTACTTGCAACAGGAAACCGAAAATAATCAAAATAAGTTGTGATAACGATTTTTAATTAATTTCTCAGCGAGAAATAACAATATAAAAGGCTCAGTGAATTTGGGGTTTAAAAAAAAATTATACAAAGGTGTGCGGGTTTTTGAGGTTATGTTTGCCTGCTGGCGGACAGACGTGGTAATCACTTAAAAAACTAACAAGTGTTTGTATTAACGCAACCTTATTGCAACACGAATGCACTAATTGGATTTAAAACTTGTTTGCAATTTTTATTTGCCAAACGTGAATATACGAACGAAATATTTTGAAAGAATGTGAATTACAAGCGCACTTTACTCACTTCATTTTTTTTTTTAATGAAATTGAGCTTAAAATTTCTTCTTTTTTTTTGTGCAAATGAATCAGAACCACTTACTTGGTTGATAGGTGACTGATGAAATTTATGTACATATATAGTGATAATTGTTAGCAGATTGCATAGGTGATGGTTGTGATGATTTCGTATAGCTGATAGTTGTGAGAATGGACAAATGCCAATAATAACGAGTAAAATATATTTTGTTTAATTGGTATCAGGTATATGCAAATTTATTGATTAAAAACTTTCAACGCAATTTATATTAATGTATGTCTTTTTATATAAGTTAATGAAAAAATCTTTTTTAAATGCTCGCCACCCAGATTAATATACATAAACAATAATTGTGCAAATTATATATGTAAAGCTTGTGCAACTTTAATAATACAACAATGTTGCCAAAGTGATAACAAAATATAAAATGTATACCAAAGTAAATATGTACATATGTCTGTATGTATATACAAAGCAGTGCGTTGATGTGAGGTTTGACAACCTGCAATGTTGTTGTGCCAATATGTACAAACGAGCCTTACTTGCAACAGGAAACCGAAAATAATCAAAATAAGTTGTGATAACGATTTTTAATTAATTTCTCAGCGAGAAATAACAATATAAAAGGCTCAGTGAATTTGGGGTTTAAAAAAAAATTATACAAAGGTGTGCGGGTTTTTGAGGTTATGTTTGCCTGCTGGCGGACAGACGTGGTAATCACTTAAAAAACTAACAAGTGTTTGTATTAACGCAACCTTATTGCAACACGAATGCACTAATTGGATTTAAAACTTGCTTGCAATTTTTATTTGCCAAACGTGAATATACGAACGAAATATTTTGAAAGAATGTGAATTACAAGCGCACTTTACTCACTTCATTTTTTTTTTTAATGAAATTGAGCTTTAAATTTCTTCTTTTTTTTTGTGCAAATGAATCAGAACCACTTACTTGGTTGATAGGTGACTGATGAAATTTATGTATATAGTGATAATTGTTAGCAGATTGCATAGGTGATGGTTGTGATGATTTCGTATAGCTGATAGTTGTGAGAATGGACTGTATATATGTATATGTTTGTGTTTAAGTGTGTATAGCTGATGGTTAGTGGTTATCCTTGTGCGCTGGTATGCTGATGAGAATAAAAATTGTGAAATGTTGCCTTTCAAGGACCATCTTCATTCGCGCGACCTTGCCAATAGATATAACTCACTCGCGTCGATGATTTATTGGAATGAAGAAACGACAAAAAAAATTTGAATTGGTGTTAATAGTTTATTGATATAAATTTGTTGAATATATGTGGATCAAAAGGTACAAGTTATGATGTGGAAATTAGTTTGCTTTACCTGTTAAAAAGTTATGAAGCGTGGTGGCTGGCTGTGTGATCTCCGTGATTCTCCAAAGTCAAGTGGCAAAAAAAAGGAAAAACTGTTTTTCCGACTTTCAAAAGAAAGGCCCATTGAACAGTTTGCGGGAAAATGAAAAATTTTCCAGCTGACCGTTTAACGAGAAAGAAATAGGCACAACTATCATTGTGAACACCTGTTAAGTTACTGTCAAAGAAAAAACTTTAGAGCGGTACGATGTGGCCGCAAATTTAGAATACGGACCTAAAAATGTACGCTGTTCAACGCGAATGAAAACTTGTAATATGAATGAATGCTTGTAATATTTTTGGTTTTTTAAAAACTTCAACCCGAATGAAAACGGGTTTGATTTCGAAAAATTAAAATAATAAGTATGCCACTAACGAGTCTAGGGCAAATGCTTTATTTGCAAAAAAAAAGTTTATAAAAATCGCTTTAGAACTTTATAAGATTAGCCGTTACAAACATTTTTCATATAAGCGATTTTATATAATTAGTATAGATATATATATATGTAGATGAGTCCAAAAACTGATTGATGTTTGATTTAAGAGATAAAAATGTTCTACCAAAAATTTAATTTATAAATAGCATTTCATTTATTTTGAAGGCAGTTTTGGCTACAATCTTGAAAAATATACCCACTGAAAAAGTGACGTAATATCTCTTAAGCGCTGATCGCACAACTTTCGAAAAACTTATGAGAGTTTCATACAACCTGACGTACCGAATGCTGATTATGCTTCGCACAACCAAACTTATCAGCCCTGTCAACGGCAAAAAAACAATAAATGGCAATTAACGTAGAGGGGCATTCACGGTAAGCGCACAAAAACAGCTGATCTTTGTGAAGCATATGTGTTTAAGATTGGAGTAATTTATCCCCATCAATATCGATTGCGTACACATCGACGTTATTATTCGGGCAGTACCGGTGTATTAGGATCACTCGGAGCCTCTCCTCGGCAGTCTTCCCACGGTATTGGGGGCAGAGCCTTATCGCATGGTTGCCTCCGCATAGTCGGCAGGCGATGGTAAAAGCCTCAGAGCTCTGCTCGGACTTCATACGGCGCGCAGTATAGCGAGTCATCTTTCCTGTAATGCGATAAATGCTAAACTTAAAAACAATAGGGTTTAATGGTCACCGCTGATTGTTGGGGTTTGGTTGGGTGGCGAGCGTGGCGCAAATTGGAGCTTCTTAGGAAGTGCTGGTCCTCTCCGATGGTCATCAGTTGCCAGTCGTTTGGAGGAAGGTTGTCCTCTCGGATGACAACTAGATCGTCTACCTGCACGTCTGGTTGCTGTCGTCTCCACTTATTCCGCTTTTGGAGCTCGTTCAGGTACTCGTTCTTCCACCGTTGACAAAAGGAGTGATGCAGCGCCTTCATCTTGTGCCATCGATTGACTACGGAGGCTGGATTCTCCGTGTTCTCAATCTCAGGCGGAGCTAGGATGGGACTGTCGACGAGAAAATGTCCTGGAGTCAATGGTTCCAAGCTTGCGGCATCAGTGGATGCTGCATTAAGCGGTCTTGAATTGAGACACGCTTCAATCCTACATAGTAATGTGGAAAACTCTTCGAAAGTATATTTACAATCAGATGCAATTTTTCGAAAATGAGACTTGAAACTCTTTACACCTGCTTCCCATAAGCCACCCATGTGCGGAGCAGATGCTGGAATGAAATGCCAAGACAGCTGCTGATGAAAGTATTTAGACGTTACATCAGACTTCGAATGAGCAAGAAACGCTTTAAATTCTGTCTTTAAAGCTCTAGATCCTCCAACGAAATTGGTTCCATTGTCGGAGTATATATTTTTTGGGCACCCCTACGTGATACGAACCTTGAAGAGGCTGCCAAGAAGGTGGGAGTGCTCAAGTCGTTTGTGGCTTCTAAGTGGATAGCTTTGGTTGCGAAGCAAACGAACAGGCAGACGTAACCCTTCGTGATTACGCAGCCTCGCCCTCTATAACTCTTGATCTCGGAGGGACCCGCGAAATCAACGCCCGTATTGGTAAAAGGGCGCGTGAAGGTAGTACGTTCTGATGGGAGGGCCGCCATGATTTGACTTTGCGCCCGCTTCCTATAGATTGTACAAACCTTGCAGTTATGTATGATCGATTTGATCATTACTTTGACCCGAGGGATCCAATATTGCGCACGAATAAGCCGCAACATTAACTGGTTTTCCCCGTGAAAGGAGATCTCATGAATAAACTGAGTTACCAGTCGCGAAAAATGAGCATTATAGGGGAGAATTATTGGATGACGTTCGCTATAATTTAGGTCTTTCGACGCCCCACGTCGTCCCCCCGCTCGAAGTAGACTATTTGAATCTATGAACGGATTAAGTTGGAGGATTTCACTCTTGGAACTTATTCTCTGTCCCTTCTTTAAGTCAGAACACTCAGTCGGAAAGTGCTGTTCTTGACAGAGTGCTATCACTCGTTGAGTGGTGGCTTTGATTTCCTCATAAGAAATCGCAGTAGACGGAGCTGTAAATTTAGCTTTCCGAATAGGATGCGTACCTTGAAGAAATCGCAAGACATACGACAGCACTCGCAAAGCTCTCGGAAGTGAAGAGAATCTTTGAAGAATGTCGCACATCTCTACAACTTTTGTCGCGTGCGACAGCACCCGCTTCTCTTCTTGGTCGGTCTGGAACACCGAGTCCTGAGAAGACCATTCCGTTCTGTCTTTTTGAAGCCAAGAAGGGCCCTGCCACCACAACGAATTTCCAACCAAGTCAGGAGATTCGACTCCACGGCTGCCTAGATCGGCTGGGTTCGAGGACGAATCCACATGATACCAACTCCTTTGGCCAACCTTCTCTACGATTTTGGTTACCCTATGCGAAACAAATGTTGACCAAGAACATGGTGGCTTCCGTAGCCAAGGACGATGGTGGAATCAGTACATAAGAAAGCCTGTAAGAATCTAAGATCCAAGTTAGAAATCACTGATTTCAACATTTCCGCCAGAAGTACAGCGCCACACAACTCCAAACGAAGCAGTGAGATGGTTTTTACCGGTGCAACCCTCGTGTTCAATTGAAATTGGCTAAGAGGAGATTGACCGCAACACTGTCTCTCCCTTCGACGCGCTGGTAGATAGCCGCCGCATACGCCTTTTCTGAACCATCGCAGAATCCGTGGAGGTCCATCTTTTCCGTCGGTTAGAATTGTACCCATAGTCGAATTTTGATTTATCCTATTGCCGAGTACTCCATGGCAAACTTTGACCAGCGCTCAAGTGTTGTTGAAGATACCTGCTCATCCCAATGCGTTCCTTCCAACCAGATGTTCTGCATTAACATCTTCGCTACTATAATTTAGCGATGGCTGACAAAACCTTGCGTTTTGTCACTATTTGAAATTTATCTAATTCTTTCGCAATGAAGTAGAATTGATACGAACGCGCATTTCATCGTATACCGAGAGCCTTATCGCTGCTCGTATCTTCGAAATCTAAGAAGTCTTGGCTGAGCAAATGAGGGATAGGAATATCGCACAAGACTTCTTTACTATTGGCAGTCCACTTTCGAAGTGGAAAACCTGCCGAACTTAAGGCCTCGGTGATTTGATCACGGGCCTGAATAGTGGACTCTATATCATGTTCACCCGCTAGCACGCCGTCGACGTACATATGTTGCTTCAGGACTAGCGAAGTTATTGGAAGCGATTCGTGAACGTCGTCGGCAAGTTGCAACAATGTCCTTATTGCAAGATAAGGAGCACAGTTCACCCCGGAATTCACAGGGTTCAATTGAAATTGGCGAACTGGTTCACTTATAGAATCGCGGAAGAGTATTATCTGAAATTTTCTCTGTTGAGGCTGAACTAGGATCTGACGACTTATGTTCTCTATGTCGGTGCTAAAGACAAATTTGAATAACCTCCCTCGGAAGATCAGTATCGTCAAATCGCTTTGTAGAATAGGTCCAGGCAGTAGCACATCATTGAGGATTTTTTTCCAGATGGCCTTTACTGCGAAATAATTGCGAGAAAGCTATCTTTCCAGAGCACCCTAGGGAAACCTCTGTCGGAAAGTTCCGAAATGGCAACGAAACTATATATTACCCCGATTCGTCTCGCTTGGTAGTATCTTTGATTGACAACCCTTTCTCAGAGCACCATTTGAACGTCCGATTTAGAGCAGATTGAAGCCGGGCCTCGGCTGGGGAACTGATAAAGGAAGGTGAGAACACTCTCCGCATTTGGTCTGACCTCTGCTTCATCCTCGGACTACCCCCACCTTTACTGATTGTATTAGTCGATATCCAGCTGGTGGTTGCGGTATTCTGTTACCTGAGTATGCAGGGGTGATACCCTGCAGAAATGGCTTTCAGGCTAATGTCGTGACTGCCCCCGTCCCGTTAAAACCCTGGCAGGCCTCGATGTACGTTCCGATCTAGTCGCCATTCAGTTGGTTCTAGGTAACGGTTGAGGCGACCCTCCCGTTTTTGCGCTGGATCTGGCTTTGAGCATCCTACCTCATAAGGGGGGTGCCAACCCTCGCATGACCCCCCTGATCCCCTTCTTCATAGATAACCATGAGATCCCATAGCGACTACAGCGGAGGGCTGCCAGAACGCTCAAAAAATATGTGGGGGTGCCGTTGGAAACCTTGTCCCAGAGTGCAAGGGATGCGGTGGATAGAGCGAAAGCCCTGCTACCCAACTACCAAAGCACAGCTGGGGCCTCGGTTGAAGACAAAGCACCCCTCTCTAAAAGACAAAGATCGTTTGAGGAGCAACAACCAGCTCTAAAGAAGAAAGGTATTCGTCCCGGGGTGGCCAGACCCAGCTTTGCTGATGTCGCCAGGAACAGAATCCTGATAGGGGTTCTGGAACGCGGCAATGAGCTCGGGTCAATACCAAAGCACCAGTCGCTGGAAACCTCTAATGAGGGTTCTGCAAATAAATCTCCACCATTCTAGGGCAGCATCCGCTGCTTCCTTGAGTCGCCTACTTGGCGACGACGTAGACATCGCACTTATCCAGGAGCCCTGGGTTAATAACTCGAGGGTCTGTGGTTTAGGTGCGGTGGGCTATAAGCTAATGGTTGAGCGTGGTAAAGGTAAACTAAGAACCTGTGTAATGGCAAAGAAAGATTTAAGCATTTTTCTTTTACCCTATTATAGTGATGGAGACAAGACGACAACGCTGCTGGAGATTGGAGGGAAGTCTTTGCTGATAGCCTCAACATACGTGGCTTACGAGGCTGAGGATCCCCATCAAAGTCAACTCCGCAGGCTATTGAGCGACCACACGGCGAGCTTAATTCTCTTCGGTTGCGATGCTAACGCCCACCATGTGCAGTGGGGAAGCACCAACATAAACAATCGGGTTGAGTCTCTTTTCAACTATGTCCTAACTACTAACCTAGTCATTTGCAATAGGGGCGCAGAGCCAACATTTATTGTCAAAAATCGTGGGGAGGTCATAGACCTCACGCTATGTAGTGAAAATCTGTATGATATTGTAATGAACTTGAACGTTCTCGACGAACACCCTTTTTCAGACCATAGGTATATTGAGATAATTCTAGATATGTAAGAACCTGAGGAATACTGACTGGAATCTTTACAGGGAAACTTTTGAGAATAACCTACCACGTCTTGTACCGGCAGAGCCCAGAACTGTTGGCCAATTGAAAGACATGGTAAAATGTTTTACCACAATCTGCTCGCGGGCACTGGCCGAAGCCTGTCCTGATCCCAAACCGTGAGGAAAACGCAGGCCCTCTCTGCGGAGAAATTGCAGAAGACAGTTCAACAGGGCCATAAGGCTGAGTCAAAAATCTGAATGGCAGACCTATAAACAAGTTCTGCGGTCCTACAAAAAAGCCCTTCGTGAAGCAAAAAGATCCTCGTGGAGGTATTTTTGCACTGGCGTGGAGGGCGTTGGCGAAACTGCCAGACTACGAAAAATCTTGTCAGGTACAACAAACCCAATTGGGTCTCTACAGAGACAGGATCGCTCCATGACAGCGACGAGAAAAGAAATGGTCGAACTACTTCTCAACACACACTTTCCTGGAAGTTTACAGACAATGGAAGTAGATTGTTTCTCTTCGGGCCCAATTGTAAATCTCTCAAAAAAAAGTATCACTTCGGCGATAAAAAGCTTAAAACCCTACAAGGCTGCCGGGCCAGATATTATTATACCGGCTCAACTGGTTGCTACGATTGATACATCTTCAAATTGGCTACTAAGTATGTTTACAGCATGCTGCCAGCTAAACTACGTACCGACGGTATGGAGATCTGTTTCAGTGGTCTTCATACCAAAGGCTGGAAAAGCATCACATGCGAACCCAAAGGATTTTGGACCTATAAGTCTCTCATCCCTTGTTCTTAAAACTTTAGAAACGCTTATAAACAACTTTCTCTCTCTAACAATCGACAAAAGACTATTGTCTAATAATTAGCATGCTTATCTTAAGGGAAGGTCCATGGACACTGCAATGCATTCCCTAGTCAGCTATATCGAAAGGTCTTTCAGTTACAAAGAATTTTGCCTTGTAGCTTTTCTTGACATTGAGGGTGCTTTAACAACATAAGTCCTGAGGCCATAAGACACGCCTTAAGAGGGCTCTGTGTGGAAAGCTCCCTTGTTGAATTTATAGAGCAAATGCTCTTGGGAAGAAAGATTACAGCAGAGGTCGGTGCAAACCGTGTTTCGAGACAGGTATCTCGAGGAACGCCGCAGGGTGATGTACTTTCACCTCTTCTATGGAATCTGACCGTTAATTCTCTCCTGCAGGAGAGACGGAATGGGGTGCTGCTAGAGTTGTCGCATATGCAGATGACATCGCCATTGCATATATAGGCAAATTCCCTCAGACCTTGTGTGACTTGATGCAAGGAACACTCCGCGAAGTGAGCAACTGTTCCACGCGATGTGGTCTCAGCGTCAACTCAGAAAAAGTCGAGATGGTGCTTTTCACTAGGAAATATAAAGTTCCGTATGTAACTACGCCGGAACTTAATGGAATCCGTCTGAACATAAAGAGGGAAGCCCAGTTCCTTGGCGTCACATTGGACGTGCAGCTTAGCTGGAGGAATAATATGATCCAGCGATACCACAAGGCTTCTGTGGCCCTATACTCTTGTAAAAGGGCCATTGGGAAGAGATGGGGCCTGAATCCAAGCGTTTGCCGCTGGATCTACACAGCAGTGGTTCGGTCGATTCTCCTCTACGGAGCTACCGTTTGGTGGCCTGCATTAAGCAGAGCTGCTAAACTCAATCTACAACACCAAGCGACGTCTTGAGTGTCTTCCTGGACCTTTTACCCTTAGACTTAGTGGGTCAGCAAATGGCGGCTCTTGCAGCGCTTCGGTTACGAGAGAAATGTCAATGGGAGTCTAGCTTGCGTGGGCACTCAAGCATATTGAATAATTATAGAATGCTTCCGGGATACACAGACCGCTGTGCCGATACTGTGGTCCCAGACAGGAATTTCGCGATGGTAATCCCAGGTAGGGTCGAGAGACTTCTACACTCCACCTGGAAGTCTCGCGATCTTTGCAGATGGCTCGAAACTAAAGGGCAGAGTGGGAGGAGGAGTCTACTCGCAGGACCTATCTCTGAACTGTTCTTTTCGGCTGCCCGATCACTGTAGTGTTTTCCAGGCTGAGGTTCTAGCCATAAAGGAGGCTATAGACCTGTTACAGACCGCTTTAAAAGGCATTGATATCTTTATATTTAGTGATAGCCAAGCGGCTATCAGAGCTGTGAGCTCAGCTAAAATTTTTCTTCCCAGCAAAAATTAAGAGGAAGAAGAAACGGTCCTGCATCTTCTCCGTATCTGTCCAGCTCTAGCCCGAAGCAGGCTACGGTTTCTAGGGGCACTTGTTTTTAGGAACCTTGGAGAATTAGTTCAAATAGACCGAAGATGCTTGACGAGCTTCGTCAAGAATTTTAAATGGTTCAGCAAGAGGAAGTGAGCGTTAAGCTTGTCGTATGGCAACGGGCCCCTACTAATGGCCTAAGTGAGGCGCTGGTTAGCGGTGACAGCCACTCATACCTAACTACCTAAGTTTGCGGTAAGTGGCGTAGGCTGGCCCAAGAACTCTTCAAAGGACGACATATACCATTGTCCAAAATAAAATTTACCTCATTTGTAGCAATCGCTAGTTTTTCTCTAGATAGCCTGCGGTCTGCTACCGGACAACCAGAGGTTTTGATGTAATAAACAACGTCGTGCGATGTATTTGTTGTACGGTAGAATGTGCAACCTTGAGTTTCGTCGCTCAACTCCATTGCTGCAGCCTGGACGACATTTTCGGGCATTGTTGCAAAATCTCCTGTGAAACTAACAAAGTCCATTGCTGTTTGGCTCGTTTGTTGCCACTCTCACATATACTTGTGCTGGCGAACGTGTGGTATACGCTGCCTCTTTGAGGCTTTTGACGTCTGCCTGTAATTTGTTAATATACTCAAGGAGCATCTGCATCGTTTCTTTAAAATCACCGGTTGGAACTAACTTACGTGCTTCGACGTATTCCCTTGTTGCCTATTGTGCTTGCTTTTACGAACTGGTGACTACGACGATCGGATCTGCTTCAGCTGCTTTAGTCATTTTGCCAGCTATTTTTGCCAATTGGCCCAAGCCACTCTCCTGCCATGCCGATAAGAGCGGTGGAATTGTGAGCGGCATCGGTTCAGAAATAGTGTACGCATAACGGCTTCACACAAGAGACGTGACTTCACTGCGCTGTACCGAGTTTGCTGTGGCGGTGTTGCTGCAATATCATCTATAGCTAAGATGATGTATTCGTCCAAACTGATTACTACCAAATCGGACATATCGATGTCATTGGTAACATTGCTTAATCTAAAAGAGCGCTCCAATTGTGCAAACCATAATTTTGGGTTGCTCTTGTTTAATTTTTGTACTTGGACCCGCTGTAGATAGGAGCGATTAAGATGTTAAGTTGCTGCAGTTCAGCGTGCATCGTTTGCAGTTGCAACTTTAACTCCTCCGTTCCCATTACAGCGCTAGAGCTGTCGATAAAATCCTCTGCTGGCTTGTCGCCGTCTGTTGATTGTTATAGCAAATTGGATTGGGACATATCGAGTCATAACCGCTAAAAGGACGTAAGCAACAATTACATTTTTTTAATCAGAAGTTGCTTTTTAGCTAATTTTCTCCGCAGTTAAGTTTCACATTTAAATGTAGTTTTGTATACAAGATTTACGTAGTTTTTTATTCAAAACGCGACTTATTAAAATGCGCTTCTGCCGATAAATTTAAGAGAATCAGCCTTCTTCTCTAAATTTTTTCATTTGGCGGTTATGGCTCGATATTATCCACTTACACTTACTTAAGGTCACGTCGGGGTCAGCACGTTAGCTACGTGATAGCTAATTAAAATGCTCCTTGTAATTCGTAAATGTTTATTAATATTAAACTTAAAATATAGTCTTGAGAAAACAGTTGAGTATGAAAAGCTAATTTGGAATATATATTCGTACCACATAAATCGGCTAATCATGCTTGCCACACAGGGCTGCATTTTATTTAACTTACAACTAACTGCCGAAAGACGGCGGCACGGCTTGGCAGGGGTCGCCACACAGCTAGCGCTATAGCGCCATCTGGCGCCTAGCGGCTCCAGCTAGCGATCTAACCACACCACCCACCAACACACACACACCTTACACACCAGATGAGGGCGGGGGCTTGCGGCAGCGATGCCGACTGCTCTGCCTTTTAGCTCCAGAAGGTACACAAACCCCCTACTAACTCCGATGCACTTAGATATCGTCCATTCAAAAAATTTTGCACCTCGTCTTTATTGTTCTGAACAGAAAATGTCGCTGCATCGCTACCTTTGTTGACATATTTACAAATATATTTCGTCGTTTGCACAGAATGACAGAACTCTACATTGATGTGGGCAGAGAAACACCTGGAAAAAACGGGGCAATATGGAACAATCCATCGATTGTCAACTTTGTTCCCAGAGGTAAGAAATTGGGTATGTTCACCGTACGCTGGAGACATTCGCCTATATTTGGATATCCAGCTTCTCGAGTCTAAGTGTGCTACATAACCTCGTGCGGATATCATTTTTAGCATCGTCCTTCGAAATTCAGGGCGCTGATGGGTTATTAGACACACATGGACCGTGGATCATATTTTTAGTAACTATACCATATAACAAATGATCTTTATTTGGAATTTCCGCTGATATAATCCGATCCATTTCATCGTGTAAAACTTTGTTAGCCAGCCAAATTAAAATATGCGGGTGAGGCAAGACCTTTCCGTAATAATTTTAGCAGCCATGTCCACATAGTATTGGTTGAAGAGATATGAATCGCATTAAAGCTATCTTCCCTTACCATAATTTTATATGCGTAAAATTGCATACATGAAATTGTTTTTTGTGGAATAGGCGCCCCATTGTTAGGAGAAGTTTTCGGTATATTAATACAGTAACCGTCCTCACCATTCAAAAATATAATAGAGTACTGCAAGGGATCATATGAACGATGAAGTTCTGATACCTTTGGAGAGTGTTGTCGGGTGAATGTAAAATAATATCACGGGGGCCAGGATTTTCGTTAACCATCAATACTGCGACCTCATCTGTGACGGGGGCATTATAGCAACCATAGTGTTCATTAGCTGGGCGCTTGTCCGCATCCAACAACAACCCAATAATTATTATTATGAGAAGGATTACGGTCTGTAGATGTCTTAAAACTTCAAACATATACAATGTTTGGTCGAAAGAATTCTTGAATTGGTTTGCAAAAATTAAACTTGTCCATGTATTTTGAAAGTTGGCATGAAATTACCCTCCCCGATTTTTTAAAGTGACGACGACTGATGCTCTCCTGTAAACAGCGCTTTGATTGTCTGCGGAGGCTCACCTATATCTATTAGTTTGACATGGGCCTTGCTACAACACATACCTGGTGTCTCTTTCAACCACTTTTTAGCTTTAAAAAAATTGCAAATTCCATTCATTCGACCAATGAATAAAAGGGAATGGTCTAAATAATAAAAATCCGGTCTATAGTTAAACGTTGATTTGTAAGCATTCGCCCCTTGTCTAATCAGCACCATTCGCAACCTTACATTCTCAACGCGATTTGCACGCTCGTCGACCGTCTCATTTCGTCTTAACTGAATTTGCCATTTTTTGATGAAGCTCTAAATAATTGAGATTTTGCTTTTGGCATCTCTAAAAGCTTTTATTGCTAAAACCATAATTTTATTACTAACCAAATTAGTTTCTCTTAAACCTAGTACTTTACCTTTTGATTTAAGGACAATAAATTTCCAATTTTACTCTACCATTTGCAGCATACGATCATGAATACAATTAAGTTTAAGAAACCACATTACATCGTAATATTTGCTCTAATTGGTTTTTGTATGTTTCTTACAGAGAACGCTCTGTTTTGATTTTAAATATGCTTTGGTACAAAAAAGTACAAAGACAATAAGAAAAGCAATTCAAGCGAACGGTGCGTTACTGCAAAATAAACAGGAATGTAAAACAGAGTGAATGGAGTTAGCACTGTTTAAAGATATGTACATACATGCATACATACGGCAATTTATATGAGCATTTGATTGTGCAACAGAAAATGTACTCTTCATCCACGCGACCTTGCCAATACATAGATATAGCTCACTCTGTTTTTCCCGCAAACTGTTCAACGAGAAAGAGATAGGCACAACTATCATTGTGAATGCCTGTTTAGTTAATGTCAAAGCAAAAACATTAGGGCGGTACGATGTGTCCGCGAATTTAGTATACGGACCTAAACATACCGGCCCCCTTGCGATAGGCAACGATCAACTTAAAAGGGCAGCCACCAGCTTTATCTTAAAATGTATGACTTAAATATATGTCTCCGCCACCAGTGTTGAGATTTGAGTACCTATCTGGTAGAGAGGATTAAAAGGAAGTTAATGGTTCTAATTTCATTTGAACTTTTGATAACAGTAATTCAGCTTTATTTGTCCTTTTTTTAATTCAAATGGTTTAAAAAAAATAAGACATAGTATATACATATATATAAATAATACTAGAACTATTCGATCCTAGCAGGCTCCTGAAAGGACCCAGCCAAAAATCTTATTTTAGGCTAGTAAGGGGCCCATTGTGCCAGCTGAAATAGCGCCCAGCACGTGATGTGGAACTTCGGATCTGCTAGCTTTAAGTTCACATACGAGGCTAACTAACCTTCCGGTAGTTACGGATATCTTGAGAGCATGAACTAGAGTTTTTTCAGGCAACATTTTCCAATATAACCCCGTTTCGTCTGAATTGAATACTGCATCAAACTGTTGTTTTGAATAATTTCATCCAATTTTTTTTTTAAGGGCTCAACTAGATCACTGCGCGAAGACAGCTTCTCACCAGATTCTTTGAGAAAACGAATACCAAAGCGTTTATTAAATTTGCAGAGCCATCCATTTCTGCCGAAAAAAATAGTCTCAGGATATATTTTCTTATGCAATTGCCGGCTTTTTCTTTTAAAATGTTGCTGTCAATAGTGACATTGCATTCCCGTTTTGAGACAAACCATTTGTATAATAATTTTTCCATTTTGGGGTACTCGCCCATCCTCAATGGTTGTCTTGATACTGTTCCAGAATGAGTAGTCTTGACATTTTATATTTATTTTCTTTTATTCTTGATAATTGTGCAAATACTTGATTTAGCAATACCAAATTTTACAGATATTTCTTGAAGCGTTTTCCCATTTTTATAATCATAATATAATCATCAATCAATATTAATTTGTCTCCGAAATTAAGACGTTTCCGTTTTTTAATTTCAGATATATTGTTAAATCGCAATTCAGAAAACTTTAATTGCAACTGAATTTAAAATGTAATATTAAACAAGACGCGAAATTCTACGCAAAACTGCCTACACAAACTAATGGCATATTTGAACTGTGTGTCGGCAAAAAAAGCGTTCGTAATAGTGAAGATTCGTAATATCGGCATTCGTAATACTGGAGCACCACTGTATCAATCTTATGGCTCTGAAGCGATGATATGCAATTATTAATGTGACTCTGCAGTCTTTTGATGGAACTACCGCATTCGTTCTCAATAGCAGTTAAATTGAAAAGTATTTTTAATTGCGCGTTCACTAAAATTCGTTTATTTTCATATCTGTCACTAAGGTTCTTCAAGGCTGTCACAAAACCTTCGTTTGTTAAAGCATTTTTTAACAATGTCCTTGGCCTCCCCTAGCGTTTTTTGGTTTATGTGAAAAAGTTTCTCAACTGGGGAAAGTCGTTTATTCCAAATATGTATATATGGCCGTAAACATATCACGGAATGTGGGCCAAGATAAAAAGTCGCCTTTAAACACATCCGTATCGCAAGGAGGAAGGCGGATATTGTGTTCTTGGACCGACTTATCTTTCACTTTTTGTCAACTGTTCAGCGAATTTAGCCATATTAGATTGGCAGCGTAAATAGCACTTATAGGCACCATTATTCTTTTTCTTTATCGAGCCCAAATATTTGGCTGATAGCCGCTCTGAACTCAAGAGTTCATCATATACCTTTTTCGTATTTTCCCATATACATTTAAGTTCATCCTGTTGGATGTTAAGGGTAAATTTAGTGTGATCTGACTGTGGCGCATTATTGTAGTCAGATTCAAATTCTGCTACAGAATCAGCAAGACGAATGAAGATATCCATTTAGTTAGATTTTGGCCCGAATGAAGGACTAATTTGAAATGTGCGAGAATGACCAACCGAAAAAATTCCACCACAAATGCCAATAATAACGAGTAAAATATATTTTGTTTAATTGGTATCAGGTATATGCAAATTTATTGATTAAAAACTTTCAACGCAATTTATATTAATGTATGTCTTTTTATATAAGTTAATGAAAAAATCTTTTTTAAATGCTCGCCACCCAGATTAATATACATAAACAATAATTGTGCAAATTATATATGTAAAGCTTGTGCAACTTTAATAATACAACAATGTTGCCAAAGTGATAACAAAATATAAAATGTATACCAAAGTAAATATGTACATATGTCTGTATGTATATACAAAGCAGTGCGTTGATGTGAGGTTTGACAACCTGCAATGTTGTTGTGCCAATATGTACAAACGAGCCTTACTTGCAACAGGAAACCGAAAATAATCAAAATAAGTTGTGATAACGATTTTTAATTAATTTCTCAGCGAGAAATAACAATATAAAAGGCTCAGTGAATTTGGGTTTTAAAAAAAAATTATACAAAGGTGTGCGGGTTTTTGAGGTTATGTTTGCCTGCTGGCGGACAGACGTGGTAATCACTTAAAAAACTAACAAGTGTTTGTATTAACGCAACCTTATTGCAACACGAATGCACTAATTGGATTTAAAACTTGTTTGCAATTTTTATTTGCCAAACGTGAATATACGAACGAAATATTTTGAAAGAATGTGAATTACAAGCGCACTTTACTCACTTCATTTTTTTTTTTAATGAAATTGAGCTTAAAATTTCTCCTTTTTTTTTGTGCAAATGAATCAGAACCACTTACTTGGTTGATAGGTGACTGATGAAATTTATGTATATAGTGATAATTGTTAGCAGATTGCATAGGTGATGGTTGTGATGATTTCGTATAGCTGATAGTTGTGAGAATGGACTGTATATATGTATATGTTTGTGTTTAAGTGTGTATAGCTGATGGTTAGTGGTTATCCTTGTGCGCTGGTATGCTGATGAGAATAAAAATTGTGAAATGTTGCCTTTCAAGGACCATCTTCATTCGCGCGACCTTGCCAATAGATATAACTCACTCGCGTCGATGATTTATTGGAATGAAGAAACGACAAAAAAAATTTGAATTGGTGTTAATAGTTTATTGATATAAATTTGTTGAATATATGTGGATCAAAAGGTACAAGTTATGATGTGGAAATTAGTTTGCTTTACCTGTTAAAAAGTTATGAAGCGTGGTGGCTGGCTGTGTGATCTCCGTGATTCTCCAAAGTCAAGTGGCAAAAAAAAGGAAAAACTGTTTTTCCGACTTTCAAAAGAAAGGCCCATTGAACAGTTTGCGGGAAAATGGAAAATTTTCCAGCTGACCGTTTAACGAGAAAGAAATAGGCACAACTATCATTGTGAACACCTGTTAAGTTACTGTCAAAGAAAAAACTTTAGAGCGGTACGATGTGGCCGCAAATTTAGAATACGGACCTAAAAATGTACGCTGTTCAACGCGAATGAAAACTTGTAATATGAATGAATGCTTGTAATATTTTTGGTTTTTTAAAAACTTCAACCCGAATGAAAACGGGTTTGATTTCGAAAAATTAAAATAATAAGTATGCCACTAACGAGTCTAGGGCAAATGCTTTATTTGCAAAAAAAAAGTTTATAAAAATCGCTTTAGAACTTTATAAGATTAGCCGTTACAAACATTTTTCATATAAGCGATTTTATATAATTAGTATAGATATATATATATGTAGATGAGTCCAAAAACTGATTGATGTTTGATTTAAGAGATAAAAATGTTCTACCAAAAATTTAATTTATAAATAGCATTTCATTTATTTTGAAGGCAGTTTTGGCTACAATCTTGAAAAATATACCCACTGAAAAAGTGACGTAATATCTCTTAAGCGCTGATCGCACAACTTTCGAAAAACTTATGAGAGTTTCATACAACCTGACGTACCTAATGCTGATTATGCTTCGCACAACCAAACTTATCAGCCCTGTCAACGGCAAAAAAACAATAAATGGCAATTAACGTAGAGGGGCATTCACGGTAAGCGCACAAAAACAGCTGATCTTTGTGAAGCATATGTGTTTAAGATTGGAGTAATTTATCCCCATTAATATCGATTGCGTACACATCGACGTTAGGTCATCATTATGAACCGAATTCATTCATCCACTTTTCGTATTTTTCCAAATCGGCTTTGGATTAACTCTTATTAAATCGGATAATTGCTTCGGTAAAATCTAAATTTAATACGGGAAGATCGACGTCCTATCTTGAGAAGCATTGGCATCATGCTAGTATCTCTGCAGACGTTGATAATGTCAGCACCCGAATAACCTTCTGGCTTCTTAGCAATTTCGGCCAAATTTTCACTTTAATCTATCTTAACTTCGCGGACATTAATCCTTCGAACAAAAGACGTAACATTTTCTCTGATTCGCCACGATGTTTAGAGGTCAGGGTTGAAGATGATACATTTAAAAAAGTTGTGATACATTATGTTGCCACAGCTATAGCTAACATAGTTTTACCTGTGTTAAGGGGTCAGTTATAGGGTCAATCTCCTTGACCTGCCAAAATTTTAACAAAAGCTCGTCCAGTCGCTGTTCACTGATGCATTTGGTGGTGGTTAGAGTACGTTTTAAATCATTTAATTCACTGACCGTAGCAGGGCTGAATACAGCCCAACCGAGGCGGTACGGAGCGTGTACAGTTCGTCGGGGGAACCCGCAGCAATTCCATCAGCAATCAATGCTGGCCAAATATCCGCACCAATAAGTAAATCGATTTTGTCACGTGTGCCAAATGTTGGATCGGCTAACTAGGGAGCTGCGATCTGATCCAAGGCGAGTGTGTCAATCTTGGACCCTGGTGTTGGTTTGGTGATATTCTACAGAATACATACTTAAAACTGCAGCAAAAATGTTTCGTCAAATTGGATCGCATTTAAACCGATATGGTACCCTTGGTGTACGCAGATGCACTTGAAGCTATCCCTTCCACCGAAGGTTCTGCGAAGATTGAGAAGCTCAAACATGGATTCACTGAGAAACCTCACCTGAGATCCGATGTCGCGTAATGCGCGGCAATTGTGCAGATGTCCATAACGATCAAAAAGTAGCACTCTTGCCGTCGCAAGCAAGAAGCTCCGGTTACCCTGGACAATGAATGACTAGACCTCATGTATCTGTCATTGATTCCGTGAATACACTTGTAGTCCTACTGAGGAGGACCAGCTACTGTTGCAGATGCTTACGGTGGTGTATATGCATTCCCCTGACTTATAGTTTGCGTTGTGTCTGCACCTTCTGTAATAAATTATTCAAAAATTTTATTGTATGCTGATGATGTAAAGCTTTTTAGATCGTATCATTCTGTTGAGGAAAGGTCCTTACTACAAGCGGATTTAAATAGCATGACTAACTTGTGTGAAATAAATTACATGTAACCATAACCTCGAACAAGTGTTTAACTTTGTTGATCTTAGAATTACAATGGACCCGAAATTTAATTTTAACCTTCACATACATAAATGTTACAGTTAACAAAGCCAAGGGTGTTTTTGCATTTGTAAAACGGTGGTCAAAAGAATTCAAGGACCCTTACATCACGAAGGCTCTGTTCACAAAGTTAGTGAGGCCCATACTGGAATATGGATCTGTTGTTTGGAACCCGCGCTATCAAGTTCATTCCGACAGAATACAGGCTTGATGTCTAGCCCATCTCTTCTTAGCGAAATAAAACTAAACGTTCCCTCCAGAATTTCAAGACATTTCCGGCCTCTCTTTCTGAAGCCACGTAAAAGTAATTTTGAGTTAAATGAGCCACTCCGTAGTTTGTGTCAGGATTTTAACACTCACTCCGATTCTTTTGATATTTCAGACTCACTTTTTTACATAAAGAAAACTATACTCAATGCTCTCCATAATTAATACATACATACATATACATATATTACTATACGATCAGCTGATGAGCATTTGTTCTGTAGCTGAACAGTTTTAGATCTCGACACTTAACAAACCTTTGCCTTTCATGACTCGGCGCAACATATATGATAAAAAAAACAAAAAAAATTTTTTTTATATATCCGTGCGTCATGCGGATGCGCCCCTCGCGTCGGTCGGGCGGGTTTGGAGGGATAAAACCGTTGGGATTATTATTATTATTGCAAAATGAATTGCACACACAATCAAAGATGATTCGCAGCGCAAGTAGAATCTCCGGTGGGAGTTGTCGTAGCGGCGCTTCACCTCAGACCACATCTCCTAGTAGCCGCCAGTCACTAATCACAGAGAAATTCTCTTGGTCGACACACTGGCGCAGCCTACTCATTTTGTAGGTACGATCAAAATCTGATCGGTTATAAAGCCATTGTCTCGAATAGATCCTTAAAGGCCTACCAATTCGTAGGCCCAATTAAACATGTTTTTGAAATCCAAATAAAAAAGTGGTCATTTTGAATTCGTTATCGTTATGGGACATAAAAGAAAATAGTGTTAAATATGTACATATGTTCATAAAATAGAAAAGCAACGACGACCGGCTGCATACAAAAAAGCCTAATAAATAAACTTTCAGTCCAACTCCTGCACAAACTTCTTACGATAACTTATTTTATAGTCATTTGGTGAACTTTTCCTCTACATTCCTTTCCATTTTCAAAAATGTTTCGTACTTTCAGCAAAAAACAAGTGGTCGACTTTATTTTATTAGTATATGCATTTCATTTACATTTGTAAAATCGCGGGTACTCTTTGCTTGTGCGCTCAGATGTACCGGATTTTATTTGGTTTGATTGTGCAAGAAAAGTAAAGGAAAAAAAACGCAATAAGGTTTTAAGTTTTTTCGTTATAATATATATGTGTTTGTGTGTATTTAAAATATTTTGATGAATAATATTTTTACAAAGATTAGTTTACCTTGATGAGGCTGGTAGCTCGCTGTCTTCACTTTAACTCGGTCAAAAAAGAAGTGTTAGCAGAAGCAAAACGGTTTTGAGTCCGAACCATCGGACCATATAAATCAGGGGAAAATTAACGAGAAAAAATGTTTATCCGGTGGGAAAATATAATGGTAGAAATTGAGTGAAAGTGTTAGTATGCATGTGTGTGTAACTTGTGTGTGCTTATCTGCACACACACACACACATACAATTATATGAGTGCCGTGAATAAGTGTGACCGCTGCACATTAGGGCGGGTCGTTTAATCGTGGTTTATTTGACTTTTAGGCATAGAGGCCTAAACATGCCGCCCCCCTTGCGGGACGCAACATGGCCAAAACGGGTGAGAACGTGAGCTACCAGCGTCATGTACATACATATGAGGCAAATGATTAATATTAAATAATCGCAGTCCTTAGTCCTCATTGCCAGGATTTTGCACCAACCGTGTCGTTCCTCGTCACCTCTCTTAACCTAGAAGGCTGGGGAATAAAATGTTGTGAACTACGAAAAAAAATATTTATATACGTGGTTATCTTTCAATGCACTTCTAATATCGTAAAAAAGGGGGATACAATTTGTGTTTTTTTTTGTTTTTAGATTTATTAAACTGTTTACTTTTATATACATATATTAAAAGGATGGGCGGCACGCCCCGGACAGAGTCCACCCAAAGATGGTGCTCTGTGCCACAAGGGGGCCAAATGTCTGGGGTAATAACCCGGGCAGCACTATGTCGGCGTATACATCCGCGCCGAGTGCCAGGCGGATGGTTGATGTCGCAAAAAATTTTGGGTCTGCAAGCTTGATGTGGGTGTACGGTGTTGCGACTGCTGGGTCCACATTCGTGGTGGGCGATATTATAAGGGCGTGAGTTGCCACCCGCTTGTTCTGCCCGTGTTTGCCGCGCAGACAAAGGAAGCAGCTCCTTTGTCCACCGATGCGCGTCTCCGGAAGCCCCAGCTCCTCGACCAGGTCTGCTGCGATGACGGTGTTAGGCGTACACGCGTTTATAAGTGCGCGGACCAGATGAAGGCGCCCTCCTGCTTCCACCTTCACAACGGCCGTCGGCGCAATTGCAATGGTGGGTTGCGGCGACGGCGCGACGATTGCGCTCCGAAACGTCGAATTATGGGATAGCTGGCGAGGCCTAGTCGCCAATCTATCGTCGTGGCGGGGTTTTTTCGTTGGATGCAGGCGGAAAGGCCGTGTTTCCGCTCTGCGTTGGTTGGTCCCACTGCAGGGAGGGAGTCGTCTCTTATTGTTTACTCTTTCATGGTGTAGTAGAGGCCGGAAAGACCGTGTTTCCGGTCCCCTTGGGGTCGACGAGCGGAGAGGCCTAGTATCCGCTTCGCCCTCTGTAGCTTCCCTTTCACGATCCGGACGGAAAGGCCTCGATTCCGTTCCAGAGTCCGACGCGTATAAGGAGAGTGTGCCATCTGCCTCGGCTTCTTCTACTTGTACACTCCAAGGCTTATTGGGGCTTTCGATTATTTCTTTCCGTGGGGCCCTCCAGGACTCGCGTTTGCTTGGTGAGCTGTCCTCTAGATGGAGTGTAGTGTGGTGCTTCTCTCCACACCGGCGGCATCTTCCTTCGCTTTGGCACTCTTTAATTTGATGCCCTATTGCCAGACAATTAGTACAGAAGCGCCCCAAGAGCGCTTCGCGCATACGCTCCTCCGCTGATTTGCTACGGTACACCGGGCAAAGGCGGATTGGGTGCCTGGCATCACAAAGCCGGCATGTTTGTGGAAACCGCTGTCCACTTTTCTCGGCCTTTTTGCGGAGCGCAGTATAACGCGTCATTCTTGCTAAAAATAAGGGTTTAGAAATAAAATACGTCTTAACACGCTCCTGTTGATGAAATTGGGTTGGTTGGCGAGCGATATTTTCATTCATAACATAAAATTGTAGTAAATTTTTTGATTGCGGCAAGTGTGACTTTGGCCTAATAAAGCTACACGATTATGTCTCGTGTGAGTGTGGTGTAATGCTCGTAATAGGTTATGGCAATTGGCTAATGGGAAGCACTGGTGTCGTTGCCCAGAGTTGCACATATAAATGCTGAATAGAAAATTGGGAGATTTTTATGGGTTTAGCCAAGCTTGGCACCCAATTTCTACCCACCCGAAAAAGTTTGAATAGCACTGGCATAGAACGAGCGCAGGGTGACTCGCATGCGAAATAACGCAACTACCAATCCTAGTTTCTTTTGCGTTAATGATGTCTCTTGGACATGATGAATAATTAGAATATAGGTTATTCTTTATAAGATTGGTGATTTTGTCATACAAGTGAAAGGTGTGTACAAAAAATGCATCTAAAATGAGCATACTATAAAAATTGCAGGTTCTTGAGAGTGGGTGCTAAGTGTTATATTTTCATTCATTTGTGGAACGAGTGTATATACAGAATGCCATTGAGGGAAATTCACTGAATGATTCATTCAGCTAAATTTTCTGTATACCATCGTTGAGATGTCAATTAAATGTCAAATTCTTTTCACACACCATGAGGTAAAAACGGGGTAAGTAGTATTTCCTTTGACTTTTTCATTTTATTCTTGTTAATTTTTTATTCTTTTATGTAATTATGTAATTGGAATGCGAACGATATTGCATTGCGAACGATATTGCATTGCGAACGATATAGCATTGGACTAACGCATGGACAATTACTAGAATCTCAAGTATTAGGCATTCGACTATCGAGTGAGCTATTACTCCAACTCATTTACGAATACGCCGGAGGTGTTAAGAAGAGAATATGTAAACTACCGAAGACCTACTTGTGTTTATATTGAAATCGCAAAATCTATTGCGTGATTATTGGGCGAAATTGTTGGAATTAATCTCACCGGTGCTGCCGTTGTTGCAATGCTGCACAGATTCGCCACAAATAGAAGAACTTTTGCAAAAAATGCTAGATCCCGATGCTAAACAGCTGCCATTTTTGGCAGTCTTGCAAGGCAATATCACGTACATGTTTCATCGTGATAGCGGCATACGCAGCGAAGCGTTAACACGACTTATATATACTTTGAATTCTGTGCCAGACGCTGACAAGTATGTGCCCAATCTTCTCTATATAAGCGATGTAATACCCAATGATTTATGTATTTTGAAAATGCCGCGTGAATATCAACGTATATTTGCCGATGTTTCAACATCATGTGAGCGTGACACTCTAAATAATTTGCTCAGTTTGCTGGAAATGCCCGACGTAGAACCTATTATACGCAAGACAACACTAATGCAATTGAATGTTATGTGCCAGCAATGGCATACGTTGGCTGCGTTTTGTGCGGAAAGTGCGCACTATTTAATATTGCGCACAATGGCAAATTGATTGCTAGTAGCAACGTATGAAGACTACACCGGCGCTGCGATACCCGCCATTGGCGTGCTTTGTAAGATTTTATTGTACGATGCTGCGTTACGCTGAGAACTTGCCGATACGCCAAATATATACGTTTTGCTTTTGCGTGCATTAAGTCTCTATCAGAATGATATACAGCTGCGTCAAGATGCTTGTATTTGTCTTTTCTTACTACTCTATGCCAGCTACTTGCCGACGAACTGTACAATCTAATTGGCAAATATTTGCAACTGCCGCCTGGCAATGAGTCCGATTTTGAACTTTTTGAAGAATTACTTGATCTTTGCGATTTGTGCGTACGCCTGCCCTTGCCCGCAGTAAGTATGCGCTTGTTAAAGGATCTCAAAATGGATTTTCAACATGCAATCATAGCGCTACTTAAAAATGCGAATATATCACTTCGTTTAAACCGGAAATCGTGTATTTTACTAAGGTACGTAATAGCAACAGTGCAATTTGTGCCGCTTATACGCGCAACTCAGCGCGTCCACGCTAAAGTATTTAAGTGGACTGTGTGGTCATAGTGATCGGCAGGTGCGTGCACTGGCCTGGTGTACACTGACGTATGTTTCTCGCTACAATGAACGCACTGATAGCATTCGTTCACCGACAAACGGTATTCAATTGCTGGAAGATGCTTTATCCTATCTACCTGGCGGCTGTATGGCATGCTGCCTAAGCACTTTTTTAGATGTTGGCGAAGCGATCATTGTGCGTCAGCTAGCAGCCAATTTATTTACAGTGTTTCTCAGTGACAACGATAAATTTGAGGTTGCATTTGAATTGCTCACGCGCCATAGATTCTTAGCGTTTGCTGATGATGCGGTACGTGGCTGCTGAGTTTTTGAACAGCAATTGCCAGCGTACTTTGACCACAGCGCCGCAATCAACATAGCTAGTTGTGAGTTGATAAGTCTCTTGTGTCGAATATGTGTAAAAAATGTTACGAATTAGAGACGCATTCGCGGCAGAGTTGTGTGCGTGCGATTTTATGTTCAGGCTCTATGAGTTGCTGAAGGTGGCACCGGCTCACAACAATCCGTCGTACTATACAATGTGCGTTCAGGTCAGCAAAGGCAAGGCTTACTTGGAACGTACCGGCGTTGCAGGTAAGTAAAAACAATTTTATTCATATGCATTGCAGTAATGCATTACGTAAACTGCGCCTTTGCATATCTACTCCAATGAAACTAGTGAATTACTTCAAAAAATAACAAAAAATAGTATTGCTATAATATGAACATATTTAAACATTTCAGCAACAGTTCTAAATAAAGCGAGCGCTGAAACCAATTGAGGAAGCCAAAGTGATGACCAAATTGCATCATCCCAACCTGGTGTAATTGTATGGCGTCTGCTCAAAACATCGTCCGATATATTCTGTCACCGAATACATGAAACATGGATCATTCAACACTGTATTCACCAATTTCTCTTGAGGAGCTGTCTATAAGGTTAGTTAATGGATTCTGATTGGTGCTAGTGGGGTTATTAGTATGATTTCTATTTATCAATTCTCTAAGTTGGGCAATTTCATTAGTTAGTTGCACATTATGTGCTCTTTCATTGTTTAAATATTGTTAGAGCCTTTCGTTGGTGGCTGTTAATTCTTCAATCCGTGTGTTGAACAGCTGAAGCTGTTGATTAAGTATATTGTTTGCCATGTTGCAATTATTGATTGTTCAACACAGTAGGTAATATATGATATTAATACGGATAAAATTATGGAGGTCGTTGAATTATTGAATTTGATTAAAAAAGGATATGAAAAAGATGCATCCAACCATTGAACCTGTTTTTATGTTACAAATATCCAATAAATGTATTAAGCCTTCAATAATAATTTCAATTGTTATTAATATAAAAGATAACATATTGGCAAGTAAGTGTCCAATCACAGATACAATAGAAGTAAATGATACTGGTGAATATATGAATGTTGTTTGATATGGATCACAATACCTCCCATCCAACTTCACTGAATTTTGCATACTGACTTGACCCTCATGAACCGTCCAAATTTGGCCAAAATTTCATCTGTAGTTAATAGTCAAATTTGATGGTTTTCTTGCTAATAATAATGGTGTTATTTGTTGGTGTAATTTAGTTTGCACATCTATGTGAGACAAGTTCATTGGTGGGTGCATATTTAACGCGAAGTCTTTATAGTATGAAAACATGCAGAATCGGCCGTCTTTGGTTTGGCGTAATGGTGGCACTATACATATATTTATGTGTCAGTGGCAAAATTGTGAGTAATTGTCTTTTAATATATCATTTGGCGCAACCATACAAATTATACTTTTAAGATCACATAATATAACGTTAATCCTGAATTCTGTTCTGAATATTGTAAAATGCTCTTGCCGATTCCAGCACATAAACAACTATTTTTTTCTCTATCACCTATTTCTCATCTGTTAAAGGCAAATTAGCTTTATAGTGAATTGAAACAAAATAATATGGAATTAGTAGATATATTACTTTTTCTAATTTAAAATATGTAATTAACTAACCAGTTATTACTATTTCACCAGGCAATTTTGTAATATTTTCTAATACAATTTTTGATATATAAGCAAATAAGGGATATTTGCCCAGGTTATTTAAAAAGGTTTTTTTTTTTTTTTTTTTTTTTTTTTTTTTTTTTTCACTTAATCGCTACATATGCATGAATTTAAAGGCGCCTTGATATACGCAATAACCATATGTATTTATTTCTGCAATTGGTGTTCTCATGTTACTCTTTTAATTTCAATACTACATTCGTTCTTGTCAAGTTGTGCGCATACGACCTAAAAAAGATATTCCAACATAAGTACGTATCTACTCAAATTCATGGTGTATTTGTAATGAATATGCATTAATTTCCCTTTGGCGTTGTTGCGTTCTGAGGTAGATGAGGTAGGGAGATAAGGTGACTTACTGGGAGGTTGTTACAATTAAGATAGTATAACGATAAAAATGCAAATGAAAAATACGTTCTGCTTCTATGTAAAGCCGGTATAGCAGGAGTAGCCTTTTCATTAAAGTATCCCAGTTTTCACAGAACGTAATAGATTAAATTTTAAGTTACAAACTATGTTAAGTTATAAACTATGTTAGAGAAAAAAATGAAATAGAATTTGCTACCTTTTATTCTTCCTGCGCACAACTTGCAGTGCTAATCTTTCTGATACTTCACATGCGCAATGTGCTTGCGCAAAAGTTGCCCTGCTCGAACGTTCGGCATGATGCAAATGTTGCTAGAAGCTCGCTTCGAACGCGATACTTCGGCAAACTGACGCCGTTGTGTGGTCATAGGTAGAGAACAAATTGTTCTTTTGTCGATCTTATGATGGTCGGTTTAATATTACCAGATCGACCCGGGGAGACCCGGTAAAGAACCATCACCTGAAAATTGGCATGCAGGTTAAAGGATCATGGTCGTTGGTGAATCTATGGTATTTGTGGGAGTGGAATTCTACGGATATAAAGGAAATGGAATTTTGTGGTAAGCCAGGGAGTGGAATATCAGGAAGAGTAAGGTTCATTTTTGTTTTATTGTTTCGAGTTGTAAGTGGTGACCTATTGGGAGGTTATACCGTTGTCGTTGTCTTCTCTGTAGGGCGGAAGTAGCACCAATTTTACAATTGGTCGGGTGATTGTGCCCTTTTCGGTCAGTACCTCTGCAACTCTCACTTTGTTGTCGGAGCCTGGGTGTGGTTTTAAGATTCGTTCCAGTCTCCATTCATTCGGAGATAGATTATCCTCTTTTATGACAACAAAATCTCCTACCTGCAAGTTGTCTTGTGGATGCTTCCATTTGATGCGTTTTTGCATCTCTACTAGATACTCTGCCTTCCATCTTTTACAAAAACCTTGGTGCAGGGCTTTGAGCTTTTGCCATCGGTTTATTATGGATGCAGGGTTCTCATTGACATCTGGTTCTGGTGGAGCTAATAAGTGCCCACCAACTAAGAAGTGGCCTGGGGTAAGCGGCTCCAGGTCAGATGGGTTATTTAAAGAGGGACTTATTGGACGAGAGTTGAGACAAGACTCAACTCTACATAAAAGAGTCATAAATTCTTCGAAGGTGTATTTGTAGTTCAATGCTATTTTCTTAAAATGGCTCTTAAAGCTCTTCACTCCCGCCTCCCACAGTCCGCCCATGTGTGGAGCTGCAGCGGGGATGAAATGCCATGAAAGCAATTGATGCGCGTACCTGGACAAGGTGCTGTTACGCGCTTCAATCATGAAAGCTTTAGATTCGGATCGTAAAGATCGGGAAGCTCCGACAAAGTTGGTGCCGTTGTCGGAATACATGTTTTGTGGGCAACCTCGTCTGGCTGTAAACCGGGCAAAAGCTGCCAAGAAAGACGCTGTACTTAGGTCAGTAGTGGCTTCAAGGTGTATGGCTTTAGTTGCGAAGCACACAAATAAGCAGACATAACCTTTTGAGATTCGACATCCTCTCCCGCGATAGCTTTTATGTCAAATGGTCCTGCGAAATCCACTCCGCTGTTTGTAAATGCCCGAGAATAGGTGGTGCGTTCCTGGGGCAAGATTCCCATAAGCTGAGTTTGGGTCCGTTTTTTGTTGATGGTGCAGATCTTGCAGTTGTAGATGACTGAGCGTATCATATTCTTGACCCTAGGAATCCAGTATTGGGTACGGATGATGCGCAACATCAGCTGATTTTCTCCGTGCAAAGATACTTTGTGGATAAACTGGACGATGAGACGGGACAACCTGCAGTTATATGGCAGTATAATGGGATGGCGCTCATTGTAGGCCAAATCCAGAGACGTCCCTAGACGACCACCAGCCCTTATAACTTTCGATTCATCAATGAATGGGTTTAGGGGCAGAATTTCGCTTTTTCCGTTGATCGATCCACCTGATCTAAGACTCTCATACTCTTCACCAAAGTGTTGTCTTTGGGAAAGCTGTATCAAGCGTTGAGTCGTTGCTTTAATTTCATTTGCTGAGATTAGGCAAGACGTTGCTTGGAAAGACGATTTTGTTTTGGAGTGAGCTCCCCGGCAAAATCTCATAATATATGAGATAACCCGCAAAGCCCTCGGTAAATCTGAAAATCGATCAAGTAGGTCGCTAAAATTCTGTTTCTCGATTGTAACTGCATGTGCTTGAACCCTTTTCTCTTCAATTTGCGTTTTGTAGTCTGAATTTTGTGTGGGCCAATTGGAGCTAACTTCTTGTAGCCAAGAAGGGCCTTGCCACCACAAGCAATTGTTGACTAGTTCATATGCTGGAAGTCCTCTGCTTGCCAAGTCAGCTGGGTTTGATGCTGAGTCCACATGTGACCAGTTTTTTGTACCGACCTTTTCAACGATTTTTGTTATTCTATGGGCGACGAAGGTCGACCATGAGCAAGGTGGCTTACGTATCCACGCGAGAACGATTGTGGAGTCTGTCCACAGGTATACTTTGACATGTCCCAAGTCAAGACTCTCCGTCACAGATTCAATTATTTCTGCTAGCAGCACGGCGCCGCAAAGTTCCAATCGTGGTAACGAGATAGTCTTGACCGGGGCTACCCTGGTTTTTGCTAGTAGTAGACTTACTTCGACCCTTGACTGGTGCCTAACACGTAGATATACTGCTGCACCATACGCTTTTTCTGATGCGTCACAGAAACCGTGCAATTCTACTTCGTTTGTTGGTGAATAGCGTACCCAACGAGGTATTCGAATGTTATTAATTTCGTCGTATTGATGTATGAAATTATTCCATCGCTCGAGAGTGGTCGGGGTTACTGCTTCGTCCCAGTCCGTTTTTTCAAGCCAAATATTCTGCATCAGCATTTTGGCGACAATTATGATAGGAGCGAGCCAGCCTAGAGGATCGAATAATTTGGCGATGGCCGAGAGGATCGTTCTTTTTGTGACGGCAATACCCCCTTCCAATGGCCTCGTCATAAAGTAAAATAAGTCCGTGCGGGCATTCCATCGTATGCCCAGAGCCTTTACTGCGCTCGTTTCTTCGAATTCCAAAAAATCTTCAGAAAGTAGATCGATTTTTGGAATATCTTTTAGGAGATCTTCACAATTGGCAGTCCATTCCGTAATGGAAAACCGGCTGACTGCAATACGTGAGTTATTTCATTTCTGGCTTTAATTGCAGAGTCGATACTATGTCCTCCCGCCAGTACATCGTCAACGTACATATACTTTCTTAAAATGTTAGAGGCTATGGGAAAGGAGCTTTCTGTATCATCAGCGAGTTGTAAAATTGTCCTTATCGCGAGGTAAGGAGCACAATTTATACCGAAAGTAACAGTCCTCAGCTCGTAAAGACTGATTGGTTCGGTTGACTTTGCGCGAAAAACTATGCGCTGATACTTCGTATATTTGTCGTGTACCAGTATTTGACGGTACATCTTCTCTATGTCGGTGTTGAAAACGTATTTGTATAATCTCCAACGCAGGATTATAATAGGAAGATCTGCCTGTAGCACTGGCCCTGGAAGGAGCACATCGTTGAGGCTTATGCCATTAGCCGTTGGACTTGAGGCATTGAAGACCACCCGGACTTTCGTTGAGCTGCTCCTGCATGATGCGGCAGGAAATAGTGATCGGAGGAATCTGCAGGTATAATTTGATTAACCTTTGACATATGTCCTAACGACTCGTATTCCGTTAACACCCTATTATATTCATTTTGCAGATCTGGATTCTTGGCAAGTCGCGTTTCATTCCGATAGAATTGCGAGCAGGCCCTTTTTAGTGATGGTCCCAGGCAGGTATTTACTAGGAAATCCTGTTTAAAGGGTAAGGCCACTACGTATTTTCCAGAATCGTTTCTTAGGGTCGTAGTTTTGTATAGCGTCTCACAATATGTATCCTCTTCGCTTTGGCTTCGGCTTTTCGGTAAGTCCTCTACTTCCCAGAAAGAGGTGAGTTGCTTATCCAGTGCAACTTCACTGAAATATGAGGCTATATTGTTAGTTGAACTTGTTATGGCCGTGCGGCCTGTTAATATCCAACCGAACACTGTTTGCTGAGCGAGAAGCGTACTAAGTACGTTCTTCTTCAGACCGCTCAAAATAATTTCGGGATAGATGTCTCCCTCAAGTACAAGGTCCACTGGTTCATTAACAAAGAACCTTTTATCTGCCAAAACTAAGTCTGGAAATGCTTGTTGAGTTAAGGCGCTAATCGGTGTAGTTGGGAGATTTCCAGTTAGTTGTGCTAATACAAGCACAGTGGCATTCAATCGAAAGAGTGGGTCAACTGGTGACCGAAACTCTATTTTGCACGCTTCTCTAACCTGCGCAGATACCGAATTTAAAATGCCTGACACTTGGGCATGCATTCTTGTTGATGGCAGGTTGATTCTTCGTTTGAGTCTTTCTGTTATGAATGAACATTCAGACCCGGAATTAATAAGAGCGCGTGCTGAAAAAGCTGTGCCGTTCAGTTGTATATGTACGCGAGCTGTTCCCAGCAGTACGCCTGTGTTTGTGTTTGCATGGCATGACTGTATATTTGGGTTTTCAGCCGTTTTTGCCTTTGAAGAATCTCGCCATGCTAGAGCTTGCTTAGATGTTGAGGGCATATCATCTGAAGGGCTCGTAGGCGTTCGGCGATGCGGTGCTTTTGGCTGAATTGTCTGCAAATGAAGGAGCGTGTTATGTCGCGAGTGACACGTATTGCAATTGAATGCGCTAGTGCATCTTGACACAGTATGTCCAAAGCTTAGACAATTCAGGCAACCGTTGTTCTTCTTCAAGAATTCGATTCTGTCAGCTGAGGTCAGCCTTAGAAATCGTGAACAGCTGCGTATTTTGTGCTCATTGGATTTGCACATTTTACATGTAGAAGTGGACATGCTTGACTGGTAGGCGCCAAGTCGTTTAGCAGGGACTTCAGTGGGCTGTCGTTGTATTTGAGACCTTGGTGCTCTGATAACTTTGGAATCTTTTAGCCCTGTTAAGGTTTCTAATGTTTGAAACCTATTTGAAAGGAACCGGTCCATTTCTTCCCATTTCGGTATATCATTATTGTGGTATATGGTCTGTTCCCATAGAGCCAGCGTACTTTCGGGTAATTTGGTTGAGCAAAGATAAATTACAATTGCATCCCAATTCGAAATGTCAATCTGATGACTGGATAGGGACGATAAGCAATTATTAATATCTCGCTGCAACCTTTTAATCGAGCTACCACACCCACTTTCTATTGAATGTAAATTAAAAAGTAATTTCAGTTGTGTATTTACGAGTATACGTTTATTTTCGTATCTCTCATACAGATTTTTCCAGGCAGTTTGGAAGCCTTCATTGGTGAGTGGACACTTTCTCACGATATCTTTGGCCTCTCCTTGAGTCTTATGGTTGAGGTGAAATAGTTTCTCAACCGGAGTGAGGCGCTTGTTCAGGATGTATATGGCCGTGAACATATCACGGAAAGACGGCCACGACTCATAATCTCCTTTGAACACGTCCGTATCACACGGAGGAAGGTGGATATTGTGTTCGAGTACCGGAAGAGAGAGGAGATCCTTTTCATCCTTGTCTGATTTTTCAAGCGCCTCCAATTGAGAGTATATTGCAGACATGCATTTAATATAGCTGGCAAAGGAAGTTTTGTATTTCTTCCGAATCGCCTGATTGTCCGCTTTGGACAACCCCTCCGCATTACTCAGATTGTCGTGACCAAGTTTTGTCTTCTCCCAGAGAGCTTTTAACTCCTCTTGCTGAATGGCAAGACCATGTTTATTTTGATCTGAGGCGGAAGTGCTACTGAAATCTGCGTCAAATTCAATTATTGATTCTGCTAAGCGTATGAATGCTTCCATTTTTCAAAAATAACTATAAGCTAGTATGGAAGCTTTATTAAATTGTATGAGAAGTTATTATTTATGAAGCGAACTTTAAAAAAACCAAAATCGACACAAGCCTGCCAACGAAGCGGATACTCGATATCGCTTGTATATTTCGTAGAAATGAACCAACAAATTTAGAAGATATCAGGTTGTTTATATTTATAATATACTTTCAACTCTTTATTTAAATTGTTTATTTTAATGTACTTATGTATATTGTTTGCTTGCAGAGTATGTGTACAATTTTTTAAGAAGCGCTCGCCACCCAACTGTGTTAACAAATAGGTGTATCGGTACTATAAATGTCGTGGAATATAAACGTAGTATGTAGATAGTGTACTGTGCAACGTATCAACGTGAAAAAACGGCGTTTAAAATACAATAATATGCAACGCGTTTGTCTACTGTGCAACGAATAAATTCTTCGAGTTTATGCGACTTTAAATACAAAAATGTTGCCTAAAACTGTGTGTGTGTGTGCAAAGTGGCAATGTGATGTGCAACGTTTGAGTATAATATGCAGCGTGTTCTTCAAACCAAAGTGTCAATCGAGTGTGCAACGCATCAAAGTGAAACGAAAAAATTTAGAACGCACACGTTGATATACGAGTTTGTGTGTTTTAAAATGAAAAACTCTAATTATGTGTGTGTATAAAAGTGCATAAGCGTAAATGCTTATTGGTTGAACAAACAACCAAAAAACAAAATAAAATAGGTTATGTACCTTATTAATGTGCAGTGTCATAAAATGAAAAAAAAGAAATGCATTCGCTTTGCAATGAAGTGGTCACTTGGATAAATAAAAATGTGTATTTATTAAAAAAGAGGAATTGTTCCCAAATAAAAATGTGGAGTAAATTAAAAAAAAAAGGTTATGTACACTCGTATATCCACTGTGCTGTAGTGATGTGATGCGTTGCACTGTGATTGTTGGCACTAGTACTGCACAATTCATTTAGTAAAATAAAATGCACCAATAATGTGTTTCCAACGAACTCGCGATACGTTGCACGCGCATATGCTCACTTTTTAACAATTTTGTTTTTTGTGTTTATATTTTAATATATGACTCGAAAGTGCGATTGAAGTGATAACCACGTACCTTGTTCAATGTAGACGGTGACAAAATAATGTGGCAAGTGTTGCGTTGTGGTTGATCACAGTGATGGTGTTGTGTTGAGAAAAATGTTGGTGTTCTGTGGCAGGTGGTGTGACAAGTGCTGTGTAAAGTGTTGCGTTGTGGCTGATCAAGAAGTGATGGTAATGTGTTTTTGAAAAATGTTGGTGTTGTGGCGATTAACTGGTGCGCAAAAACGATGTGGTTGATCAAAATGATGGTGTTGTTATCTTCGTGGACTGTATTTGTTTTGTTGAATAAACTGGCTGATTTTTCTGAGGTGAAGTGTAAAATTTCAGTTATTCTCGGCTCGAAGGACCATGTAAAATCGCGGGTACTCTTTGCTTGTGCGCTCAGATGTACCGGATTTTATTTGGTTTGATTGTGCAAGAAAAGTAAAGGAAAAAAAACGCAATAAGGTTTTAGTTTTTTTCGTTATAATATATATGTGTTTGTGTGTATTTAAAATATTTTGATGAATAATATTTTTACAAAGATTAGTTTACCTTGATGAGGCTGGTAGCTCGCTGTCTTCACTTTAACTCGGTCAAAAAAGAAGTGTTAGCAGAAGCAAAACGGTTTTGACCATATAAATCAGGGGAAAATTAACGAGAAAAAATGTTTATCCGGCGGGAAAATATAATGGTAGAAATTGAGTGAAAGTGTTAGTATGCATGTGTGTGTAACTTTTTTTTTTTTTTTTTTTTTCATGGGCGTTGTGGTAGCGCGCTACCCTCAAGTGGCCCTTTGAAACCAGGATAAGCCTATTTTCCGTCGGATTCCACTCCCCACGGGACTGCCGTCAAGCATAACATCATGGGGGGAAGGGCGGTTAGTCGCCGCTGCTACGCCATTGTTGCTTCTGCTTTTGCAACACAAGCTGTGTTCCATATTTTTTTTTTTTTTTTTTTGTTCAAAGGGAAATATAGCCCAGTTTTTTGCGTCTGTAGCTCTTGCCGGTTGGAACGGCCTGGGTTCCAATCCGCCCCGACGCTTTGCATTCTTGATTCTTTGACTGCATTTATACCTGAGAAATATTAAACTTTTATATTACTATGGCTTTTCGTTGCTTAATTTTACGGTTGGAACGTCCTAGGTTCTAATCCGCATTGACGGCTGAATGTGAATGTTTCGGTATCGCTCGTGAGCCGAGAAAATCAGCTCTATTTTCGCCTACGCAGTCGGAAAGTCCGAGATTCCGATCTGCCCATTTTGTTGAGCCAGGCGAGCAATCTGAGAGCGCCATTTGGCGGTTGGAACGGCCTAGGTTCCACTCCGCTGAGATGCCTAGGGCCTTTTTAGTAAGCTAAGTGCAGTCGGAAAGGCCTAGATTCCGATCTAACACTTACTACCACTCTTATGGTGCCGTTACTACGTATCCTGTGGCACTGTTACGTTGGCGCTTCTGCGTCTTTGTCTTTCTTCTCTTCTAAGAATCTTTATCGTTGTTGAAATAATGCCATTGGCTAGGTTCCATTCATCTTTGCCTCTTAGCATGTAGTTCACAATTGCTTCCGGCGAAAGGATTTCGCAAATTTGTCTTTGCAGTATGGCCCTTTGGTCGTTGAAGCGTGGGCATCTCAAGAATACATGTTCCACACTGTCTGCTACGCCGATCCCGCAGCAGTCACAGTAAGGATCAACCTCGTGCTTGAATCTGTGCAGATACGACTTAAAGCATCCATGACCGCTCAGAAATTGGGTCGTGTAGAAGTCAACTTCGCCGTGGCTTCTTTGAACCCAGCGCTCTAAGTCTGGAATGCATCGGTATGTCCATCGTCCGTTTGTCGCAATGCTCCATTTGTTTTGCCATTCGGCTAGGCTCTTTACTCTAGCTTCCTTGCGGGTGGCTTCAGTAGTTATCTCCGTACTTGAGAACATATGAGCAGACTCCTTAGCTAGTAGGTCTAGTGGGTACATACCAGCAATTACCAGGGCTGCTTCATCCGATACAGTCTTGAATGCGCTGCATACCCGGAGTGCACACAGACGATACGTTGACTTTATGCCCCGATAATACGATGAGTGACATACCGCATCGAACCACACCGGGGCTCCATACAAGATTTGACTTCTTATTACGCCTGCAAGCAATTTTTTGCTTCGTTGCTTTGGTCCTCTTGCGTTGAGTATTATTCTGGATAAAGAGGTCATTGTAGAGGCCGCCTTGTCTCTGGCGTATTCGAGATGCATTTTGAACGACAACCTTCTATCGATAATGATACTTAGATACCTTATCGCAGGCTTTGTGGAGACAGGATAGCCATTTACTCTGAACGTTATATCTTCCAGCTTTTTTCTACTTGAGATAAGAACTGCCTCTGTCTTCTGTTCCGCTAGGGCGAGCCCGTGGTTGTCGAGCCATTCTTTAATCTTCTCCACAGAAGCAGTAGCTGTTTCGGATATTTGTTGAAGTTGTTTGGACGTTATCACCACCGCAATATCATCGGCGAAGCCAATCACCTTCACACCCTGCGGTAGCTGCAGGCGTAGAATACCGTCGTACATGATGTTCCACAGTATTGGGCCTAGGACTGAACCTTGTGGTACGCCGCCCGTAATTTCCAACTTCTTTCTTCCTTGCTCCGTGTCATACCACAGTATGCGATCTTGGAAGTAGCTCCGCATTAGCCGTCGCAAGTAGTATGATACTCCTATGCGCTCTAAGGTGTCCAAAATTTTTGCCCAGTTAGCCGAGTTGAACGCGTTTTTGACATCGAGCGTCAAAATCAAACAATACTGTTTTGTTCCACCTAGCCATCTGGACCCACTGGTTGCTTTTCTCGCTAGCTGAATTACTTCTGTTACAGCCTGCACCGTAGATCTTCCCTTCCTGAAGCCATATTGCTCATTTGAGATGCCACCCAGTGTCTCCATCTCAACGTCCAAACTGTTACAGATAATACGCTCGAACAGTTTACCCGCCGAGTCTAGAAGACAAATGGGTCTGTAGCTCGATGGGTCTTCAGTGGGCTTGCCAGGCTTGGGAAGCAGCACCAGCTTTTGCTGCTTCCAAGTCGATGGAAAACGACCTTCAGCGAAGCATGCGTTGAAGACTGAGGTGAACGCCGACGTATTTTTGCCGATAGCCACTTTTAAGACTTTGTTTGGTACACAATCGGGGCCAGGCGCTTTTTTTACGTTAATTCTTTTTGCGGCTTGAGTGACTTCATCAGCCGTTACCTTGTCAAATAGGTGCAGATTTACATCGTGTACTGGAGAAACGAGCCGTCTTTGTTTGGGAAACAGAGTATCTACTACTGTTTGTAGAAACAGTGGGCACGTTGGAACTGCAGCTTTGGTGGTTTTAAGCTTCTTCATTACAACTTTGTATGCCGTTCCCCAAGGATTTTCTTCCGCATCATCGCACAGCTCGAGGAAACACTGACGCTTGCTTTCCTTGATAGCTTTTTTAAACAAGTTTCGTGCGGCCTTATATATAATTTGGCATTCTAGGAAATTAATCCTTCCTCTTGCGCATTGAAAGGATCTCCTAGCTTGCAAGCAGTTCTTTCTCAAAGCCTCGATGCGCTCATTCCACCAATAGACGGTATTGGAGTGTTTATAAGAGGAGTTTCTCTTCATCGACGCGTCGCAAGCAGCCCTGATGTCTGTTATTAGCTTCTTCGCCATATTTTCTGCCGACCCCTGGTACTGTGATGTGGGAAACGCTTCCGCAAATAGATCGGCGTCGAAGGATGTTAATTTCCAGCCCCGGAAGTTTCCTGCCCTTTCTGCCCGTTTGGGTTTCTCAGTACCACGATTTATTTGGCAGATAATTGCCGCGTGGTCGCTTTGGGTGTAACAGTCGCTCACTTCCCATTCCGCTTTTCTAAACATACTCCTGCTAACGAACGTGAGGTCGATAATTGACCCAAAACCATTTCGGTTGAATGTGTATTGAGTGCCCATGTTTAACAAGGCAACGTCTAGGCATGCCAGCGCCTCCAAAAGGGCTTTGCCTCTTGGAGACGTTCTAGGGCAGCCCCATTCCTGCGCCCAAGCGTTAAAGTCACCGGCTATTATGACTTCACTTCTATCGCTGGCATCCCTACCAAGGCTCATCACAATGTTTTCAAACGCAGCAATTGGCATGCTGGGTGGGATATAGCAGCTATAAATACATACGTTTTCTACCTTTGCGCACACGAAGCCTACCTCTACTGAGACGCATTGCATGTGTTTTGGTTCGTTGCCACACATCCATATTGCAGCCTTGCCATCAGCATTTTGAAGCCATGTAGCGTCATCCTTATGTTTGTAAGGCTCGCTAATGATTGCAATATCTATGTTGAGATCTTTCACGGTTTGCGCCAACAAGTCTTGGGCAGACTGGCAATGGTTTAGGTTTAGCTGAAGTAGTCTCATAGCTTTCTCATTTTCCGGATGGCTTCTTTATAAATCGGGCATTTTACGCCACCCGTGTTGTGGTCAATACGGTCCGTGCCTTTCTTAGCGCAAAGCAGGCATTTGGGCGTATTGTTGCAGCCTTTAGCGGTATGCCCTGTTTGTCCGCACCTAAAGCAAATGCCTCTGCGGTCCTCCGTGCTAGCGCAGTTTTTCGCGATGTGGCCAACGTCAAGGCACTTGTAGCATCGCAATGGTTGTAGCATTTCCCTTATTCGCAATGGTTGTAGCATTTCCCTTATTATGTGTGTGTAACTTGTGTGTGCTTACCTGCACACACACACACACATACAATTATATGAGTGCCGTGAATAAGTGTGACCGCTGCACATTAGGGCGGGTCGTTTAATCGTGGTTTATTTGACTTTTAGGCATAGAGGCCTAAACAACATTGATTTGGTTTTTTTTAAGAAAATAAAACCAACTATATAAGAATTCACATGTTAAGATTAAGAAAGTTCTTTATATACAACACTGTAAAAGCATTGATATTGGCACAACTGCAATTGAAATGAGACTTAAGAAAAAAAATAGCATATTTTTATTAAGTTGTGTTAATTTTTAGGTAATCGGATACAGGTGAAATGCATTGAAGAAATTGACATTTCTAAAGATATGCGAAAGTTGTGCGAAGTATGCTTTAGAGTTTGACTAACAGGCTAACTTCATTAGTATGTTTCTCTTTTATAAAAAACTTTTTCTAATTTACATATACTCCCAAAGAAATCTAAAATTATTTTTTGTTGTAGTGAGTTACTGATTATTATTGCTTCCTTGAAATGTTTACACTAATAGAAGAAGAGTTCATGTCTGCATACGTAGCTCAATTTTTCTATTTTTTGGAAAGAACAGATTTTTAGTAAATGAGCGAATGTGCATAATAAAATTTACATATGTATGTATTTACCTGGAACTTTGTCGCATAGAAGATTCAAACACAAGCGCTTTGGATTATTTTGGCATCGATCCAAAATACCTCGGCTGAAATGTATTGCGTTTGGTATATGTCCGTTGTTGAATTCATACGATAAGTTAAAAAGGTTACTGTGTTTAACGAATGTATTAGATGCATTGCTTGGATATATGAATGCATTTGGTTTTGGTATCAGAAGTTGATGATCTTTTATGTGGAGAGATTGCTCTAATTGTACTATATCGATATGGGACGAGAACAAAATCGAAAGATTCGCATTGGTAAAGATTCCGGATATGCTGTTCACGCTATTGCAATAAAAGGAAAATGAATAAATATATGAACTAAAAATAAACGTTATTTACGTAAATTCATGCCGAACATACATATGTAAGTAAATATCACAACTGGTTATTCAAGAAGTATTATTTAGAAAGTATTTATAAAGCGAATGCTAATAATGTACAGCGTTATCATGCCAACTTTGTTTTCGGTACATATCCGTTCTCGAGTTATCGGCAGTTTTATATAGAATAAAGAGAAATTGAACTTGTAAAAACAAATTTGGCGTAAATAGCTGCTAAGTTCTATTTTCAAATAGCAAAGGAGCGTTAAAAATTATAATAAATTTAATCTTTAACATTACATTAATGCCCGAATTCAAAATGAGCTAGAGATTATTGCTTTTCCTCGCTTTCACGTTTTTTCTTTTGTTTTTATTTAAATTTTTTTTGACCTGCTCATCACCAGGTCACAAGTTAGAGACTTTATTTTGAGACTAGAGGCTTATTTTGAAACTAATGAATGCCAAAAATTGTGACTTTTGTCTCTATTAGAGAGGGAGACAGCTTAAAGTGTAGTTACACGATATGTATTTGCGTCTGTAGCTGCCACACTTTCGATTCACATTATTTTATTTTTAATCAAATAAATAAATCCCATTTATTTTTGAAAACACAATTTGAAATTGACAGGTGATTGTGGCTGTGTGTCAGACGATAATAGATAGATAGAAATATTTTGTTGATATTATGGGAGTTATTTCGAGTTTTCCTCAGTATGGTTTTGTCGTATATCAGCTTCAAAATGCATGCGCAAAGTCTGTACATATACGACAAAATGTCATTGAATGTTAGAATAGTCAGAAACACAAGTAGTAATATTTTTAATATTTTTGTATAAGAATTAACTTTTTATTTTCCACACGAACAAATATAAAAGTAAAATAAAGCAATAAAATTAACATAAAAAATACATATTTGCATTACATGCTTAACATAAAACTAAAGGAACATACGTTGCAATATCAAATTCAGGCTGATGAGTCACATAAAAATATAATATTTAAAATACTACTACTTTGTCCTCTTCTTTTTGTAGGAGAGGAAGGCAATTTTGTAAGTCTTTTTTTTATTGCTGTCAAGTGTTTTTTTTTTAAATTTTAGTTGTTTGAAAATCAAACTTTCTGCTTTTATTGAAAAACATTTAAAATCAGTATCGTTCATTTGCAGAAGTTATAATTTAACGTTGGAAAAATTTGCTTTTTTGAGCAGCCGAATTAAACACAATTGGCTGGGAATTTCAACGTTCCGCAAAAACTTTTCAATTGTGCGATAAACACTATCAAGCTGCTGTATAGAATATGTCCAGGCTCGCTGAATTTTTACACAATTTCTCGGTAGTTGCAAGACTTCAGTAGTATTGGGAGTAATTGGCGAAACAATTGTGTAGGCTGATTCGTAGAACGTTTTCAGTGTCGATTTGGAATTAGGGCCATAATTGGGATCATCTACTTCGTCGTCTGGTAAAAATCGCTATATCTTTCATATTCCAATATTTCATTACGCATTCTATAACATAAGAATGTTTATTAAATGCTTTCTAATTTTACTGCTAGAGTTTTCTATTAAACTTACGAATAAATTTGCTCCGATACGCCCGGCGCAGAAGAACCGTCCGATCGCGACGACATCACGATTGATACTGAAATTACTACAATCAATGCATTTCACCAAAGCACATCAAGCAATCTTGCACATACGACAATATTTTAATGACAATAAAAATTGGTTAATTTGTATGGTAAATTGTCGTATGTGGAAAACTGTCTGCACATACAACAAAAAACGAAAAAATCGCTACTGGCAGTGGATATACGACAAAATCATGCTGAATATCTCGGAGATTAAGCGAGATATCGGTAAACTGATAACACCAATTGAAAGATCTTGTTTTGAAACATATAAATGCATCGATAACTCAAAATCGTCAAAATGGCGTTTACGACAATATTTTTCCCAGGCGACGATATGTTTGCATTTACATATGTAAAAAATGACGTGTACACATGCAAATACATTTCGTGTGAGAACACTTTTACTGAATTCGGCCATAAATTGATTATATGGGAAATGTTTGTCACGCTTGTGAAGCATTTGTGAAAAACAACTGAGTGGCATACTTATTTATTTAGTTCTTCAAATATAAACACTATTTTTTTGGGGGTAAAGTTATAAAAAAATAGAAAGACGTGCGAACATTAAACTTTTTATTTCGTATGAGAACCAAACAGTTGTATTTCATTCGAATAAAATTACGTTGGCAACAATGACTGACATCTGTTCAAAATCTTAAGTCTTAAGCTGATTACATGAATGAGTTATGGCCCAAATACAATATCTGAACTAACGGTTGTATGGGATCTGTATTTTATATTTTTCCGATCAGTTTTATTTTCCCTGTTATAACAATAACTGATATTTGTGTAAAATTTCCAGATTTTAACTGCTTATATAGAGGGGTTCAGTCGTTTCATTCCGATATTTCCCTACATATACACCGGCGCGAAGCACAGAGCGAAGCGCACCGATGTCAATTACACTGTCCAACAAATGAAGACTTTTTGAATGGAACAGAATAGCGACCCCATAATTCTGAAAGGGTATGTTGAGTAGATCATTTTTGTAAAACAAACTTATGGTCCAGCACGTCTGAGTTTTTCTATACAGTGGGTCAAAGTTTTCATTTTTTGGTCGAAGGGAGCATTATACTATATGAAAAAAATGTTGTAGGTTAATGTCTAAGAGAATTCTTATTGTCAGAGTTGTATTGTGGAATTGTATGAGGTCTGTACTGGTCTGTTTATGGGTCAATTTGACCCTTTTTTTGAGAAAATCAAAAAATATCCTTTAAAAAAGGACATTTAAGGATTAAAATATTCTACGAAAATGTTTGGCGGAAAATTTCAGTGGGGGTCACCAAAGACACCATTGTTGTAAATAAAGCTCTTTACGATTAATTGGCAAAATTACACGCCAACTTCTTTAAAAAAATTATAATTTTGTTTAATACAATTCCACAATACAACTCTGACCATAAGAATTCTATCAGACATTAACTTACAACATTTTTTTCATATAGTTTAATGCTCCCTTCGACCAAAAAATGAAAACTTTGACCCACTGTAAAAAAAAAACTCAGACGTGCTGGACCATAAGTTTGTTTTACAAAAATGATCTACTCAACATTCCCTTTCAGAATTATAGGGTCGTTATTCTGTTCCAAAAATGCTGTTGGACAGTGTTATTAAATAATGAAACAAAGAAAATACGTGCGATAATTAGTCATATGAATATGGTTTATTTTGTAAATAAATGTTATAACGCTTTCAGAATTGTGGAAAGTACGTGATATAAATGTGGAGCAATAAGATACCTCTCCGATGGGGCTCTGATGGATTCGAAGTCGTCTTCAGGAGTAACACAGTGAATTTTCGTCACCTTCCCCTTAACTGGGTTAAACGTTTGGCGCTCCCCTTGTGATAAGCAATCGTTTCTTAGCCCGCATCACGCCACCACGCCCGCATACGGCGAGCAATTCGGTGGTTCTTATTTTATATGGTCCTCGGTTTTTTGCTAAATATGTAAGGCGCCGGCAACCATCAATCCGAAAATGGTCACCTGAGTCAGTAGACCGCCGATTGGGCCAGGTGGGGTTTGATAATTTGGGTGTAGACATCATTTTTTGTCGGAAAATTTTATTTTACATTAATCAAATATTCGTATATCGCTATGATATTAATGTAAAATATTTTGTGTTGTTAATGCTATTAATGTGAAATATTTTGTGTTATTTTTAGGTGGCAAGTGGCTTAAATATAATTTTAAATTATCTTTCGTAAATCTCTTCCCCGTCTTTTTAATGATGCATTAAGAGGTGGCAATTGCTTGCTAGGGATGGTGGATGGCCATGTATGAAAATAAAAATTACTACCAGTGTTAACTTTAAATAAGTTTTTATAAGTTCTGAGGTGAATATTTTCAGAGTTCCACTTCGCCATCAGATTTTTAGGACATCCCCAGAGGGTCAATAATACCTTTTCAATTTCCACTAAGCTGGCAATTACTGGTAAACTATTTGGAAGTACATATCTAATTTTGGCGATTTTGTAAGTTAATAGGTTTGTTGATGGTGTCAATTGACTGTTGGTGGACTTATGCGACACCAATTTATCTCGAATGTAGTTAAGAAATTTACATATTTTATTTTACTAATTGACAAATTTATTATGCTCGAGGCCAGTTTATTGAAAATTTAATTTGGAAAAACAACAACAGTTATTAAATGGTTGAAGTTATGGTATTATTTCAGAAATCACCACATTTCCTCATCAGACTTCTTTTTATAAAATTAATTAAATTTATTTTTCATAACCACTTCTCTCAGGCTTTGAACCCAGGAGTTTGGAGTTGCAGAGCCAACACGCTACATGGTGTGCTACGCTAGCCGAGTGGACTGTTGTGTTTATTCCATCTTCCTTAAACAAACCAATATTGCAATATTTTTGTAGATACAATATTAAATGGTTAGTGTGCAGCATTGAAATGTTACTTTAATTTTTTAATTTTTTTTAACACCCCCTTTTTGTTCAATACATAATAGGTGTGATGACTTTTGATCTGTCAGCATCGTCTGCTACCCGAAAAATCTACGATATTATATTGGGATTGCGCACTTGGCTAAGTTAGAAACTACCAATTTGAATCAACTACAAATGAGATGATCCGCTCACAAATATTTGTATGGAGAATCGTGTGGGTTTGGTTCGGGATTGGGCTGCCAATTACAAATGGGAGATCGAATTACGAATGGGAGAGCGAATCATGCGCCGTGGAAACATAGTATTATACAGTGCGGTTTTGTCCGAGCCATCGGCACAAAATTGTAGGTCCCTCCATTTGAAGTGGAATATAAAGACGCACACTAGAAATGGTAGGAGAAGCTCCGCCAAACACTGAGCTATATAGTCTAAGCGCCAAATTATTATTACTGTTACGTTTTTACCCTGAAACGCCGATTGATTCCAAAATCCTTCAGGTTCGACCACTGTATTGTTAAATAAAACATGCTCCCCATACCCGCCCGACGCACGTATGTACACTTGTCTAATACCTGCTCATTGGAAAAGTTCCAGCTACATACATCCATCGCAATCCGCTCAAATGGCGCAATAGCGTTATACTGCCTCATTTGGCCATGGCTTCTATATTTCGGTCGTTTGTTTGCGATGCTCTCCTTGCTAGGCCAATCCATTATTCTATTGATTGCCGTCATCCAACCAAATATAACCTCTTTTTCTTCATGGTCTTTGTGATTCCCAAGTGTCCCCCACTCGGTCCATTGTGGATTTCTTGGAGAACATCGGGAATTCTTGCCCCTGGAACCACTATGAGATTGCGAAAGAATTGGCCATCCCCGCTCTCCTAAGTCCTATACAAACAGCCAGATATTATTTTTACGTTGTTCCCCTGCGCCCAATATGCTTTGGCGATTGGACTTTCTGCTGCCATTTGCTCTTTGGTTCGCCGTGTGTTCATCTCCAGTCCATGAATCAGAAGTTCCAAATCCCGATCTTCCTGCAGGCATTTCCTCAGTTTCTCTGCCTCCCGGTCCTCTGCTTGTGTTACTCTCGTTAGCCGAACGTCATTATGTCTTCTTTGGCCTCAGCTTTGGAACAAAGCATCAGCATTTCTGTGAGCACTTCCTTTTCGATGCTCTATAGAAAAATCGTTCCTTTGTAATATCTCAGTTCATCGGGCCAGCTGTCCTTCTGGATTCTCGAATTGTAGTAGCCATTTCAGTGCCGCATGATCAGTAGAAACTCGGAATCGTTGCCCATAGAGGTACATATGGAAATGTTTGTCACAGTCTAACAACGCTAGAAGTTCTCTGCGAGTTACGCAGTAGTTTATTTCTGGTTTTCCAATTGTCCGGCTATAGTAGGCCACCACCTTCGCTTGTTCATCAATTACCTGCGAATATACACCTCTAATTGCATATCCGCTAGCATCTGTATCCAAAATAAACGTTGTCCCTGGAACCGGGTATGATAACATAGCTGCAGTGCACAGCCGTTCCTTCAGAGCTTCGAAAGCTTCCTCCTGTTCTTTATTCCATTAGAAGTCTCTGTTTTTCCTCGTAAGTTCATGCAGGCTAAATTTTTGGCTGTTTCTATCTTTTCCTCTGCATTATACACACCCTCTGTAGTCACTTTGTGTTCTAGATAATTTACTTTCTTCTTAAACAACGAGCACTTCTTTGGACTTAGGTTATCCTCAAAAAACTTCTTCCAAGTTACTCAGGTGTTTCTCAAAGTATTTACCCAATACAATGATGTCATCCAGATACCTTTGAGCACGTGATCCGTGAGTCTTTCAAAAGTAGCAGGAGCGTTGCACAATCCAAAAGGCATAACCGTAAATTACCACAGACCATCTCCAACACCGGTGTTGCCTTCTCGTTGCCAGGGATTTTCATATTCCATTAGAAGTCTCTGTTTTTCCTCGTAAAATCATGTAGGCTAAATTTTTGGCTGTTTCTAGCTTTTCCTCTTCATTATACACACCCTCTGTAGTCACTTTGTGTTCTAGATAATTTACTTTCTTCTTAAACAACGAGCACTTCTTTGGACTTAGGTTATCCTCAAAAAACTTCTTCCAAGTTACTCAGGTGTTTCTCAAAGTCTTTACCCAATACAATGATGTCATCCAGATACCTTTGAGCACGTGATCCGTGAGTCTTTCAAAAGTAGCAGGAGCGTTGCACAATCCAAAAGGCATAACCGTAAATTGCCACAGACCATCTCCAACACCGGAGTTGCCTTCTCGTTGCCAGGGTTTTCCATATTAGTACGTCCGTTGTAATATCTGGTGTTGCTTCCACAACCCACAACTTGTTTGTCACACAATCTCCGTCAAACTATGCCCTAACAATAGCTTCTGATTTTGCTGGAATCTGTTCGCTATCTTCCAGAACAACACGGTTGCTATTGTTGCTATCATAGCCAAGGAACTTCAACATTGCTGTACGTTATCATCTGTCTGTCCAAGTCGATCTTCATTCCTTGATCCAGGATGTTAACTTCGTCCACTTACCCACAAACAGTAATGTTCCTCGCTGTCCTGCCAATTTGAGAGATTGTGGGGCATCAGTTGCGGGTTAAGAATCTGTTCGTCTTCAGCTCTATGCGTACGGCCTGCTGAATTCTTACGTCTGTCATAAACTGTCTTACACTTTCGTGCAAAATGGCCTGCTTCTCCGCAACTGAAGTATTTTCTAGAAGCAATCTTGTTCCTGTTGAATCAGAACTGATTTCATTTCATTCATTACATTTGGTGATTCTACTTCTACTCGATGAGCTTTATATACTGTACCACTTAAGAGCGCTGCTGTTTCCTGAGTCTGGGCATATGAAACAGTTTCCGCAAACGTTTTTTTCGGATTCGCATATGTTGCTCGCTTCGGATATGTGTCTCGTATGTCATTTACAAATTTCTGAGTTTTTACTATTTCAAGTTATTCCACAGATGCTTCTCCAAAAGCCAAATGAGCCATCCTCTCAATCTCGGAAGAAAACTCTTGCGGAGTCTTTTTCGATTTCTGGCAGCGGTTCTCCAGCTCCATCTGCTAAATATTTGTTCGGTGCTTGCTACCGTAACATCTTTAAACGGCACTAATTAACGCATCGTAGTTATCACTTTTACGCTCGGGAAGAGTTTGAAAGATCTCAGCTGCCGGACCTTTTATTGCTACAAATAGTGCGGCAGTCTTCAATTCAGCTTTTCTGCTGCAGCTCGGATTTTCTTAATGCTTACTTTATTTGTTTACAAATAATTTACAACACTTAACAACGCTATTTAATTCACAGGTACTTATACTTGCGCACTCGCAACTCCAAAACTCTTAGCTTAATGCTTTACAACTTCACTCTTTAAAGTTTAATTATAAACTGAATTACCTAACGCAGTGGCAACGTCCTTTTATACTCAGAGCTGCATACACTGCGGCAGTTCTAGAACATTATCGATCGTTATCGAAAGTTCTCGATTGCGATTGTCTTATTTGCGTTTTCTTGAGGTCTCTATCCCTTCCTCGGCCTCTCTTTCGTTTGTCATTCGTGTTTTGCAATGTCGCCACATTATTATTATTTTATATCATATATATGTTTATATGTATATGTGGCCGCTGTGGACGAGTGGGTATCGGTGCGTGCTATTACTCGATATGCCGCTGGGTTCGAATGGCTAGTAAATCTAAATCACAGAAAAATTCTTTTCACCATTCGGCCGGCAATGGCAAAACTCCGAGGATATTTCTGCCATGAAAATGATTGTCATAAAATATATCTGCCTTTGGAAGTAGGCACAAAATTGTAGGTCCTTAAATTTGTGGTAGAATATAAGGGCGTACACTACAAATGGTAGGAGAAGCTAGGCCAAACACTGAGATATATAGTGTAAGCGCCAAATTATTATTATTATATCTATGTCGTTATATGTATTCGCCATCGCAAAGACGTAAAGGCCCATAAATCTTTCGGAAAATATTTCTCTCAAACAGACAAAGAGCCCTCTCATCAGATGTTATCATTATCCATGCTTCAGTGCCGTTCAATAGAACCGGCATAATGATCGACTTATAGAGCGCGGTTTTTGTTTTTTAATTGCGTACTCAGTCCGAAGTAGCACTTGTTGGCAAGAACGATCCTCCTTTGGATTTCGAGGCTGACAATAATATTGATGTTCATGCTAGATCCCAGCCATGAATGTGCCGCCTGTCTATTTGACGATAGAAGATACTTGGTCTTATCCTCATTCACCTACACACTCATTCGGTTTTCTTATGTACCTAGTTTGGAGAAGGCAGAATTAACTGCGCGGTTGTTAAGGCCGATGATGTCAATGTCGTCGGCGCACTTTAGTAATTGCACACTCTTATAAACGATAGTGCCTGACCGATTTAATTATGCAGCTCGAATTATATTCTCCATCATCAGGTTAAAGAAGTCGTACGACCAATAGTCACCTTGTCTGAAATCTGGTTTGGTATTAAAAGCCTTTGAGAGGTCCTTCCCAATCCTGACAGAGCTGGTGGTGTTGCTCAAAGTTCTTTTATATTGCCGTATAAGTCGACAAAAGATGGTGCATGTCGATTCTTCTTTCCTGAGTCTTTTCCAAGATTTGGCACACAGAGAATATCTGGTCGATGGTAGATTTACCAGGTCTACAGCCACACTGATAAGATTAAATCAGTTCATTGACGGTGGACTTAAGTCTCTCAAACAATACGAACCTTATATACGATGTTAAGAAGGCTCATACCACGACAGTTGGCGCGAATTACAGTATTACCCTTGTTTCACTTCTTGTGGATTGGGCAAAGTACACTTAGATTACAATCAGTAGGCATGCAATCGTACGACCATATTCTGCAGATAAGCGTTACCAACTCTTCGCCACCGTATTTCAATAACTCAACTGGCAGCCCATCAGCTCGGGGGGCTTTGTTGTTCTTTAGCCGTGCTATTGCTTTACGAATTTCGTCAGCTGGGTAACGGAAGATCAATTCCGTCGTTACTGATTGGGGTTCGGGTTCATCATCTTCTCCACTATGTAGCTTGAAGAAATGCTCCCGATCGTACCGTGGCCGTGTAGGCAGCATCTTTCCCTTCCGTGGCAAAGCGATAAACCTCATCGCACCAGTAGTTTTTCCGCGCTCGCTGAAAACCAATCGATTGTTCAGCGGCGGTACGTAAGGAGCAGGAGATGTGGTTTAATTGCTCTGAAATATTGCTGCGTTGATGAGTGCTCCCAGAGAGCAGGAATGCGAGTCGAATAGTGAAGTTCGGACCGTGTGCACATTTATCGGCACAACATTGTCGATTTGGTTTCCTTTTTTACCATATGACGACCTCGCTCAGTCTAAATCCGTTATCGGACGTTTCGTCGTGGATACTGAATTTTCCGACTGTGGAATCAAAGATGCCCTCCCTCCTCACATTGGCTTTAAAATCGCCAAGCAGGATTTTTATATCGTTCGAACGTGCGCTCGCGGAGTTCGTATAAGCGATCTTTGGTCCCATTGTCCTTTTCTTCCGTCGGGGCATGGGCACAAACCAAGGTGATGTTGAAGAATCTCGCCTTTATGCAAATTGTGGCGAGATGTTCGGCCACCAGAGTTAACGACAGTACTTTACGGCGAAGTCGCTCTTCCACCACAAATCCGATACCAAATTTTGAGCTCCTGGTAGTGAAGTGAAAAACAATGATCGTACTGAAAATGGCAACACTGATATGTGAGTGTGCTTGCAGTGTTACAAGATGGATTTTAAAGAGATTACGCTTTGCGTACGGACTTGCCTTACGATATTGGAAATCAGCTGTTCGTGATGGCTTTACATCATCAAAGTATCTTTAAAATTGTAACGCGAGTGAAGGGAATATTTGATGTTTTATTTATTTTGGACGTTTAATTCAATTTTTTATAAGTATAACGCGATTTAAATGTTTCATCTTATAAAGCAGTTTTGCAATCAAAATGAAGTATGCGGTACTAAATTGCCAGACTGTCGACATAATAAAGGCATCATAGTGCAGTTTATTTTCTTTTCCAGTGGACCCCATTTTCAGAAAAAAATTTAAAGAAAACTGTAATAGTATTCAGGAAATGTTACGTTTGCCGGATGATAACCCTATCCAGTTTCAGTGTAGGCGACGACGGTGGTAGCTGCGTTGGCAAAAGTTGCGCCTTGTTTTACGTCGTGCGCGCCGCCGGCAGCTGCTGGCGCGGAAACGTTTATCTCATCAGAGTTAGATACGGCGTCGGCGTGTTTTGCTTGATATGCAGCGGCAGCGGTCGTGGATGCGCGCGGTCTGACGGCGGTTGACATTGAGTAACTCACAGGCCTTTACTCGGTGTTCGCGCCAGCAACGAAATTGGTTTGTGGCCGGCGCCGATTATATACAAAAATGCTTAGGGAGTAGACGTGTTTATTTGAGCGCTGAAATTAGCTATAAATTTTTGCTATTTCCGCTGATAAATAAATGTTCTCGTGACTTTTATATAAAAACTTAATTGTTACCGAGTGGTCGGGTTTAGAATTTTATTATTTTGTTGCTTATTCTAGCTATACAAGTGCAAATTAAATTTACTAATAATCGTTGCCGATAATTGCGAAAATGAGCACCAATGCTATGACGACACGAAAGGCCGCGAAGCAGTCAACTACATCTCCCCAACAACACTCGAACTTACTTTCTCAAGCTGGAGAAAGCCCATCAGCGACTAACCTGTTAGCACGACTTGAAAATAAAATAGATGCAGAAAATAGTTTATCATCGAACAACTAACGGCACGAATGAAGGAGACGGAGGATAGGGTAATGCTTCGATCCGGTGAGTTAGCAGCTGAGCTATCTAATTTAAAAAGGTATGTGAGCAGTGTTGGGCTTCGTGTTGAAAAAGTGGAGCGAGAGAACGAAAAAATGAAACAGCTGGTTGATGTCGTTCGCACACTTGGAGTAAAGCTGAATGATTGCGAGAACTCCTAAGCTTTGTCATATTAATGCGCAAAGCTTACCTAGGAAAATTAATGAGTTTGTGTATATTTTTGAACAATCCGACGTTTATATAGTCTGCGTTTCCGAAACATGGTTCACTTCTTGTCACAGTAACGATTTTCTGGGAGATAGAAATGGTCATAGTGGCGGAGTTGCTGTGTATATTAAAATAGTATATCTTGCGAGTAATCAGCTCTTCTAGTGATACAAGCGCCACTGAGTATATTTTCTTGGAAATTCATGCTAAGAATGATAAAATGTTAACTGGATGTGTATACAGACCTAATAAGATGGTTGACTATACCCACTTCCTGGAATTTCTTGAGGATATTACGTTATTCACCACAATATAGTTATATCTGGAGATTTCAACAGCGATTTACTTAGTGGCAGTAACTTTTCACTTTCTATGACAAATCTTGGATTATTCCCGGTCAACTCTTCGATGCCTACTCATTTCACGCGTACGAGCAGAACTCTTTTGGATATATTTTTTATTGATTCCAAATTAAAAATCCTGCTTTATGACCAGCTGTCTGTACCAAATTAATCCAAACACGATTTAATTTACTCGACATACAATTTAATCTTGGACTTTAATAGCAACGTAGGCTGCTACTCGTACCGTGATTTTACGCACATCAATTACTATCAACTTGAACGAGCTGTTGATTCACTAAATTGGAAATTCGTGCGTAATATGGTATTAACAGATGACCAACTTTACTTTCTTCAGGGACATACCAGCAGTCCCTTTAACTACCATGTGCCGCTATTTACCAGACCAGTCAAACGTACCAACCGCCCTGGGTGCAATCGAGGCGTAAAAATATTAATTGCTGAAAGAAATAGCACGTATCATAAATGGAAATGCCCCAGAAGTGACAATTTATACACTGAATATAAGAAAATTAGGAAGGCAGTCAAGAATAAGATAAAGGTTCTTAAAATGATGTTTTTTGAGACCAGATACAGCTTAGCTGTAAGGTCCAAGCAAACCTGGAAGCATGTCCGTGAAATAGGTATCAGTAATAAGAAGAGTTCTATCTTTGATTTTGTTGATGCAAACGTGCTTAATGCAAAGTTTTTGGACCTCCCTTAAACAAGCACTTATCCTGTTTAATATGATACTTGTCCAGTGAGTCTCATCCAAAGATTTAGCTTTACTTGCGCAGACGACTGCGCCGCAGTTGCAATATTCTTGCTATCAAATCCAACGCTACTGGCTTTGATAAAATCCACGATATATTTCTGAAATGTATCCCTTCTAAGGTTTTACCTTATATCACGTTTGCACTAAACAACATCCTTACCAAGTCAGTCTTTCCAACAAGTTGGAAACAAGTTAAAATAATTCTTATATCAGTTAACTTAGGGTAAGTTAATACCACCCAAGCTGCTTGACACATGACTCGCCGTCATATACCAAACACTCCAAGCCGATACGTCAGAACCACCCAAGAGGACAACATAAATTAAAACCCAAAACCAACCACTTCTACAAGACGTCGTAAATTAGCCACTCACAATAGACCCGCATTCCAGAGAATCAAATAACGCATTCATATTCCGTTATTCGATTACTAATTACAAACTGGCTACACCAAGTTGACCCACTTCAAATTAATGGTCAACCCGAGGAAAAGCCAATACAGCACATGTTGCCCGAAATATGATTACCCATCATAATTCGGCCGCACCAACAAACGCACAACAAGCCGATCGTGCAAAGTGGCGCACAGCTAGACCGGAAACCCGAGAACGATCGACCCAGCACAACTGCACTTGAACCAAATGCAATTGTGTAAACATGACCCGCGCAACAAACTAACATGTGGGCCACAGACGGAGTCAGCATAACGGCGACCGAATTAATGCTGTAAACATTACAAGCGCAGCAACTTACAATGTCAACATGCAGTTGCAGAGCAGCAGAACGCAGACGCACCAGAATGCAGTCGCGACGCAGGCTTAGTTTAGTATAAATATTGTAAAAATTGTAACTTAATTTTAATCTTTAATCCAGATTCAATAAAAGCGGTTGCTGTGTCCTAATCAGCCCGCAATAAAACTCTTGTTTTACTTAACTGGCGCCCGAGCAAAAGTCTCGAGCCACGCGAGTTTAAAAAAATCCTGAAAACGCCAAGTAAGGACTCGCGCGCGCCCGAGTGAAAGTGTTAAATCGTGAATGTGAAAAACCTGAAAATAAAAAGTAAGGCATCGCGATTACCAAACTATATAAAAAAAAAAAAAACAATTAAACCTGAACATAAAAAGTAAGGTACCGTGATATAACGACGCGAAGTGTTCGTGAGTGATATATATCGCAATTATATCGACTAGGCCCCTTAGTAGCTAAGGCAAACCGGTGGTATTTTATGTACCAGCCTACGATATATAAAAAAGTAACAAAAACTATCGAGAAAACATTTAAAAAAAATATATACTCCTTAAAAAGGAAACAGTGAAAGAAAAATATCAGACTTTAAAAACAAAAAACTCTAAGAATAAAAAACTATCGAGAAAATATAATAAACATTTGAAAAATATATACTCCTTAAAAAGGAAACAGTGAAAGAAAAAAAAAAACAACACCACCTTTAGCCAGCGATTACAGTCATTACCAGCCAGAAGTCATACCATTCAACACCAGCGGTAACCAAACGCAGCTACACCAAACACAGAAGTAGAGTAAGAAATTAATATTAAGCACATATATAAAATCTCTGTTCATTAATTTTAAATACCCTACTAACAACCCCATAAAGTTAAATGGACGCGTTACCAGTCGACTTTGACTACGAGGGACTAGACAAAATCATAGAACAGGTAGAAATAGATTGCGAGCTAGACAGAAATAAACCTCCCACATTTGCATCCATAAGTAACGAAGAAAAGGCTAGGGCTATGCAACTTATATTCAATATCATAGGGGAAAATAGAGTAGCTACACATCTCGATTTTGACAATAGGGATAATATTGAAGAAGAAACGATTAGACTGATCCACGCGGCTGAGAGAAAGTCGAAAAGACAGAACAAATAAATATTGCATGTAAAAGCAAAAACAAATTGTTACAAAATTTAAATAAGGAAAATGAGAAAATAATTTAAGTAATAAATACGGTTTAAATTATATTTTGAAATTGCAAATTTATAAATAAAAAAAAGAAAAAAAATAATAACAAATTTGTGTTGAAAACATTTTTTCTAATTTAAAGAGGACATTGCAATTCAATTAAAATGTCAAACCCAAGTAATCTAATTAGGCCTGCATTGCTTAATCAGGATGACCAGCATCCTCAAGCACCAGAAAATGCGCAATTAACCATGAGTGACTTGACGAGTTTAATTTCCCAAATTGCAGCTAATGTCCTTAGACAACAAGGACCGCAGGTAATTCAAAATGTCCTGAATCCAAATGCTAGTTTGGCTACGGCGGTAGACCAAATAATCGAGGAAGGACACAGGCAAGACCTGAGTGGATTAGATAGAATACCAGACGTTGTGAAATGTCCAAAAGAATTTTCCGGAAAACCAGGAGAATTTAATTCTTGGAAAAAAAGTGTCGATCGCATGTTGACACTATATGAGCCATTAAAAGGAACACCCAAATACTATGGTATGCTGAGCATAGTAAGGAACAAGATTACCGGTGAGGCCGATACGGCGCTGGAGTCCTACAATACACCATTAGATTGGTCAGCAATAACTAATTGCCTATCGATGCATTATGCCGATAAACGTGATTTGTCAACCTTGGAGTACCAAATGACTACATTGGTACAAGGCACTAAATCGATAGCCGAGTTCTACCAACAGGTGTATAAACACCTCTCATTAATTTTAAATAAATTAGGTTGCGAAGGCATGAGCAACGAAACATTGCATATATTAACGCAGTCTTACCGAAATAAAGCGTTAGATACTTTTATAAGAGGGTTAAATGGAGATTTGCCAAGACTATTAGGAATGAAAGAGCCAGCAGATTTACCTCAAGCATTTCACCTGTGCCAAAAATTGGACAACCAAAACTTTCGGACAAATCATGCCAACAACATAAGGCAATCGTACCAAAAACCCCATAATGCTACAAAAAAATACAGCTCACAAGGTAAACTACAAGCATTTTACCCCCAGTTAGCGCACAACGCACAAACAAACCAGTCTAATTGGCAAAATAGGAGCGCACGTTTCGAAAATACAAACGCTCCACCTAGGCCAGCAAAGCCACAACCACGACCAGAACCCATGGAGGTTGACCAAACCATGCATTCACGAAAAGTGAACTACATGAATAAACCAGCGCAAACCCAGTACCAAGGGAAAAAACCCTTAGAGGCTCCCAATCAACAGGTCAGCAAAGCGCAAAGAACTTTCCACATATCGGAGCAAAAGGAAAGCGATTATTTAGAAGATGAACCAAAATCGGATGCTCATTTTTTAGCCTAATGAGCTCTTCGCTCCCTTACTTTGAGGCTAGGGCGGAGAGAGGCAAAATACTAAGATTCTTAGTAGACACAGGATCTAGTAAAGCTATATTCAACCATGCTTGGTAAAAAGAAGCATTAAAAATAAGCAGCCATTCCACGCCAAATCAGTGGCAGGCGATATATAAATTGAGGAACATACATATTTGAAATTGTTTAACCTCGATGATGAACTCAAATTCTATTTGATGTCATCCTTGAAAACCTTTGACGGGATCTTAGGCAACGACACGTTAAGAAGTCTTGGAGCCATCGTGCACACAAGCGAAAACTTTATAACGTTTAAAAATGGGAAAACAATTAAGCTTAAACAGCAGCCCTCACAGTCTGTAAATACCATTCAGATAAAGGACGAACACCTATCATCGCAACAAAAGATTGATATGAGTAGAGTAGTTCAAACATGTCCAAATTTATTCTCAGAACCAAATGAGAAATTAACATATACGACAAGAGTCGTAGGAGAAATAAGGACGGTAACAGATACCGCCGTTTACTCCAAACGATATCCATATCCAGCATCTCTCAAACCAGAGGTGGAGAGACAGGTAAAAGACCTGCTAGCTGATGGAATTATAAGACCGTCTAGGTCGCCCTACAATTCACCAGTATGGATTGTTCCGAAAAAATCGGACTCGGAGGGAAATAAACAATACCGTATGGTAATAGACTATCGAAAGCTGAATTCGGTAACGACAGCTGATAGGTACCCAATACCTGAAATATCCGAAGTAATTTCTAACTTAGGAGAAAACAAATTTTTTTCAGTATTAGACTTGAAAAGTGGTTTTCATCAGATTCCTCTAAAGGCAAATACGAATTTACCCGTTTGCCATTTGGGTTGAAAAATGCACCCTCAATCTTTCAGCGAGCGCTCGATGACATATTGCACGAGTGCATCGGAAAATATGCTTACGTTTATATCGATGATATAATAATCTTTAGTAAGACAGAAGAAGAGCACCTCGAACACATCGAAAAAAATTTTAAAATATTAGAAGATGCAAACATGAAGGTTCAACTGGACAAATGTCATTTTTTTAAACAAGAGGTTGAATTTTTGGGATTTGTTATATCACCATCTGGTATTAAAACCAACCCTGCGAAAGTGCAGGCAATAGCGACTTTCCCACAACCAAAAACTTTGAAAGAACTTCGCAGCTTCTTAGGTATGTCTGGATACTACCGTAAGTTTATTAAAGATTATGCAAAATTGGCAAAACCGCTGACATCTCTTCTAAGAGGGGAAGAGGGTCGAATATCAAAACATAAATCTTCAAGAGTAAGGATTAACTTGGACAAAGATGCAATAGAAGCCTTCAGTTGCATAAAACGCTCACTCATTTCCAGAGACGTTATTCTTGCATATCCTGATTACAAGAAACAATTCGAGTTAGCAACAGACGCCTCCAATTTCGCTATAGGAGCCGTACTATCTCAGGAGTCAAAACCATTAGCATTCATTTCCCGCACATTAAGCAGAGCAGAAGAACATTACGCGGCTAACGAAAAAGAAATGTTAGCCATAATATGGGCTTTGGATTCCTTCAGAAATTTCCTTTACGGGGCAGCTAAAGTGCAAATATTCACTGACCACCAGCCACTTACGTATGCCTTAAGCAACAAAAATAATAACGCTAAAATGAAAAGATGGAAAGCAGCTCTAGAGGAATACTCGTACGAGCTATGCTACAAACCAGGAAGACAAAATGTCGTAGCTGACGCATTGTCCAGGATGCCAATCGAAGAGTCCCAAAGTAACTCTCTGTCAATAGCAACAAATTCTGATGAAAGTTCATCACATAACTTGATATACAGTGTCGCAACACCGATTAACGCATTTAAAAACCAAATTTTTTTAAATAGGAATACAACACAAAATTACGAATTTAATATAGTATTCCCCACTTACCATCGACACATTGTAACGGAAACAGGTTACTCCCAACAGAATCTCGTCCAGATTCTAAAAAAATTTTTAAACCCTTCTGTAATAAACTGTATCAAATCAGAAGAAGACGTAATGGGAATAATACAAGAAATATATCCCCTGCATTTCAGCAAATACAAAGTTAGATTTTCTAGCATACAGGTTAAGGATGTGACCAACTGGCAGGAACAGCAAAATCTCATAATAAGAGAACATAATAGAGCGCACAGAAACACTCAGGAAAACAAAATCCAACTTTTAAGGAAATATTACTTTCCAGCAATGTCAAGTAAAATAAAAAAAATTATTAAAACTTGTATTATATGTAAAGAAAACAAGTATGACCGACATCCGGCAAAACCAAAAATTCAGGCAACGCCTATTCCGAAATTCCCAGGCCAAATAGTACATATTGATATACTTCACATGGGAAAACAACTAATTTTAACTGCAGTGGATAAATTATCCAAATATGCGGTTGCAAAGCTAATCAAATCTAAAGCAGCCGAGGATATAAGACAACCTTTGAGAGATATTCTTTTTTCTTTGGTACCAGAAACTGTAGTTATGGACAACGAAAAGTCATTTAGATCAGACACAATTAATTACATGATGGAAAACGAATTCGGGATAGAAATTCACAGAACAGCTCCATATACAAGTTGTTCTAATGGCCAAGTGGAACGGTTTCATTCAACATTACAGGAAATCATGCGATGTATCCAGAGTGATAAAACCCACCAATCTTTCAACGAACTTTTGGAAAGATCGGTCAAGGAGTATAATCACTCTGTGCATTCCACAACAAAAGAAAAACCGATTGAATCATTCTTTGGGAGAAGAGTCAATAGCGACCCCAAATTATTAAATAAGCATAGGTTGCAAATCTCAAACAAAATTAGGGATAAGCAAATAAATGATCTAAATTACCATAATAAGAACAGAGTAGCATTAAAGCAATATGCTATAGGAGAAATAATATTTGTTAAGATAAATAAAAGATTAGGGAATAAACTAACACCTCGATATAAAAAGGAGGTAGTGTCACAAAATTATAATACTACAATTAAAACACAATCAGGGAGAATAGTACACAAGAATAATATTAAACAGAGTTAAAATCAATTTTTTTTTCCTTCTCTTTAGGGAAATTCAAAATATTCAGAATGACGGCACATATATTTATCCTGTTATCGTCATTGTTAGCCATTTCTGCACAACAAATCGACATACAGGACCTAACAAATAACAACGGATACATACCTATTAAAACAGGAGAACGAAAGACTATCAGCCACTTTAATAAAGTTCTTCACTTTATAAATTTAACAGCTTATGACAAAACGACTTCACTGATCACAAATAATATTGAAGCCTTAACATCGACAAACTTAGAGGACAAACAGTTACTGAATACGGTAAACAAAAACTTGTTGTTACTCAAAGCAAAAATAAATTATCTACACCCTCATACAAAGACGAAACGAGGTTTAGCAAACATTTTAGGTAAAGGACTAAAATACATAGCAGGTACTATGGACAGTGATGACGAACAGCAAATAACCGATACATTAAAACTAATGCAAAATAACGAAAAGAAAACAGTAGACCATGTAAACAATCTAATTTTTATAAATAAATTTTTAACGGACCAAATTAACAACATTACTAGTCACATTAATAGACAGCAAACCTTAATTCAAAATTATGTAAACATATTTAGGGAAACGACTCAAAATAGAATAAACACCATAGAGGACGAATTAGAATTCATGAGACATTTATATCAAATCAATAATGATATTTTACTTTTACAAAACCATATTAACGATTTAGGACAAGTAATATTTTCAAGTAAACTAGGTATAATTCCCACAGACATATTAACGCAGACTGAACTTGACCTTATTAATGACTTTGACATGTATAACAGTATACAGGTAGCAGTAGTTTTTTATAATGACAATATTATTATAACCTTACTAATACCCCAATTTTCCTCCAATATCCTATCCGAAATTATTTTTGAACCCATTCCCAACCAAAAAAATGTATCATTAGTATTAGATGAATATGAAATATTAGTAGACGAAAATAATAAGTTGTACAATAAAAATGTAAAGGATAACTTGGAAAAGAATGTAATCAAACTAGAAAACAACTGTTTAGAAAACATTATTAAATTTAAAGAAGCCAACTGTAATTTAAAACCACTAATAAAAGCATAAATTAAAGAAGTATTACCAGGAACATTAATATTCAAAAATTTCAATCTGAATATATCTCACAATTGTAATAAATTAAAAATTAAACAAACAGGAACATTTTTAATCAAATTTGAAAATTGTAAAGTAACAGCCAATAACAAAACTTTTGAAAATATTAAAATTAAAATGTATGATTCATTTGTACTTCCTAATAGAATCACAAAAATCAAAGAAAATGATAATACTTCACAAACAGAACTAAAATTAGAAAAATTGTACTTAAAACAAATTAACCAACAAGAACACATTGAGCTTTTGTATAAAAATAATAAAAGTGTTCATTTAATTAGTTTAAGTTCAGATTTATTAATTGTAATATCTATTTTTGTAATTACTTTTATATTAATATTTGCTAATAAATATAAAAAAATATTATATATATCGCCTGAACTGCAATCTTCGAGTCAAGTTACTGCAAAAGCAACAGAAGGTCCATTTCTTCAACTAACATCAATGGCATAACTCATCCACAACAATAATACCGATTGAGGACAATCGATTTAAGAGGGGAAGAGTTAACTTAGGGTAAGTTAATACCACCCAAGCTGCTTGACACATGACTCGCCGTCATATACCAAACACTCCAAGCCGATACGTCAGAACCACCCAAGAGGACAACATAAATTAAAACCCAAAACCAACCACTTCTACAAGACGTCGTAAATTAGCCACTCACAATAGACCCGCATTCCAGAGAATCAAATAACGCATTCATATTCCGTTATTCGATTACTAATTACAAACTGGCTACACCAAGTTGACCCACTTCAAATTAATGGTCAACCCGAGGAAAAGCCAATACAGCACATGTTGCCCGAAATATGGTTACCCATCATAATTCGGCCGCACCAACAAACGCACAACAAGCCGATCGTGCAAAGTGGCGCACAGCTAGACCGGAAACCCGAGAGCGATCGACCCAGCACAACTGCACTTGAACCAAATGCAATTGTGTAAACATGACCCGCGCAACAAACAAACATGTGGGCCACAGACGGAGTCAGCATAACGGCGACCGAATTAATGCTGTAAACATTACAAGCGCAGCAACTTACAATGTCAACATGCAGTTGCAGAGCAGCAGAACGCAGACGCACCAGAATGCAGTCGCGACGCAGGCTTAGTTTAGTATAAATATTGTAAAAATTGTAACTTAATTTTAATCTTTAATCCAGATTCAATAAAAGCGGTTGCTGTGTCCTAATCAGCCCGCAATAAAACTCTTGTTTTACTTAACTTATCAAAACCGAATGGAGATCACAGGCCAATTGCTATCTTGCCTTTTCTCTCCAAAGTGCTGGAACACTTAATGCATCGTCAGATTAACTTTTTTTTTAAGAACAACTCATTAGTGAGCGAATGTCAATCTGGCTTCAGATCTAACAGAAGCTGTACAACTGCACTCTTAAAAGTTACTGATGATATTGGGCTTAAGATGGATAAAGATCTTGTGACTTTTCTAACCCTTCTTGACCATTCCAAAGCATTTGACACTGTTGACCATGAATTACTGTGTTTAAAGTTGAAAAATTTGTTTAATTTCTCGTTTCCAGCGATTAATCTTGTCAAGTCGTATCTTTGTGAGCGTTCGCAAGCAGTCTGTGTTAATAACCATTCGTCCAATTTTATGTCTGTAGTTAAAGGTGTCCCACAAGGCTCCGTGCTTGGTCCTTTGTTATTTGTATTATACATCAATGACCTTACTGATGTGCTTAATCACTGTGATATTCATGTTTACGCCGATGAATTCCAGTTGTGTCTTAGCTGTCCATTTGATTCAATTAATGCAACTATTTGCAAGTTAAACAATGATCTAAGTGCGGTCAATGAGTGGGCCAATAATAACGGTCTAGTCCTCAACCGGAGTAAGTTCCAATGCATTGCCATTTACAAAAATTATTTCAAACTTGACACTTTTGATAAGGTTATATTAAATAACTCAGTGATTGACTATGTGGACTCTGCAAGAAACCTTGTCGTTGTATTTATTAGAACTCTCACATGGAACAATCACATAATTAATGCAATCGGTAAAGTATATGGAATGCTTCGATCACTTTGGAATATTCAATATATTACCCCAGAGAGAATTTGATTACTTCTAGCTAAAGCTTACTTGCTTCCGACTCTATTATATGGATGTGAAATATACGCCAGCTGTGATAGTACCTGCAACAAAAAACTAAATGTATTATATAACAGCATTGATACATACAATACATGCGCATACAATTTTTTCAATGCCTTTGAAAATGTCTTACTATGCTACACAAAATAATGATAACGGGCGAACCACAGTATCTCTGTCATAGACTGCAACAGTCCAAGTCAATCAGATCTTCCCAGCTTCTATACGTGAAATGCTAAGACGTGAGTAAGACGTGTTTTTGTGCCGCTGCACCTAATCACGCTTTAAACCGTAATGCCCCCTCTCCTCAGAAAACTGCCACGCTAAAATATCAACGTAAAGGAGACAACAAAGGAGTAGACAGCCCAACTACAAAAAGTTTGTTTGAGAGGCTTGAAGTGAAATTGGAAGCATCTATTGCGAGCATTTTAATGAAGATAACCGAAAGCGAAGAGCGTGTTATGCAGAAAATTGGTGAAGTTTCAGCTTAACTTAGCAACTTAAAATCAGCAATGAAAGCTATTGATGAGATAGTGAGTGCGCTAGAGTCATTGCGCTGCGAAAGTAGTGATAAAAACAAAGAAGTGAACATTTTGAGTCAGCAAGTTGATGAACTGGAGAATGCGTTGGTGGCGACAGACGTAATAGTTGTATGGTGTTCCGCTTATAGCCGAAGAGAATTTAGCTTCGTTGCTTTCTAGTCTATGCACGTTGATTAACGTAGCTCCCCTGCCCATCCGTTCAATTTTTCGTATGCGCAAAAACAAAACTAGCAACAACAACATGCCTGCCCCTATTATAATCAAGCTCAATTCACCATATGATCGCTCACTTTTGTTTAAGGGGATTGCTTGTTTTTTAAAAGCAAGCCGTAAATCGCTTACACTTCACGATATCGGGCTGAATTCTGATGAAAAGATTTTTGTACACGAATGCCTTACGAAGAGGAATCGCGAGTTAATGCAATTTGCAACGCAGCTTAAGAGAAAAAAACTTCTGGTGGGTGCATTCTCTCGCGGACAAGTTTATGTACGAAAACATCTCCACAGCGAAGCATCAAAAGTTTTGGATCGTGCAAGCGTAGACCGCATTGCAGCTGCTACCTAAACAACAATATAATTAACTTACTATATATGTATGTATTTATCCACATCATGCTTCATAAGCATGCTTTATTGTTTTTGTTAAAATTTAATTTTCTTACGATACTCGTATACTATACGTTTCCCTCATTTGTCCTTAACCCTTTGTTTCCCTATTCTTATCTTTCTCCCATCGTAACTGACCGTTTCCAAGCATTTATTATACTGCAGTAGTATGAGTAACAATATATGTAAGCATAATAACAATTGCAATCTGAGGCTAGCTCTTAAATATATGTACATGCGAGTACCATAAAGGATTCAGTGTTTGCCACTTTAATGCTCGAAGTTTAACCCTTGAAAAACTCGAATATCTGAACGCAACTTTTCGTGACCTAAAAATTGATGTTATTTGTGTGACTGAGACCTGGTTCAGACCTTCATTTGCTAATTGTGCATATGCTTTATGTGATTATTCAGTTGTAAGAAATGATAGAACTACTGGTAAAAGAGGGGGTGGCATAGCCATTTATTTAAAAGCTGATCTAAACTTTAAAGTTATATATAAATCTCACACTTCTAAAACTGTTGAAAGTCTGTTAATAGAATGTAGTGATAATGTAAAAAAGTTTCTTATTATCTGTGTGTACAACGCTCTTAAATCAACCGATCTCACTTCATTGTTCACTAAATTTTCTGAATTTTCCTTGAGTTATGTGCATATCCTCGTTTGTGGTGACTTTAATGTTGATATGTTGTCCAATAATGCAAAGTCTAAATACCTGCTCAACTGCTTTAACAACTGTGGTATTACTATCGCAAACGAATTTGCAACTCGGTTTGCACCTCACTGCAAGCCAAGTATGTTAGATATTTTTGGGGTAAGCGTTGTTAGCAGTGTAAGTCATGTTGACCAATTTTCTTTATCTGGAGTTTCTGACCATGAGCTTATGATAATATTTTTTAACTTTGAACTACATAAAATAAAACCGTTGTCCATATTCACCCACAGAGGTTTCAAAAGTATAAAAATATCTGCACTATCTGACGAAACCATATCACTTAACTGGAATCACTGCTGGCACTTTGCAAATGTTGATGACTAATTGGCTATTTTACTACATTAATAAAATATTTATTTGAAAAACATGTTCCCATTCGCGGTGTTAAAGCAATAAACCATACCAAACCTTGGTTCACTAAGGCTATTTTAGCCCTTATTAAAAATCGATGCAGGGCTTATCGATATTGGAAGCGTAGTCCCACCATTGAACGTTGGAATACATATAAAACGTTGAGAAATAAAGTAACTACTGAGTTGCGAAATAGTAATAATTAATTGCCTATCAGACTGTTGTGGACGAACTTTAAATCACTGGGTGTTTGTGCCAAAAATGTAAAAACTTGTGAAATTGATGCTAATGTAATGAATTCATACTTCATTGGACAGAATTCTCTTGCACCTGCTTTTCCATTTAACATCAACGAAAGCTTAGAAAGTGATCCCACCCATAAATTTTCATTTGGTTCAGCCACTGATGAAGATATTATAAAGTGCATATTTGCTATAAAATCGAATGCAATTGGTGTAGATGGTCTGAGCTTCCGGTTTTTAAAATTATATGGCCTTTTGTACTTCCTACCCTTAATCACATTTTTAATTTTGTCATAACCTCCTCTACCTTTCCAAATCAATGGAAAATTGCCAACGTGATTCCGGTCGCTAAAGGCAGCTCCTGTGTCTTTCCTACAGACTTTAGGCCCATCAGCATATTGCCAACTTTGGCCAAAATTTTTGAAAAATTTATTTCCACTCAAATACGGACGCACATGGCTCTTCATAATCTGCTGAGTGTGTTAAAAATTATGGATGACATCCGCCCAGCTTTTGATAAAAAATTACTTACCATCTTAGTAGTTTTAGATTTCTCTAAAACCTTTGAAAGCGTAAATCATGATCTCCTTCTTTCAAAATTAAAGCATTATTTTGGCTTCAATACAACAGTAATTAAGCTAATGCGAAGCTACCTATCAAACAGATATCAACAAGTCCAGTGTGGAGATATATTTTCATATCGTGGAGAAATTACCTCTGGAGTACCCCAAAGCTCCATTTTGGGCCCTATGCTTTTTTGTATATTTATTAATGACGTTGTTCACTGCTGTCAAAATGCCTCAATTCACCTATATGCGGATGACACCGAGATATACCTCACACGTCCCATTTAGCTTGGTGAGGACTTGGTAGCTAGATTAAACGAGGACCAAATAAGAGTTGAAGAATGGGCCCACGTGAATGGTCTCTGCTTAAATGCTTCTAAAATACAGGTGCTTCCAATTACGAGTGATTCTTTTGATCTCAGTAGTTTATCACTAGTTGTTCTAAATAGGGCGGAACTGAAATTTCAAAGCGTTGTGAATAATCTTGGTTTTAAAATGAACTCTCGCTTAACATGCGAAGACCATATACGTCTCTGCATAACAAAAATTTACTTCACATTAAGAAATCTATGGCATACATGTTATTGTCTACCGATAAGCACAAAACTCAAATTGGTTAAGTCCCTTATAGTGCCTCAAATTTCCTATTTTGAACTCGTATATGGTACCCTAAACTGCGATTCTAAAAACAAGATAAATCTAGCTCTTAATAACGCAGCTAGGTTTATCTACTGTAAAAGGAAGTTTGACCACATTTCCTTATATACCAAAAATATCCTTGGGTCCACCCTTGAAAATTACCTCAAGATCCGCAACATGGTATACCTATTTAAAATTATTAGAAACCGTCAACCAGGTTATCTTTTCCGAAAATTAAAATTTGTGCAATCAAACCGTACGCACAATATTGTTGTCCTAAAATACGAAGCTCTGACGGCCTCTGGATTGGTTTTTGTGAGTGCTGTCAGAACTTGGAACTCACTACCGATTTCAATCAAATGTGGAACATCGATTGGATGCTTCAAAACGGCAGTTACAAATCTATTCATGTGATATCCTACCCCTTTTCCCCTAATATATATACACCCTCCTTTAAAATCTTTTAATATTTCATTGTATTTATTATAACTATCAATCTTAGTACTTTTTATTTTTATTTCACTTACGATATTTCTTTAGGACAAAGTTCAATGTCATGTAAAAATAATTTATGTAATATGCGTACAACGAAAAGACCTGGTGTCTTACTGTGCCTAAAATATTATATAAATAAATATATGTTCATATTTCTGTTAGCCTAGTAAATGTTAATATTTTACAATTTAATTGAGCTCAAGGCCAGTTTATGGAAGATTTTTTTGTGAAAAAACAACAACAGTTTTTAATGGTTGAAGTTATAGTACTATTTCGGAAATCACCACATTTCCTCATCATACTTCTTTTTTGATTATTAAATTAAATTACTTTTTATTTACATTTTCATAACACAAAACACAAACAACAACCACACAAACAAGTTAAATAGCGGCAGATCAGTTGCTCTTGTTTGTAGTTGGTTTGTTTAAGGAAGATGAAATAAACACAACAGCCAACTCGGCTAGCGTAGCACAATAGGTAGCGTATTGGCTCTGCAACTCCGAGCTCCCGGGTTCAAAGCCTGGGAGAAGTGTTTATGAAAATGTAAATAAAAATTAATTTAATTTAATAATCAAAAAAGAAGTATGATGAGGAAATTATTTAAATTCAAATCATAAATTTCTGAACGCCAGTTTTTTGTTTTCGTTATTCGTCTTTCGAAGAGTCTTCCACTTACGCTGAAAATTTTAAGTAACTCATTGCGTTTTAAAAACGAGCTTCGTAATCACTTATCAAATGGCTGGTATTGATATCTGCCTCATGTCTTTTTCCCATTTTCTATCGATTTTATAATGTAGCTAACCTCTGTCATCCATATTATTTAAGTTTAAATTTTTATCTCTATAGTTTTTTTGTTTAATTGCCGTTTTAGATTAAGTTCTGGATATATAATGTATATTGTTATTTTAAGGTGTATCCAATGCTGAAATATAGCCAATGGTTGTTATGTTTGATACTTATAAATAAAAAACAAAAAAAACAAAAAATAGAAGCGGCAGCGGCTGGCTTGGAAACGTTTATCTCAGCAGCGTTAGATACGGCGTTGGCGTGTATTGCTTGATATGCGGCGGCAGCTACCGTGGATGACATTGAGTGCTAACAGGCCTTTGCTCGGAGTTAGGAGCAGCGAGGTCGCTGCATTTCGCGACTCGTTTGGCTTATCTTTACTTTTCACCCAATTCAGATGACTTTCCAATGCTGCAATTTGCTTTTGAAGCGCGGATATAATGCTGCGCCTCAACATGGCTGAAGTTACTTGCGACACCCTCTTGCTGTAACGCCTGGCAATCGGCTTTATCTTCGTGTGTGGCTTGGTAGGCGCTTGCGCTTCTTTCCATCGCTAGACTTTCTACCACCTCCGGTAGATTTGCATCAGTTTCAGAAGCGTTATAAAAGTATATGCATTTCGATTCAGCAAAGGATTACAATTGAAGCTGATCGCTGACGGCAACTACTCGTTTACGTATGTAGGTCTATACAAACAACTAATCGTTGTCCAGCGTACCAATATTGCGAAGATAATTTGCTTTGCGAAATAAAAATGTAAACGCTGAATACTCGGCCGATACTTGAATTTTAACTGGTACGTTTATTTCTGAAGAATATCAGATATGTGAAAATACATGTGCGTTAAAGAAGAAAAGGTTCACAGCAGAATATATTAACGAATGCTTGACAATGTTGCCGGCAGCCTTGCTGTCACAATGACTATATTCTATCTACGAAGTTCGTCGAACGAAGGAGCGAACCATAAATGCCTACCCACTTAGACAATGCGACTGAATTTCTTAAATTATATTTATTGAAATACTCCATTTTTTTTAGCAATCATCGGGTTACACATTTTCGACGATAAACTAGTTAGAAAATATTTGTAAATTAAAATGGTGTTTACTATATTTGCAGACAAAAATTATGCAAAACGTGGCGATATTTACATGTTAAAAGTAGCGAATTCCGACTGGCATGGAAATGTAGGACAGTTTTACGTCAATTGTTACATGCTTTGCTGTTACAACTTTGGTCTCGCGTTTTCTTACTTCAGAGACATTATGATACCAAAATCAAAAATTAGAAATAGGTTTTTCGAAATAAATTTTGGTGCAATAATGCGTGTAGCTCCAGCAAATGATATTACACCAAAATAGATTATATCACTTCTGACCAACAAAATGAAATGCTTTTTATTTTGGATTTTAATGTATTTATTGGGTGTTATACAAAAAATTTATATTTGTTTGGTAATTTTACGATGTTTATCCATCGAACATATATGTACGAGATGTTATTGTCTAAAAATTATTATAATTCGCAATTTTTGCTTATCCGAAGACATTCGGATAAACCGGATAAATGCTTTCCGGACTCGGACGTTAATTTTTTTACACAATACAATAGTCGACGTTAAATTTAAAATTAGTTCGGAGCCGGAGATAACAAAATATAGCTATTTTTTTATAAAACAATTATAATTTAGTTATATCTGTAAAATTACCACCCACTTTTTTCATACGTATATAACACGCCTTAACATTTGCTATAGCTTCCTAAATAATACTTTAATCTCCAACTGGTACATAAATCATAAGTAAATTCGCCCAAAGCCATCGAGCATTAGTATGACACCGAGAAGTTGTATTTGGTGGCCGGCGAAATTGCTTGTAATAAGACTTGCAAAAGCGGAACAACAAAAGCAACAATGTATAATGCATATTTATGTGCAAGTAACAAAAAAGTCAAGCCACACAATGCAAAGCAGAAACGCGCCGCAAAGACATGCACCAGCCAAATCTCGCACCACAAAAATCCAAGTACTAATATGTTAAGTGTACGACACGTAGAGCCAACGAGGATTATATGAATAAATATTGCATTTATTCAAAAGCACGAGTTTATAGAAGCGGAGGTGCTAAATATAAAACAAATCGCAGTTAAAGGGCTTAAAACACGCGATGGATAGAAAAATTTCAAGATTGTCGTAAGTTCGTGGATTTTTTTTCCTTTTTAAGTGAAGACTAAGCACTTTTAATAATTATGATTATTATTTTTTTTAAGAAACATTAAAAATACGTTGGCATACATTTTAGAAAAAAGCCAAACGGAGTGCGGAAATAACACTTCAAATTAATAACGCGCTACACAAATGCATTTTAATGCGAATTTTACACGCACATTCATTAAAATTTTCACGTAAATGGACAACTGTGAAAACAAAAAAACAAATTCTAAAGCACAACCCGTGAACTTTCGTTTTTAAAAATTTTTTTTTCACTTTGGCGCCATCCTCCAATTAACACATTTGCAATGCACAACAGCCGAAATGTAAATGTAACGCGCCTGAAAGTGGACTAACAATGCAGACAAGCCAAACAACCTGTGCCAGCAGATTGAAGCGAACCACACAAACCAAGCGCAGAACCCAAGCAACCAACCAAAAGCGCTGTCAATACTTACATTTTTTATTTTCCTTGTATTAGCTTCCCAGTACTAACTATGCCAGTATAAAGGTTTCCATGATTTTTTTTCAGTGTAGTATTTATGATTCGCTTATTATTGTTCCCAGAATTGATGAAATCTGTTTTTATGTTCAGAGTACATAGTCTTTTTCTCATTGACTTTCGCTGCATTTATGGCTTTGGTTTAAAAGTTATAAGAATTCTATACTACTGTTTTATAATTTTCTCAGTATTTTCGTTCCCATTATAATATTATAAGTGTTCATGTATGATTTATCAGCTTTCATAATGACAATACTCGTATTAATCGTTTTAATATTTTTAATATCATTATTGATGTTTCTACTGTTTTTATTTTCAGTTACTGCAGTCGAGTGTGTAGCGGTCAGGGTTGCGCATTTTTTCACTATCACTAAATTGCACTACCGCTGTCTGTTTAAAGTAGTAAAAGTAGCTAAATCTATTACACTGCGATACAAAAACGAGTTTTAGTTCTGTCCTATGAACCTAATATACTTTTTCGGAAAGGGGAGAAAAAATAAAAATAAACGTGTATCGTCGATTTTCATGTACACGTCAGAATTTTTTTTTATGTTTAAAAGTATATAAAGAATATAAAGAAAAAATACTTTGTACATAAAAAAAAAATTCTGACGTGTACATGAAAATCGCCGATACACGTTTATTTTTATTTGTTCTTCCCTTTCCGAAAAAATATATTTGGTTCATAGGACAGAATGTGTGTAACGCGGTGTTTGTAACGCAGTGTTATCACTAAATATTTAGTGATAGTGAAAAACAAAAACACTATCACTAAATGTTTAGCTTATAGTGAAATTGAAATTGAACAATCGCTAAACATTTAGTGATAGTGAAAAAAAATTTCAATATCACTTAACTCTTAGCGTTAGTTAAAAAAAATGCACTATCACTAAACTTTTAGTAAAAAATGATTTTTAACTAAATAAATGTCAACCAATTTGTTGAAAATATGCTTTTTGGTGTATAGACGTTGTTGGGTCACTGATTGCCCACCGCAACATTCTTCGATAATATGTTATTATTCATTTGTGGCCGCTGTGGTCGAGTTGGTAGCGGTGCGTGCTATAACTTGATATGCCGGTCAGGGCAAGCAAAATCTGAATAATAGAAAAAAAATTGTCTAATAGCGGTCACCCCTCGGCAGGCAATGGCAAACCTTCGAGGGTATTTCTGCCATGAAAAAGCTTCTCATTAAATACATCTGCCGTTCGGAGTCGGCACAAAACTGTAGGTCCCTCCATTTGTGGTATAATATAAAGACGCACACCACAAATGGTAGGAGAAGCTCGGCCAAACACTGAGCTATATAGTGTACGCGCCAAAATTATATTATATTATTCATTTGTCACCTATTTACCTATTTATATGCTTAAAATATTCAAGGCCAAGTATCTAAAGTCATTCACCCCAATGCAGTTATTATTTGTACATATTAGCATTTTTTACCTGCATTTCCTATGTACACTGGCGAGCAAAAATGTTGAATGTTTGTGGTCCTGCTCATATGGCAACGCTCTTGTTATGTCATTACAATAGTATAAGGAAATTAAATTCTTACAATATAAGACGTCAAATCGCTAACATCGTGTTTTTTCTGCGCATATGAATATAAACTTGATTAACCCGCTTTTAAATCGAATATATTTAATCCGTATTCATCGATTAACTTGCCCGTTAAGAGCATAAAAGAAGAGATAACAGGCATTTCTGCGTACTAAACAGCCTTTTAGGGCCTGTTTCTCTATGTTGGTTTAAATGCAGTTTAAACTATATTTAGTTTTACTCAGTTTAAATTTAAACTTAGTTTCCTTGCGCTCAATTAAGTTTGCTGCAACCAAAACAGAGTTGTCAGTAAACAGCTGATAAGTTAGGCTAAATTTAACCCTGCATTATCGGCCGTTTAAATTTACTGAAAAACTGCATACTAAGCTTACACTTAGCTTAACCCTTATGTACAAAGAGGTGGTCAAATGTTTTGATTTTCTTGAGTAACCGAATGGTGTTTGGTGATATCGGGAATGGTTAGCGTTTTTCTTATTGCAGTGGATGTCCTTAGTAAGGATATACACAATGCCATTGACGTAAATGATGACAATCTACGGCTAGAAATACATGAAGACATTGTAGACATCTTGGCAGTTCAGTAATTTATCAGCAACCGATCAGCAGTGTCGTCTATAAGCATTAACATAATAAATGACTATGAAGATGACGACGCGGATGAAGGTGATCTGTTCCATGACAGCGATTCAGATGAGCTTGATTATGAACGTTTTGAATATGTAGTTGTTGATACATAGAGGGACTTTGTTCATAAAGAATGAATATGAAAACCTTGCTGCCATAGAGAGAAGATTGAAGAAATAACACAAATACATTTATGTAAACATATAGAATAAGCAAAAAATAATAAATAAAGTCCACTAATTGTCAAGTACCAGAAGAAATAAATCAATACAATTTTACTATTATCTCTTTGCTGATAAATATGTGAACATAGTGCTTATCTTAACAAAACCAAGATGTAAATGGATCAATGCTAATGCACATAAGTACGTCAACCCTGAATATGAATAAACATACAGGACCAATGCATGGGTTTTTATCGCTTATGAAGATTTACTGAATACATTTGTTTATCCAAACACAAATGTTTACACATATAAACACATCATATATTGGAGCTCTTCACTGTCCCCCACTAGAGGTAAAAAGTGAAGTGAATCAAGAAAAGGAAACGAAGATACAGACATCATATTGAATGTAATGCTAATGAATTGGATAGTGCTGACAGTGATTATGAAGAAGTGAGAAATTAAATTGATAGTCAAGACGATTTATACTTATAAAAAAAATAAGGAAACAAAATGGATGAAAAATAAGTCTGGTCCAACTAGACTACGTGCTCATAATGTACACCGCGAGCCAAACAATGGTCCACACCGAAAAATAAATCAAACAAAATATATCACGTGTACGTGAGACTGAGGATTTCGTAGAAGCGATCCTTGGTCCCATCGTCTTTCTCTTTTGTCGAAGCATGGGCACAAATCAAGGAAATGTTGAAGAATATCGCTTTTTTGCAAATTGTGGCGAGACGTTCGTCCGCCTGAGTTAACGGCAGTACTTTACGGCGAAGTCGCTCTTCCACCGATACCAAATTTGCGCTCCTTTACATGGTAGTGAAGTGAAAAACAATGATCATACTGAAAACGGCAAAACTGATATGTGAGAGCGCTTGCAGTGTTACAATATTGATTTTAAAGAGATTGCGCTTTGCGGTGGCCCGTTAATTTTTGCTTTACGATATTGGAAATCAGCTGTTCGTGATGGCGTTACATCATCAAAGTATCTTTAAAATTGCAACGCGAGTGAAGGCAATATTTGATGTTTTATTTATTTTGGACGTTTAATTAAATTTTTTTAGAAGTATAACGCGATTTAAATGTTTCATCTTATAAAGCAGTTTTGCAATCAAAATGAAGAATGCGGTACTAAATTGCCAGACTTTTGACATAATAAAGGCATCATAGTGCAGCTTATTTTCTTTTTCAGTGGACCCCATTTTCAGAAAAAAATTGAAAGAAAATAACCCTATCCAGTTTTAGTGTCGGCGGCGACGGTGGTAGCTGCGTTGGCAAAAGTTGCGCCTTGTTTTACGTCATGCGCGCCGCCGGCAGCTGCTGGCGCGGAAACGTTTATCTCATCAGTGTTAGATACGGCGTCGGCGTGTATTGCTTGATATGCAGCGGCAGCGGTCGTGGATGCGCGCGGTCCGACGGCGGTTGACATTGAGTAACTCACAGGCCTTTACTCGGTGTTCGCGCCAGCAACGGAATTGGTTTGTGGCCGGCGCCGATTATATACTAAAATTCTTAGGGAGTAGACGTGTTTATTTGAGCGCTGCAATTACCTATAAATTTTTGCTATTTCCGATGATAAATAAATGTTCTCGTGACTTTTATATAAAAACTTAATTGTTACCGTGTGGTCGGGCTTAGAATTTTATTATTTTGTTGCTTATTCTAGCTATACAAGTGCAAATTAAATTTACTAATAATCGTTGCCGATAATTGCGAAAATGAGCACCAATGCTATGACGACAGGAAAAGCCGCGAAGCAGTCAACTACATCTCCCCAACAACACTCGAACTTACTTTCTCAAGCTGGAGAAAGCCCATCAAAAATTCTTAGGGAGTAGACGTGTTTATTTGAGCGCTGCAATTAGCTATAAATTTTTGCTATTTCCGATGATAAATAAATGTTCTCGCGACTTTTATATAAAAACTTAATTGTTACCGTGTGGTCGGGTTTAGCATTTTATTATTTTGTTGCTTATTCTAGCTATACAAGTGCAAATTAAATTTACTAATAATCGTTGCCGATAATTGCGAAAATGAGCACCAATGCTATGACTACAGGAAAGGCCGCGAAGCAGTCAACTACATCTCCCCAACAACACTCGAACTTACTTTCTCAAGCTGGAGAAAGCCCATCAGCGACTAACCTGTTAGCACGACTTGAAAATAAAATAGATGCAGGAAATAATTTATCATCGAACAACTAACGGCACGAATGAAGGAGACGGAGGATAGGGTAATGCTTCGATTCGGTGAGTTAGTAGCTGAGCTATCTAATTTAAAAAGGTATGTGAGCAGTGTTGGGCTTCGTGTTGAAAAAGTGGAGGGAGAGAACGAAAAAATGAAACAGCTGTCGTTCGCACACTTGGAGTAAAGCTGAATGATTGCGAGAACTCCTAAGCTTTGTCATATTAATGCGCAAAGCTTAGCTAGGAAAATTAATGAGTTTGTGTATATTTTTGAACAATCCGACGTTGATATAGTCTGCGTTTCCGAAACATGGTTCACTTCTTGTCAGAGTAACGATTTTCTGCGTGTCAGTGGGTACACACTTTTCCGGAGATAGGATTGGTCATGGTGGCGGAGTTGCTGTGTATATTAAAAATAGTATATCTTGCAGAGTAATCTGCTCTTCTAGTGATACAAGCGCCATTGAGTATATTTTCTTGGAAATTCATGTTAAGAATGATAAAATGTTAATTGGCTGTGTATACAGACCTAATAAGATGGTTGACTATACCCACTTCCTGGAATTTCTAGAGGATAGTACGTTATCTCACCACAATTTAGGTATATCTGGAGATTTCAACAGCGATTTGCTTAGTGGTAGTAAGTTTTTACTTTCTATGACAAATCTTGGATTATTCCCGGTCAACTCTTCGATGCCTACTCATTTCACGCGTACGAGCAGAACTCTTTTGGATATATTTTTTATTGATTCCAAATCAAAAATCGTGCTTTATGACCAGCTCTCAAGAAATTTGGGGTGGATTCTATCAAAGCCAGTAGTATGATAGAATCCACCCTAAATTTCTGAAATGTATCCCTCCTAAGGTTTTACCTTATATCAGGTATACACTAAACAACATCCTTACCAAGTCAGTCTTTCCAACAAGTTGGAAATAAGTTAAACTAATTCTTATATCAAAACCGAATGGAGATCACAGGCCAATTGCTATCTTGCCTTTTCTCTCCAAAGTGCTGGAACACTTAATGCATCGTCAGATTAACTTTTTTTTTAAGAACAACTCATTAGTGAGCGAATGTCAATCTGGCTTCAGATCTAACAGAAGCTGTACAACTGCACTCTTAAAAGTTACTGATGATATTGGGCTTAAGATGGATAAAGATCTTGTGACTTTTCTAACCCTTCTTGACCATTCCAAAGCATTTGACACTGTTGACCATGAATTACTGTGTTTAAAGTTGAAAAATTTGTTTAATTTCTCGTTTCCAGCGATTAATCTTGTCAAGTCGTATCTTTGTGAGCGTTCGCAAGCAGTCTGTGTTAATAACCATTCGTCCAATTTTATGTCTGTAGTTAAAGGTGTCCCACAAGGCTCCGTGCTTGGTCCTTTGTTATTTGTATTATACATCAATGACCTTGCTGATGTGCTTAATCACTGTGATATTCATGTTTACGCCGATGAATTCCAGTTGTGTCTTAGCTGTCCATTTGATTCAATTAATGCAACTATTTGCAAGTTAAACAATGATCTAAGTGCGGTCAATGAGTGGGCCAATAATAACGGTCTAGTCCTCAACCGGAGTAAGTTCCAATGCATTGCCATTTACAAAAATTATTTCAAACTTGACACTTTTGATAAGGTTATATTAAATAACTCAGTGATTGACTATGTGGACTCTGCAAGAAACCTTGTCGTTGTATTTATTAGAACTCTCACATGGAACAATCACATAATTAATGCAATCGGTAAAGTATATGGAATGCTTCGATCACTTTGGAATATTCAATATATTACCCCAGAGAGAATTTGATTACTTCTAGCTAAAGCTTACTTGCTTCCGACTCTATTATATGGATGTGAAATATACGCCAGCTGTGATAGTACCTGCAACAAAAAACTAAATGTATTATATAACAGCATTGATACATACAATACATGCGCATACAATTTTTTCAATGCCTTTGAAAATGTCTTACTATGCTACACAAAAGAATGATAACGGGCAAACCACAGTATCTCTGTCATAGACTGCAACAGTCCAAGTCAATCAGATCTTCCCAGCTTCTATACGTGAAATGCTAAGACGGAAGTAAGACGTGTTTTTGTGCCGCTGCACCTAATCACGCTTTAAACCGTAATGCCCCCTCTCCTCAGAAAACTGCCACGCTAAAATATCAACGTAAAGGAGACAACAAAGGAGTAGACAGCCCAACTACAAAAAGTTTGTTTGAGAGGCTTGAAGTGAAATTGGAAGCATCTATTGCGAACATTTTAATGAAGATAACCGAAAGCGAAGAGCGTGTTATGCAGAAAATTGGTGAAGTTTCAGCTGAACTTAGCAACTTAAAATCAGCAATGAAAGCTATTGATGAGATAGTGAGTGCGCTAGAGTCATTGCGCTGCGAAAGTAGTGATAAAAACAAAGAAGTGAACATTTTGAGTCAGCAAGTTGATGAACTGGAGAATGCGTTGGTGGCGACAGACGTAATAGTTGTATGGTGTTCCGCTTATAGCCGAAGAGAATTTACCTTCGTTGCTTTCTAGTCTATGCACGTTGATTAACGTAGCTCCCCTGCCCATCCGTTCAATTTTTCGTATGCGCAAAAACAAAACTAGCAACAACAACATGCCTGCCCCTATTATAATCAAGCTCAATTCACCATATGATCGCTCACTTTTGTTTAAGGGGATTGCTTGCTTTTTAAAAGCAAGCCGTAAATCGCTTACACTTCACGATATCGGGCTGAATTCTGATGAAAAGATTTTTGTACACGAATGCCTTACGAAGAGGAATCGCGAGTTAATGCAATTTGCAACGCAGCTTAAGAGAAAAAAGCTTCGGGTGGGTGCATTCTCTCGCGGACAAGTTTATGTACGAAAACATCTCCACAGCGAAGCATCAAAAGTTTTGGATCGTGCAAGCGTAGACCGCATTGCAGTTGCTACCTAAACAACAATATAATTAACTTACTATATACGTATGTATTTATCCACATCATGCTTCATAAGCATGCTTTATTGTTTTTGTTCAAATTTAATTTTCTTAAGATACTCGTATACTATACGTTTCCCTCATTTGACCTTAACCCTTTGTTTCCCTATTCTTATCTTTCTCCCATCGTAACTGACCGTTTCCAAGCATTTATTATACTGCTGTAGTATGAGTAACAATATATGTAAGCATAATAACAATGACAATCTGAGGCTAGCTCTTAAATATATGTACATGCGAGTACCATAAAGGTTTCAGTGTTTGCCACTTTAATGCTCGAAGTTTAACCCTTGAAAAACTCGAATATCTGAACGCAACTTTTCGTGACCTAAAAATTGATGTTATTTGTGTGACTGAGACCCGGTTCAGACCTTCATTTGCTAATTGTGCATATGCTTTATGTGATTATTCAGTTGTAAGAAATGATAGAACTACTGGTAAAAGAGGGGGTGGCATAGCCATTTATTTAAAAGCTGATCTAAACTTTAAAGTTATATATAAATCTCACACTTCTAAAACTGTTGAAAGTCTGTTAATAGAATATAGTGATAATGTAAAAAAGTTTCTTATTATCTGTGTGTACAACGCTCTTAAATCAACCGATCTCACTTCGTTGTTCAATAAAATTTCTGAATTTTCCTTGAGTTATGTGCATGTCCTCGTTTGTGGTGACTTTAATGTTGATATGTTGTCCAATAATGCAAAGTCTAAATACCTGCTTAACTGCTTTAACAACTGTGGTATTACTATCGCAAACGAATTTGCAACTCGGTTTGCACCTCACTGCAAGCAAAGTATGTTAGATATTTTTGGGGTAAGCGTTGTTAGCAGTGTAAGTCATGTTGACCAATTTTCTTTATCTGGAGTTTCTGACCATGAGCTTATGATAATATTTTTTAACTTTGAACTACATAAAATAAAACCGTTGTCCATATTCACCCACAGAGGTTTCAAAAGTATAAAAATATCTGCACTATCTGACGAAACCATATCACTTAACTGGAATCACTGCTGGCACTTTGCAAATGTTGATGACTAATTGGCTATTTTACTACATTAATAAAATATTTATTTGAAAAATATGTTCCCATTCGCGGTGTTAAAGCAATAAACCATACTAAACCTTGGTTCACTAAGGCTATTTTAGCCCTTATTAAAAATCGATGCAGGGCTTATCGATATTGGAAGCGAAGTCCCACCATTGAACGTTGGAATACATATAAAACGTTGAGAAATAAAGTAACTACTGAGTTGCGAAATAGTAATAATTAATTGCCTATCAGACTGTTGTGGACGAACTTTAAATCACTGGGTGTTTGTGCCAAAAATGTAAAAACTTGTGAAATTGATGCTAATGTAATGAATTCATACTTCATTGGACAGAATTCTCATGCACCTGCTTTTCCATTTAACATCAACGAAAGCTTAGAAAGTGATCCCACCCATAAATTTTCATTTGGTTCAGCCACTGATGAAGATATTATAAAGTGCATACTTGCTATAAAATCGAATGCAATTGGTGTAGATGGTCTGAGCTTGCGGTTTTTAAAATTATATGGCCTTTTGTACTTCCTACCCTTAATCACATTTTTAATTTTGTCATAACCTCCTCTACCTTTCCAAATCAATGGAAAATTGCCAACGTGATTCCGGTCGCTAAAGGCAGCTCCTGTGTCTCTCCTAAAGACTTTAGGCCCATCAGCATATTGCCAACTTTGGCCAAAATTTTTGAAAAATTTATTTCCACTCAAATACGGACGCACTTGGCTCTTCATAATCTGCTGAGTGAGTTCCAGTCTAGCTTCAGATCGAACCACAGTTGTTCCACAGCCGTGTAAAAAATTTTGGATGACATCCGCCCAGCTTTTGATAAAAAATTACTTACCATCTTAGTACTTTTACATTTCTCTAAAACCTTTAAAAGCGTAAATTATGATCTCCTTCTTTCAAAATTAAAGCATTATTTTGGCTTCAATACAACAGCAATTAAGCTAATGCGAAGCTACCTATCAAACAGATATCAACAAGTCCAGTGTGAAGAAATATTTTCATATCGCGGAGAAATTACCTCTGGAGGACCCCAAAGCTCCATTTTGGGCCCTATGCTTTTTTGTATATTTATTAATGACGTTGTTCACTGCTGTCAAAATGCCTCAATTCACCTATATGCGGATGACACCCAGATATACCTCTCACGTCTTGGGCTTGATGAGGACTTGGTAGCTAGATTAAACGAGGACCTAGTAAGAATTGAAGAATGGGCCCACGTGAATGGTCTCTGCTTAAATGCTTCTAAAACACAGGTGCTTCCTATTACGAGTGATTCTTTTGATCTCAGTAGTTTATCACTAGTTGTTCTGAATAGGGAACTGAAATTTCAAAGCGTTGTGAATAATCTTGGTTTTAAAATGAACTCTCGCTTAACATGCGAAGACCATATACGTCTCTGCATAACAAAAATTAACTTCACATTAAAAAATCTATGGCATACATGTTATTGTCTACCGATAAGCACAAAACTCAAATTGGTTAAGTCCCTTATAGTGCCTCAAATTTCCTATTTTGAACTTGTATATGGTACCCTAAACTGCGATTCTAAAAACAAGTTAAATCTAGCTCTCAATAACGCAGCTAGGTTTATCTACTGTAAAAGGAAGTTTGACCACATTGCCTTATATTGAAAATTACCTCAAGGTCCGCAACATGGTATACATATTTAAAATTATTAGAAACCGTCAACCAGGTTATCTTTTCCGAAAATTAAAATTTGTGCAATCAAACCGTACGCACAATATTGTTGTCCCAAAATACAAAACTCTGACGGCCTCGATTGGATGCTTCAAAACGGCACTTACAAATCTATTCATGTGATATCCCACCCCTTTTCCCCTAATATATATACACCCTCCTTTAAAATCTTTTAATATTTCATTGTATTATAACTATCATTCTTAGTACTTTTTATTTTTATTTCATTTACGGTATTTCTTAAGGATTAAGTTCAATGTAATGTAAAAATAATCTATGTAATATCCGTACAACGAAAAGGCCTGGTGTCTTACTGTGCCTATAATATTATATAAAGAAATATATATTTATATATTTAAATTCAAATCATAAATTTCTGAACGCCAGTTTTTTGTTTTCGCCATTCGTCCACTTACGCTGAAAAATATAAGTAACTCATAGCGTTTTAAAAACAAGCTTCATAATCACTTTATTATAAATTGACTGGTATTGATCTCTACCTCTTGTCTTTTTCCCATTTTCTATCGATTTTATAATGTATGTAGCTAAACTCTGTCATCCATATTATTTAAGTTTACATTTTTATCTCTATAGTTTTTTTTGTTTAATTCCTGTTTTAGATTAAGTTCTGGATATATAATGTATATTGTTATTTTAAGGTGTATCCAATGCTGAAATATAGCCAATGGTTGTTGTGTTTGATATTTATAAATAAAAAAAAAAAAAAAATAGAAACGGCATATGCGGTGGGCCATGCCTGATATGCAGCGGCAGCGGCTGGCTTGGAATCGTTTATCTCAGCAGCGTTAGATACGGCGTCGGCGTGTATTGCTTGATATGCAGCGGCAGCTGGCGTGGATGCGCGCGGTCCGACGGCGGTTGACATTGAGTGCTAACAGGCCTTTACTCAGAGTTAGGAGCAACGAGGTCGCTGCATTTCGCGACTCGTTTGTCTTAACTTTACTTTTCACCCCATTCAGATGACTTTCCAATGCTGCAATTTGCTTGCGCCTCAACATGGCTAAAGTTACTTGCGACACCCTCTTGCTGTAACGCCTGGCAATCGGTAGCCCTAGCAATTTCCTCCTCTAAAAAGGGGTTGAGTAATAAGACTATTTTTATCAATTGGCTTTGATTCTCTTAGCATCAATATTTCACGCCTGTAATAACGCTTTTGAGTGGAAGCAATGAGGGAGACCTTTGCATGCTGTAGGTCTTGATGCGTTAGTGTAATACTTGCTGAGTTAGCCGTTCCTTTTATTTTCTTCTTCGGGCGGTTTATGAACAGGAACATATAGGCTATTACTCTGAGGGCTCGGGGGAATGATGAAAATCGCTCTAGGATGTCATCATCATTTAATATTGTATGAGAGTTTTCAATTCTCTGACTTTCTGGAGGTATTATAAAGCGTCCGGGGGATTTTGACCAAAATTCTGGGGATTCTGAAAGCCAGCTGGGGCTATTCCACCAGAGTGTGGTGGAGGCTAGGTGCAGGGGTTTGCAACCTCTTGTGCCAAGATCAGCTGGGTTATCGCCACTGGCTACATGTCGCCAAATAGCTGGCCCTCCCAGATCAAGTATTTGGGCTGTGCAGTTGGAAACGTATGTTATCCATATATGGGGTGGTTTTTCTTACCAGGCTAAGACGATTTCGGAGTCAGACCAGAGATATAATTTTCGATCGCTCAATCCTAAATTAGTTCGCACAATAGCGACTTTTTGCTAAGAGGAGCGCTCCGCACAGTTCGAGACGTGGTAAACTTATGGTCTTAAGGGCGACTTTGCCTTTGGTGACTAATAAGTGGGTTGTTGCTTTGCCATTATGTTGAGTGCGCACATATAAGGCTGCCCAGTACGGCTTTTCTGAAGCGTCGCAAAAGCCGTGGAGTTCGACTTCGTTTTCAGGGGAATAATTTACCCATCGCGGAATTCGTATCTCCGAAATTTTGTGCAGATTGTTCAATTCACCATATGATCGCTCACTTTTGTTTAAGGGGATTGCTTGCTTTTTAAAAGCAAGCCGTAAATCGCTTACACTTCACGATATCGGGCTGAATTCTGATGAAAAGATTTTTGTACACGAATGCCTTACGAAGAGGAATCGCGAGTTAATGCAATTTGCAACGCAGCTTAAGAGAAAAAAGCTTCGGGTGGGTGCATTCTCTCGCGGACAAGTTTATGTACGAAAACATCTCCACAGCGAAGCATCAAAAGTTTTGGATCGTGCAAGCGTAGACCGCATTGCAGTTGCTACCTAAACAACAATATAATTAACTTACTATATACGTATGTATTTATCCACATCATGCTTCATAAGCATGCTTTATTGTTTTTGTTCAAATTTAATTTTCTTAAGATACTCGTATACTATACGTTTCCCTCATTTGACCTTAACCCTTTGTTTCCCTATTCTTATCTTTCTCCCATCGTAACTGACCGTTTCCAAGCATTTATTATACTGCTGTAGTATGAGTAACAATATATGTAAGCATAATAACAATGACAATCTGAGGCTAGCTCTTAAATATATGTACATGCGAGTACCATAAAGGTTTCAGTGTTTGCCACTTTAATGCTCGAAGTTTAACCCTTGAAAAACTCGAATATCTGAACGCAACTTTTCGTGACCTAAAAATTGATGTTATTTGTGTGACTGAGACCCGGTTCAGACCTTCATTTGCTAATTGTGCATATGCTTTATGTGATTATTCAGTTGTAAGAAATGATAGAACTACTGGTAAAAGAGGGGGTGGCATAGCCATTTATTTAAAAGCTGATCTAAACTTTAAAGTTATATATAAATCTCACACTTCTAAAACTGTTGAAAGTCTGTTAATAGAATGTAGTGATAATGTAAAAAAGTTTCTTATTATCTGTGTGTACAACGCTCTTAAATCAACCGATCTCACTTCGTTGTTCAATAAAATTTCTGAATTTTCCTTGAGTTATGTGCATGTCCTCGTTTGTGGTGACTTTAATGTTGATATGTTGTCCAATAATGCAAAGTCTAAATACCTGCTTAACTGCTTTAACAACTGTGGTATTACTATCGCAAACGAATTTGCAACTCGGTTTGCACCTCACTGCAAGCAAAGTATGTTAGATATTTTTGGGGTAAGCGTTGTTAGCAGTGTAAGTCATGTTGACGAATTTTCTTTATCTGGAGTTTCTGACCATGAGCTCATGATAATATTTTTTAACTTTGAGCTACATAAAATAAAACCGTTGTCCATATTCACCCACAGAGGTTTCAAAAGTATAAAAATATCTGCACTATCTGACGAAACCATATCACTTAACTGGAATCACTGCTGGCACTTTGCAAATGTTGATGACTAATTGGCTATTTTACTACATTAATAAAATATTTATTTGAAAAATATGTTCCCATTCGCGGTGTTAAAGCAATAAACCATACTAAACCTTGGTTCACTAAGGCTATTTTAGCCCTTATTAAAAATCGATGCAGGGCTTATCGATATTGGAAGCGAAGTCCCACCATTGAACGTTGGAATACATATAAAACGTTGAGAAATAAAGTAACTACTGAGTTGCGAAATAGTAATAATTAATTGCCTATCAGACTGTTGTGGACGAACTTTAAATCACTGGGTGTTTGTGCCAAAAATGTAAAAACTTGTGAAATTGATGCTAATGTAATGAATTCATACTTCATTGGACAGAATTCTCATGCACCTGCTTTTCCATTTAACATCAACGAAAGCTTAGAAAGTGATCCCACCCATAAATTTTCATTTGGTTCAGCCACTGATGAAGATATTATAAAGTGCATACTTGCTATAAAATCGAATGCAATTGGTGTAGATGGTCTGAGCTTGCGGTTTTTAAAATTATATGGCCTTTTGTACTTCCTACCCTTAATCACATTTTTAATTTTGTCATAACCTCCTCTACCTTTCCAAATCAATGGAAAATTGCCAACGTGATTCCGGTCGCTAAAGGCAGCTCCTGTGTCTCTCCTAAAGACTTTAGGCCCATCAGCATATTGCCAACTTTGGCCAAAATTTTTGAAAAATGTATTTCCACTCAAATACGGACGCACTTGGCTCTTCATAATCTGCTGAGTGAGTTCCAGTCTGGCTTCAGATCGAACCACAGTTGTTCCACAGCCGTGTAAAAAATTTTGGATGACATCCGCCCAGCTTTTGATAAAAAATTACTTACCATCTTAGTACTTTTACATTTCTTTAAAACCTTTGAAAGCGTAAATTATGATCTCCTTCTTTCAAAATTAAAGCATTATTTTGGCTTCAATACAACAGCAATTAAGCTAATGCGAAGCTACCTATCAAACAGATATCAACAAGTCCAGTGTGAAGATATATTTTCATATCGCGGAGAAATTACCTCTGGAGGACCCCAAAGCTCCATTTTGGGCCCTATGCTTTTTTGTATATTTATTAATGACGTTGTTCACTGCTGTCAAAATGCCTCAATTCACCTATATGCGGATGACACCCAGATATACCTCTCACGTCTTGGGCTTGATGAGGACTTGGTAGCTAGATTAAACGAGGACCTAGTAAGAATTGAAGAATGGGCCCACGTGAATGGTCTCTGCTTAAATGCTTCTAAAACACAGGTGCTTCCTATTACGAGTGATTCTTTTGATCTCAGTAGTTTATCACTAGTTGTTCTGAATAGGGAACTGAAATTTCAAAGCGTTGTGAATAATCTTGGTTTTAAAATGAACTCTCGCTTAACATGCGAAGACCATATACGTCTCTGCATAACAAAAATTAACTTCACATTAAAAAATCTATGGCATACATGTTATTGTCTACCGATAAGCACAAACCTCAAATTGGTTAGGTCCCTTATAGTGCCTCAAATTTCCTATTTTGAACTTGTATATGGTACCCTAAACTGCGATTCTAAAAACAAGTTAAATCTAGCTCTCAATAACGCAGCTAGGTTTATCTACTGTAAAAGGAAGTTTGACCACATTTCCTTATATTGAAAATTACCTCAAGGTCCGCAACATGGTATACATATTTAAAATTATTAGAAACCGTCAACCAGGTTATCTTTTCCGAAAATTAAAATTTGTGCAATCAAACCGTACGCACAATATTGTTGTCCCAAAATACAAAACTCTGACGGCCTCGATTGGATGCTTCAAAACGGCACTTACAAATCTATTCATGTGATATCCCACCCCTTTTCCCCTAATATATATACACCCTCCTTTAAAATCTTTTAATATTTCATTGTATTATAACTATCATTCTTAGTACTTTTTATTTTTATTTCATTTACGGTATTTCTTTAGGATTAAGTTCAATGTAATGTAAAAATAATCTATGTAATATCCGTACAACGAAAAGGGCTGGTGTCTTACTGTGCCTATAATATTATATAAAGAAATATATATTTATATATTTAAATTCAAATCATAAATTTCTGAACGCCAGTTTTTTGTTTTCGCCATTCGTCCACTTACGCTGAAAAATATAAGTAACTCATAGCGTTTTAAAAACAAGCTTCATAATCACTTTATTATCAAATGACTGGTATTGATCTCTGCCTCTTGTCTTTTTCCCATTTTCTATCGATTTTATAATGTATGTAGCTAAACTCTGTCATCCATATTATTTAAGTTTACATTTTTATCTCTATAGTTTTTTTTGTTTAATTCCTGTTTTAGATTAAGTTCTGGATATATAATGTATATTGTTATTTTAAGGTGTATCCAATGCTGAAATATAGCCAATGGTTGTTGTGTTTGATATTTATAAATAAAAAAATAAAAAAAAATTGAAACGGCATATGCGGTGGGCCATGCCTGATATGCAGCGGCAGCGGCTGGCTTGGAATCGTTTATCTCAGCAGCGTTAGATACGGCGTCGGCGTGTATTGCTTGATATGCAGCGGCAGCTGGCGTGGATGCGCGCGGTCCGACGGCGGTTGACATTGAGTGCTAACAGGCCTTTACTCATAGTTAGGAGCAACGAGGTCGCTGCATTTCGCGACTCGTTTGTCTTAACTTTACTTTTCACCCCATTCAGATGACTTTCCAATGCTGCAATTTGCTTGCGCCTCAACATGGCTAAAGTTACTTGCGACACCCTCTTGCTGTAACGCCTGGCAATCGGTAGCCCTAGCAATTTCCTCCTCGACTTTATCTTCGTGTGTGGCTTGGCAGGTGCTTGCGCTACTTTCCATCGCTAGACTTTCTACCACCTCCGGTAGATTTGCATCAGTTTCAGAAGATTGGGGTACCTGTCTTTGTAGCTCAAACTAGAGTTTGCTAGCCGCGCATTGGCACGAAGTAATCCTTTCGAGTCTAAAAAGGGGTTGAGTAATAAGAGTGGACTATTTTTATCAATTGGCTTTGATTCTTTTAGCATCAATCTTTCACGCCTGTAATAACGCTTTTGAGTGGAAGCAATGAGGGAGACCTTTGCATGCTGTAGGTCTTGATGCGTTAGTGTAATACTTGCTGAGTTAGCCGTTCCTTTTATTTTCTTCTTCGGGCGGTTTATGAACAGGAACATATAGGCTATTACTCTGAGGGCTCGGGGGAATGATGAAAATCGCTCTAGGATGCCATCATCATTTAATATTGTATGAGAGTTTTCAATTCTCTGACTTTCTGGAGGTATTATAAAGCGTCCGGGGGATTTTGACCAAAATTCTGGGGATTCTGAAAGCCAGCTGGGGCTATTCCACCAGAGTGTGGTGGAGGCTAGGTGCAGGGGTTTGCAACCTCTTGTGCCAAGATCAGCTGGGTTATCGCCACTGGCTACATGTCGCCAAATAGCTGGCCCTCCCAGATCAAGTATTTGGGCTGTGCAGTTGGAAACGTATGTTATCCATATATGGGGTGGTTTTTCTTACCAGGCTAAGACGATTTCGGAGTCAGACCAGAGATATAATTTTCGATCGCTCAATCCTAAATTAGTTCGCACAATAGCGACTTTTTGCTAAGAGGAGCGCTCCGCACAGTTCGAGACGTGGTAAACTTATAGTCTTAAGGGCGACTTTGCCTTTGGTGACTAATAAGTGGGTTGTTGCTTTGCCATTATGTTGAGTGCGCACATATAAGGCTGCCCAGTACGCCTTTTCTGAAGCGTCGCAAAAGCCGTGGAGTTCGACTTCGTTTTCAGGGGAATAATTTACCCATCGCGGAATTCGTATCTCTGAAATTGTGTGCAGATTGTTCGCAAATTGGGACCATTTTACCAAGCGGAGTGGTTTAACTTGTTCTTCCCAATCTGTTCCGTCTAGCCATAATTATTATATCAGGATTTTCGCTTGTATCATAATTGGCGAAAGCCATCCTGCTAGTTCGAAAAGTTTTTCCACAGATGACAGGATTTGTCTCTTCGTTGTTGCGAAAATTGCTGATATCGACTCAAGAGTGTATGAGGTTAGGTTAGGTTAGGTAAAAGTGGCTAGCGATCGCGCCAGCACACCTAGGCCTTCGTTAGGCCCATTGTGGCACAACGCGGATTTGAAAAATCCCCTACTCGAACCAACATCTGGAAACTGCGAATTTTAATAGCTTGCGGATCTCTACTGTAACCAGATCGCTAAGGTCTCTGAAGAACTCTGATCCCAAGAATTTTTTCTTCTAGCCCACAGAGCAGGACATTCACATAAAAGATGTCTCACGGTTTCAGGCTCTTCTTCATTTCTGCAGCTCCTGCAGAAGTCGTTGCAGGGAACACCTAGTCTCTCTGGGTGTCTGCCGATCAGTATATGCCCTGTTATGGTTCCTAAACCTAAGGACAGGTTTTCTCTGCTCAGCATGAGAAGACCTTGTGATCGCTTGACGTCCCACTCTGGCCACAAGAGCTAGGTCTTGATACAGGTGTTTCCGTTTTCCCAACGATCTCCTGCTTCCTCAAGGGTTGAGTCCCTTAGAAAGAGCTTGCAGGTAGCGACCGGCATACCTAAACCCTTCCAGCATGATAAAAGCGGAGTGGATGTCCCCCTTCTTGCAAGCTCATCCGCTGTTTCGTTGAATGGTACGTTGCTGTGCCCTGGCACCCATACCAAGTAAAGAGCAAACTGCTCCGCCATCTCGTTTAGAGATTTGCGACAGGTTGCTACCGTTTTAGATTTACAGTTGACCGAATCAAGTGCCTTTAGTGCTGCTTGACTGTCGGAAAATATGAAGATATCTTTGAATTCAACCTCATCTGTCCTTAGGTAGTCTACCGTCTCCTATATAGCAGCGACCTCAGCCTGAAAGACACTGCAATGGTCAGGAAGGCGGAAAGATTTTTCTAATCCTACTTGAGCCGAGAAACCACCCCCTCTCACCCTGTGCTCAAGCTTTGAGCCATCAGTGCAGAAGTAGAGTGAATTCTCCGATGGGGGCGCAGTAATCTGTAACTTGGGAGCATAATTTGTTTGCGATTGTTGCGTGTCCTACTTGACTAGACTTCCATACGGGCAACTCCCGTGTATGAGAATTGGTCTGATATCGCATTCCATTGAATTCCCAGTGTCTTTGAGGTACTTTCTTTTTCAAATTTAAGAACATTCGTATCCAAAAAGTTTTCTTTGCTAATATTTTTTAATATTTCGGGGTTGTTGGCAGTAATCTTTTTTAAGGGAAACCCTGCTGAGTGGAGGGCTTGTATCACTTAAAAAGGTGATTCGCACGCTAATTGTAAGCTGTGGCTTCCTGATAATATGTCATACACATATGTTTGTGCATTTAACACCAGGGTTGCTAAGGGTAGCTTTGATTGCGTATCTTTTGCCAATTCATGGAGTGTTCGAATGGCTACAAAAGGGGGCGCAACTAACTCCAAAGGTAACTGTTTTCAGTCTAAAGTCATGAATAGGACTCTCAGTTGCATTGCGAAAGACGATGCGTTGAAAGTCTTGATCGTCTTTATGCACGAGGATTGGCCTGTACATTTTCTCGACGTCTTCATTAAATATATATTTAAACAAACGCCATTTAAGTATTAGGAGCTTTAAGTCGGGTTATAGTGTGGGTCCTGTATAAAGGTTCTCATTGGTTGTCCGTTTTTATGGCTTTATAACTGCGTGGCGGGGGAGGTAAAAGGATGAGTATTTACCATTTTCAACCTTTTCATAGGAATATACTTTTTTCATATGATTTAATTGTAGATATTCCTCAAGAACATTGTCGTATTAGGTCATTAGCTCGCCGTTTTTAAGTAGGTTTCTTTCCATACTTAAAAAATGCTGGAGGGCTGGGGTTCGGGAGTGACCTAAGGCGAGCGTATTGGGGAATTTCGGTTTTAGTGGTAGTCGAACGACGTACCGACCATTTTCAGATCACGTAGTTGTGACTTTATAGAAGCCTTCAAAATACTTATCTTCGGGTTTAGTAATAGGAATGGGGGAAAGTTCTTCTAACTCCAAAAATTTTATTAATGGCGATTTTAGATATTCGTTTGAGACCTCTTCCACTTGTGTGGTGAAAGTGGAGATTCTTTCTGCTACTTTGCTACTTAGAATCCATCCGAAGATGGTGTTTGGAGCTAATAAGGTGTTGGTAATTTTCTCAACACCTTCTAGTAATATTTGGGGGATTAGGACGAGGGAGATTACGGCAGTGGGTAGTAATATTTTTTTTTAATGTTTATTTATTTATATTTGCATTCTCAAAATGAAGCATTTGTATTCTAGCATTTGAACAGCATGGTTTCTCGTGAGAATTTACGGGATTTCAGCGTTTTCGGGTCTTGTTGTGGCAAGAAGACCCGTGGTTCTCTTTACATTTGTACTATTGCTCTGGTGTCTTTTATGACAATAAATGCAATTAAATTTGCTCTCACTATCATTTAATGTGTGAGAATGTGATAAGCAATTAGTACGAAGCCTGTTTGATTTGACAAAGTTATTTCTTTCATGTGTTGAAAGTTTCTTATACCTCTCGCAGGATTTTAATTTGTGAGCTTCTTTGCACAGTTCGCATGACAAATATTTGTGTTGTTCGGAAATAAATGATTGGGTTTCATTGAAACTCGTTTTGAAGATTATTGTTACTGGCTTTGGGTTTAAGGAAGCTTCTATTGAAGTCTTGTTGTAAATTTTTTGGCTTAGATAGTTTTTATCTACCCTTTCTGCGATTTCGAATTGGGTAGTGAGGAAGTCTTTCATTTATTGCCACGTTGGGCATCTTTTTCGGGATGAGAGCGATTGCTCCCATAAGAGTAACGATTTATCTGGTAAAGTGGCAGCACATATACATATATACCAGAATGGGGTCCCAGCTATCAGTGGGAATATTTTGTGTCGAGAGAACTGACAAACAATTTGTTACAGTGGATTGTAATTTTAAAAATTCTGTACATTTTTTCGACGTCTCCATTAAATACATATTTAAACGAACGCCATTTAAGTATTAGGAGAATCAAGTCGGGTTGCAGGGTGGGTCCTGTATAAAGGATATCATTCAGCGAGTTGCCTGAGCTTGAGCATTTCGATGTATTAAATACCACTCTAACTTTGGTTGTAAGTTTTTCTGGCCTTATAACTGCGTGGTGGGGGAGGTAAAAGGATGAGTATTTACCATTTTCAACTTTTTCATAGGAATCTACTTTTTCCATATGATTTAATTGTAGATATTCCTCAAGAACATTGCCGTATGAGGTTTTTAGCTCGCCTTTTTTAAGTAGGTTTCTTTCCATACTTAAAAATTGCTGGAGTGCTGAGATTCGGGAGTGACCTAAGGCAAGCGTATTGGGGAATTGGGGTTTTAGTGGTAGTCGAACGACGTACCGACCATTATTAGATCTCGTAGTTGTGGTTTTATAGAAGTCTTCACAATACTTATCTTCTGGTGTGGTCATAGAAATGGGGGGGAGTTCTTCAAACTCCCAAAATTTTCTCAATTGCGAATTTAGATTTTCGTTTGAGACCTCTTCCACTTGTGTGGTGAAAGTGGAGATTCTTTCTGTGATTTTGCCACTTAAAATCCATCCGAAGATGGTGTTTTGAGCTAATAAGGTGTTGGTAATTTTCTCAACACCTTCTAGTAATATTTGGGGGATTAGATCGCTGCATAATAAAATATCGATTTGCGCGGGGGTGTGACAATTTGGGTCAGCTAATTTCAGATGTGAAAACTTTTGTCAAAGTTTGCTATTTATGTGATAGCTTGGGAGCATATTTGTGAGTTGCGGCAGAACTATAGCTTGAGCTTGTATTCTTTTGTCCGCTTTGGGGGAAATTAGGGTAATGGAGCAGATTTTACTTGAGTTTTGGACTACTCTTCCGCCCATTCCCGAAATTTCAAAATTGGCTTGTTTAATTGGCAGTTTCAATCTGTTTTGGGCCTTAGATGAAATAAACGATCGTTGGGATCCTTGATCTATTAAGGCCCTTAGCTTAAATATTTCTCCCCTATGTTCGAGGGAGATTACGGCAGTGGGTAGTAATATTTTGCTTGCATTCTCAGCTTGCATGGTTCCTCGTGAGAATTTACGGGATTTTGGATTTCGGGGTTTTCGGGTCTTGTTATGGCAAGAATACCCCTGGTTCTCTTTATATTTGTACTATTGCTCTGGGGGATGCTGTTAAAGTGAAGCATAGAGTGGTGTCTTTTATGGCAATTGAATTTGCTCTCACAATCTTTTAATGTGTGAGAATGTGATAAGCAATTAGTACAAAGCCTGTTGGATTTGGCAAAGTTATTTCTTTCATGTGTTTAAAATTTCTTAAACCTCTCGCAAGATTTTAATTTGTGAGGACCTTTGCACAGTTCGCACGACAAATGGTTGTGTTGTTCGGAAACGAAAGATTGAGTTTTATTGAAATTCCTGTTATGAAAACTATTGTTACTGGCTTGGGGTTTAGGGAAGCTTCTATTGAAGTCTTGTTGTACATATTTTGGCTTAGATACCTTTTTATCTACCCTCTCTGCGATTTCGAATTGGGTAGTGAGAAAGTCTTTCATTTGTTGCCACGTTGGGCATCTTTTTCGGGATGAGAGCGATTGCTCCCATAAGAGTAACGATTTTTCTGGTAAAGTGGCAGCGCATATATTTACCAGAATGGGGTCCCAGCTATCAGTGGGAATGTTTTGTGTCGAAGGAACTGACAAACAATTTGTTACAGTGGATTGTAATTTTAAAAATTCTTCAGCTGTTTCTTTTTGTATTTTTGGCAAGTTCATAAGAATCGTTACTTGGTTGTCAACCAATACTCGTTCATTTTCATACCGAGATTTTAATGCTTCCCAAGCCAGATTGAAATTGTCATCATTGAGGGCGAACTGTTTTACTATAGCGCCTGCTTGACCTTTCGTTTTATATCTGAGGTGATACAGATTTTGCGCTTGAGATAATTTTGGATGGTTTATGTATACGGCTGTAAAAATGTCCCGGAAGGACGGCCATTGTTCATAACCTCCATGAAATACTTCTGTATCACACGCTGGCTTTTTAAGTTATATGACTGAATTTTCTTCTCGTATCAGGGTTGGGGGCAGCTCTACTCGCGGGGGTGGAGTAGGTGCAATAGGCTTTAGTAACTTTAATTGATCGGAGATCATAGCCTTTGTTTCTTCATATTGGTCTAAGCAGTTTTCATATTTTGCATAAGCCGAAGATTTAAAATTTTTAGGAATATCTGAATCATCTTTTTCAATAATTGGCAGACTGGAGTCGTGTCCAAAAGTTGTCAAGACTTTTGTTTTTTATTTGCAGAACGGATTCTGAATTGTCTTGGGTTGGGGTTGAGGAAAATCGAGTGCAGTATCTTATTAAACTGTCACTCTCGGAAATAACTTTTGTGGCGGAAAAATCTTTTATCTTTTTTTGCTTTGTACCCTGTTTTTAGCGTGTAGCTTCTGCAGGTGTGCTTTGATGCTTATCGTCATCGGCCATTGTCGGTAGTTCTAAAAATTTAGGAGATTTTGTTTTGCAAAACTAAAATATTAATTATTAGTTTTTTGTATAGCTGATTTTTTTTTTGGATACCAAAGTATTTGAGGTGATATAGTACCGCCGCGCTTTATGTATATATTTTAACCGCCTTGTATATATGTATATATGTTAACCGCTTTGTATATATGTTTATGTATATAATTGGAAACCGCTTTGATTTTATTTCTAATAGTTGTGTTAATATCCTACTTTTCTTCGTTGCTTTTATTTTTCTCGCAACTATAGTTTCTATTAGCTTTATTTTATATCAAATAATTTTAAGTTTTATCACTATTTATTTTCCCGCAATTTGTAAATTTTAATTTTATATATATGTATATGTGTATGTGGTGGAGGGTATAACTAATTAGAAATAAGTATTTGGGATTATATGTATGTACGTGCGTATATATGTATGTGCTTATATGTTAGCGCTAACGAAGGTAGCGAGAATGCAGTAATGCAGAGAACTTGCTAGCAGTAATGCAGAGAACTTGCTAGGCTATTGTAAGCAATTGAATTTATCTAGTTCTTCGCGAGCTATGATGGGGGGTAAGGAATTTTAGTATGCAATTATTCAATGCTTATATCTTTTACTGTGTATGTTTATATGTATGTTATATGCTAGTGGGTGCAAACAACGGGAGCAATAATGCACAGAAGATTGAGATACTTTGTGGTAAATGACTAAGCGTTTTTAATTTACTTTTATTTAAGATTGTTGCTGCTTAATTTTTGTAAGTTACTTATATTATGCTTTGTGCTTATTTGTATATGCAATCCTGCTTATGTTTGTTATACTAACAGAAGGGGTATTGCAGAAATATTTTGCAAGTTTTTACTTGAATATGTATGTGAGGGGAGGTGGGGGGGCGGGGGCTTGATTCTGTGTGTAATACACGAATTAAGTATAAGCAAAGTGGATAGATACAACTCAATTTGATAGCTTCAAGGGATTTTTGGGGTGGGTGGGTAAGTTTGCTTAGTTTACTTCTTTTTCCTCTTCCCTCGTTGTTTGTCCATTTCCTTTCTTTCCTGCGCTCTGGGTATTATATCTGCTTATCTATTAGTTTATTTGTTGTATTTATTTTTTCGCGACCGAATTTTATTTTATGTGTTATTTTTACAGATGCATGTGTATATAAGTTTTTGTATGTATATTTTTTCGCGCCCGTTTATGTGATTTTGTATTTAGTTGTATGTTGTTTTTGTTTTGTCTACTTAGCTTGTATCAAGCACCGTTTTTTTCACTGTTTGCACCTTTTGGGTTATAAAATTTTAGTTTTTTTTTAGATTTTAATATTTTTAAAATTTAATATTTTCTAAGGTGCCTTTCTTTTTGGCGCCGAAGGACCATTTACAAATCTGAACTACTCACTGCACTTGTCATTGCACTTATTTGGTTGGAATCACTCACCCCTCACCACTTTTCCACGTACCTTTGTATTTTAAATAAAAAAATTAAGTTCGAATTTCAAATATTTATTAAATTATAAGTATGATCGCTGTGGGAACACGTCCGTTCGCTTTTATGATCGCAGATTTGTGTTTTTGTCATATGTTTACATGTATATTTGTGTGTGTGTCTGATATAATGTAAGTGTGAAAATGTATAAGTGTAATAGTGTTTTTGTGTCAGCGAGCAACCGCGTTGCCAAGCTGCTCATTTAGCCACTATGAGTTATAAAAACGTAAGTAAATATTTCCAAGTCACTAGGTTAAGCAAAATTGAATTGGCATAGCTATATTAGTTTTCGTTAAATATTTAGTTTTGTTAAACCACATAAGGTACAAAATGAAACCAAACACGATTCGTAGTAAACGTACATGTATATACGGAACAGATAATTTTCAAACTGAAAATTCTTCAAAAATTAAAAAAAAATTTATTTTTAAATCACTAGATTAAGTAAAAACTTAATTCATACTATTGTATTATTTTTTTGTAAAACTGCTTATTTTTACTTAAACGATATGATTCCATATGAACATTATTAACTATTAATTGTGAACGTACATATGTATACGAAAAATGTCATTTTCACACATATATTTCTTAAGAATTTTATATAAAAAATTATATTGGCATGCCAACGTTTGTAAGAAAAATAACTTAACATTTATAAGTTAATGGGTAAGAAGAAATTGGATTAAATTATTAAGTTAGTTAAAAAAAAAACTAGTTGGATCAGGGACGTTCCGAAATTAAGAAGGGGAGAAGTTATCATATTGCGCTCCAATGTAGTGTTGCAACAACACAGCTTAGCGTATGCAATCATCACTTTTCGACAGCGACGGTTTTCGCACGGGTTTGTCGTGGAATGTAACAGGAGCTAAGTCTAGCGCGATCACCAACTTGATCAATTATTTAAATAAAGTTTATGAAATAAAAACTTAAAGTATTTTTCTTTCTAAGCAACACGACTTGCTTAACTTATACATATAATATACACATATATAATATAATATAATTTTGCGCTTACACTATATAGCTCAGTGTTTGGCCAAGCTTCTCCTACCATTTGTGGTGTGCGTCTTTATAATTTATCACAAATGGACGGACCTACAATTTTGTTCCGACTACGAACGGCATATGTATTTAATGGGAAGCTTTGCCATTGCCTGCCGAGGGGTGACCGCTATTAGAAAAAACTTTTTCTATAATTAAGATTTTGCTTTCCCTGACTGAGAATCGAACCTCGAACTCACCGGCATATTGAGATATAGCACACCGCTACCTACTCGACCACCGCGGCTACATATAAACATATATTTTTCGTTTACCTCCCGTGAAAAGTTTTTGTGTGATGGTTGTTGATGTCGCTTATTTTGTATGCAAACTTACTTTTGCTTAATTTATGTATGTATATATGTATAAATTAATAATTTAAGAAAATATAATAATAATAATTATAGGCCCAACGATAAACCCTCCCTTCGCCCCAAACCGGCACGAGGGGCGCATCCGCATGACGCACGGATTGTTTATTTTTTTAAATATGGTTGTGCCGATTCGAGAAAGAGTTTGTTAAGTGTCGAGATCTCAAACTGTTCAGCTACAGAAAAAATGAGTTCATCAGCTGACCGAAATATTACTATGTACTAACGCAAATCAATTTGTGGGGGAGAACAGCACATTCTTCTTGATGGTAAAGAGTGAGTCTGACACATCAAACGTGTTGGAAAGCAAGTTAAAATCCTGGCACAAGCACCGGAGTGGCTCATTGAGTTCAAAATTTGTTTTACATTGATTCAGGAAAAGGGGTTTAAAGTGGATAGAAACAGGAAAAGGGACATTGAAATTAATTTCTGCCAAAATAAAAGGACTATCAATCGATCCCGAGACCAACTTCTAAAAATTGTTTTTGAACCGATTCAAGACGGACAGAATGCACCCGATAATGCGGATTTCATATTATAGAACCATATTCCAGTATCGGTCTAACTAAAGCAGTAAAAAGCGCTTTCGTTATGTAATGTTTGCTGAATTATTTTGTCCATCTTTTCACAAAAGCAAGAATTCCTATTTCTTAATTGACTGTAATGGTAATATGTAACTTAAAATTTAGTTTGGGATCCATTGTGACACCCACATCGACAAAATTATGTACTTGGTCAAGAATATGGCCACAAATACTGTGTTTAAAGGACGCCGGAAGTGTCGCTCTCTGAGAGAAGCACATATATTTAATTTTTTTTTTTAAATTTAAAGGCATGAAATTTACGTTACACCACAAAACTATGCTTTCTTAATCATCTTGCAGCAAGGATCTCTCATCAACAGAGTAAGGTTAGGTTAGGTAAGGTGGCAGCCCGAAAGGGCTCGCTTAGACTTTAATTTATAGTCCATTGTGACACCCCTAAGTTAAGATGACTCCACCTCATCATCCTCCATACAGCACCCACATATTGGATCAGAAATGATGCCCAGCCTAACAGCGTGGGTCCCCATCGGGCAGTGCCCTGTCAAAACACCGATCAGTGCCGAGAGTAATGGCCTGGAAGTCTTTAATAATTCCCCAGACCGTCTGCGGTCCACAACCGGCCAAAGGACCTTGCAACTTTGCTCGTCGGGGTTTCCGCCCAGCGTTTGCTGAGCCGACTGAAGGCCCATTTTTCCAGAAGGAGACCACATAGGAATTTAATGCCCTGGCTCCCTGGAGTGATTTCTTCTGAAGTACCCTGGCGAGCAAGCTCGTCGGCGAGACAGTTTCCCGCAATGTCGCTGTGACCTGGTACCCAAATCAATCAAATGCGGAAGATTTCCGAGGCTGCCGATAAGGAGGCCAGACATTCCCCGACCAGCTTCGACCGCGGAGTCAGTGATCCCAGGGCTCTGATTGCGGCTTGACTGTCCGAGTAGATGCTCACCACCTTCTGTGTATTAGTAGTGCTGCGACGCAAGTGGTCTACTGCTTCCTTGATGGCAGCTCTTTTAGCTTGAAAAACGCTGCAGAAATCCGGTAGTCTAAACTTACTATGGAGATACAGTTCCTCGCAGAATACGCCTCCTTCTACTCTTTCCTCCAGCTTCGATCCATCCGAGAACATGTTCACTGCGCCTTTGCACCAGAGGTCGTCCACCTTCCACTCCTCCCTTGATGGGATGTTGGTCGTGAAGGCAACTCTGCACGCCATGTCTACAGAAATGATGCCAAGCATCACATTTAGAGCAAGCGTGGGAGTGGTGCGAAGTGCTCCGCTGGCTCCAATCAAGACGCTTCTCTGAACCCATTCCAGATTCTTTGCTAGAGTAGGTTTATCCAGAGAGCTCCACCAGATAAAAACACCGTAGAGCATAATGGGTTTAATAATCGTTTCGTACAGACAGAGGACAACTCTGGGAACTCCTGCAACAGTATAAAGCGACCGACGCTTTCTTCACCCTATCTTCGATGTTCGGTCTCCAGTTAAGCTTCCTGTCCAGAATGACCCCAAAGTACCTGACTCTGTCAGAAACCACAAGAGGAGTGCCTGCGATCGAGGGTAACTGGACCTCTGGCACTGTTCCTGGTGAACAAGACCAGCTCTGTCTTGTTAGGGTTTATAGCTAGGCCACAGCTAGCGGACCAATTTGTAACCAAATTTAGATGACCTTGCATGAGCTCGTAAAGCGAGTTCAGGAACTTCCCGCTGACTATGAGTGCCACACCTTCCGCATAGGCGACCACCCGGCAACCCATCCCCTCCAGTTTCTCTAGAGCCTCGCTTAAGACAATGTTCCAGAGGAAGGGTGAAAGAACACCTCCTTGTGGGGTGCCCCTGCTCACCTTTTGCTGAGCCGATGCACTTCCCCACTTCGCTACGACAGTTCTGTCGAATAGGATATTTGAGGTAAACCTGATGAAGTTGGTTTCAACATCAAGCCGGCCAAGGGCCAATATAACCGCATTTGAAAGAACGTTGCTGATAGCCCCCTCAAATAAATACTAAGCTAGTGCTAAATAATTTTAAACTTTTAACCTTCTTAAAATCGTAAAAGAAATTTGTTAATTATCATATGGCTCATTAGCTCAAAGATTTTTTATTACTCAAAACACCATCTACCGAGAAAAACTGCTGGGAAGTTTTGAATTTGCATATGCGCCTTTAGTGAGCTACTGATTATTGTTACTACGTTGGAATTTGTATATATGTATGTAGCATAAAAGAAGATATAACGGGCATTTCACTGTAAGAAGTGAAGTGCATCAAGAAAACGAAAAGTAGATACAGACATCAATTTGAATGTAATGCTAATGATGTGATTATGAAGAAGTGATAAATTAATAGTCAAGACGATTTATACTTATAAAAAAATAAGGAAACAAAATGATGAAAAATAATTCTGGTCCAACTAGACTACGTGCTCATAATGTACACCGCGAACCAAACTGATGAAATGGTTTATATCACGTGTACGTGAGACTTAGCTTAAAGCTACATAATCACCAGTAACAAAGGATCAGATTGAACTTCTCTCAAATAGCGTTCCAAGCGTATGGTAGCCTACAATATAGATGGTTGCATCTTAATGGAGATATATTCGAAAAATTTTAAATTCAAGGTTATCACGAGTTAAACAACTTTTGGCAATATTTTTCTGGGTGTGGTAATATTTTTAAAGTTTTGGTACTAAATTAAAAGCTTTGTGTCAGTCAACTATCTTGACGTCAGTCACCTGTCAAATCAGAAAAATTTTAAGTAACGGTACCACGGAAGGCGTTATTGCCTCGTGACGTAACAGTGTAAAGGATTATAAAAAAAGCGAACAACAAACTATGCGTTAATTTTGTGTTAATTCGTATTAGTGTAACAATAAGTGTTTAGAGTAGAAAATATTATGAGTTTACTTACAATGTTTATGTCACGTCTTCTATATGGCGTGGTCACTGCAGCAGGGATCTCAACTCAACTAATTTAAAAGCCGTTGACCAGCAAAGAGTGCCATTTCGTTATCTTTCCCCTCAACTTAGTGCACCGTTTGGCGGTATGTAGCGGACTATGAAATGTGTGTCTGTGTGTGGGGGTAATTTAAGTTTCCAAATCCCGTAGAAAAATGGAGAATAATAACATGGACAATTTTTTTGAATTTCAGTGGTGAGCAGCGGAGACCATCAGCCCGAAAACTTGGGGCCTGCCAGCCGCATTAGCCAGGAAGAGACCGCTTCTTTGGCGTGCAGGCTTGTTCGAGGAATAATGCAGTTGTACCCCTTGATTATGTACGCCTGCGTCGTCCCCTTTTCTGCCACGCCATGTCTTCCTATCGTTAATCACCTAATTTTGTGAGTGCCTAAATATCATCGCCGCCCTCATTCACGATTAAAACTGAGCATACGACCCTAGTAACCGGTTTACATGCTCACACACACACACACCCACACCCACATCATCCTGAAAAAACTAAAATAGCGCAACGCCAAGCCGCCAGTATGCCCACTTATAATGAAGCGCATTATCTCATGGCTTTTGCCGCAGAAAGAAGCTTGAAGCACACCAAGAGAGCTAAAAGTATATCCCACCTAGATTCTTAACGTAACAAAAACCGAAGTGCTCGCCGCTACAGAAAAAATCGCAATCAATAAGTCCCCAGGCAAGGACGGTATACCAAAAAGCATCCTTAAGTACATTATTAAGAAGAAGACTGAAACCTTTGGCAAACTGCACATGAAGTGTATTCAAGAAGGCACTTTTCCTAAGAAATGGAAGCGTCAACGGCTAGTTTTATTACCCAAAGGTAATAAGCCCCCAGAATAGCCGTCATCATATAGGTCGTTGTGCATATTAGACACAGCAGGAAAAATAATGGACGCAATTATATGCGCGCGACTCCAAGAGATCACGGAGGGCAACAGCGGCTCTCGAATCAAAAATACGGCTTCCCAAAATGCGGTCAACTGTCGATTCCATTGCGTCTGTCTGCGATATGGCCCGTAAAGCAATCGAGGGCAAAATTGTAACGAAGTTTTTCGTGCTATGGCGGGCCCGGCGCCTCTTTTCTATTGCTGAGGTATACTCGCCGTGCCCAAGGTTCGTAACAATAAATTTATATTGTATGGTCCTCTGCAAATAGTATTTGTTTTTCATCCTTCGTCTATTTATTCAATTCGCAATTCAATATTTCTTCTCAAAATTCACAGTGACACCTCTGTTGGTGGGTGACGTCTGGGCAGGCACTATTCGGGTGGCACTCTTTTGCCGGACTGCGTTGCTGGTATTTCAGTCAAAGATGGCGTCGCAGCTGGCGGCACTGTGCTGTGTTACGGCATTGATAACTCTTTGTTGGTGGGTGACGTCTGGGCAGGCGCTATTCTGGCGGCGCTCTGTTACCAGCCTGCGTTGCTGGTAGTTCAGTCGCTGATGGCGTCGCAGCTGACGGTATTCTGGCGGCAATGTGCTGTGTGCTGCGGTTGGCTACTAGCGCAGAAGCTAGCGCTATGCTGGAGGCGCAGTGCTGTTGGACGACGTCTACGTCGTTGTTGCGCGTACCACAGTAGACCGTGGCATGTATATCTTTGCGCAGGCCGGGAAGCGTGGTTCTAGCATAGGATGAGGCTGGTTTACCCGTTCTCCTTACTTATGCCAGCCCCGGTTCACAAACTCCACCACGAGCGAGGATTCAGAGCAAGATGGCGATTGTTTCCCGTTTCCCCACTCGCACCCAATCCGTGGCGTTATAGCTTTGACTTGACTATGGTCTAAGCACAAGATAGGTCTAGTTGCCCGTATCCCTACTCGTGTTCAGCCCACAGCGCTTCTACCAGGGGACTTAAATGTTTGCCTAGTTTCCCGTTTCCAAAGCTGGACCATCTCTTTGGTAGCTGTCTTGCCACGACCACAGGTCCGTGCTGACTGACACATAAAAAAAATTAATAAATTTAATTTTTAATTCTAATTTCGAGAGGAGCAAGGCCGTCACATCAGAGACGCGGAGAGACTTAAGTCCACCAATTTCGGGGGAGGTATGATAACTAAATATGCATCCTCCTCACGGTCAACACAGCCACGCCATCAACTACTAGCAACTAGCCTATCTTGGAAGTGCCGTGGGCTGAACACAAGTGTTGAAACGGGCAACTAGCCCCATCTTGTGCTTAGACCTTAGTCAAGTCAAAGCTACAACGCCAGGGATTGGGTGCGAGTGGGGAAACGGTTGAGAGCCGGGGCTGGCATAAGTAAGGAGAACGGGTAAACCAGCCTTATCTTATGCTAGAACCATGCTTCCCGGCCTGCGCAAAGCTATACACGCCACTGTCTACCGTGGTACGCGCAACAACGAGAATTATCAACGCCGTCAGACAGCACAGCGCCGGTCAAGTCGCAACAGAGGTGTCCATAGACCGTTTGGCATTTTAAGTTACATTTAATTATAAGAAGAAATGTTGAATTGCAAATTGAATAAATAGATGAACGATGAAAAAAAAATGTTGCTATTCAACTTCGCCAACTGGAACCAGATAATTAAGGCGTTAATGGAAATGAAAGTTCCGGACCACTTGATCGGCATACTCCTAAACTATTTTAGCGAAAGAGAGTTATTTTATGATACGAATTAAGGCCCAAAAAAGTACCATGTCACAGGTGGTGTGCCGCAGGGTGACCAATCCCTTGGAACATCATGTATGATAGCATCCTGAAAACTGGAAAACCAGAGGGTGTGGTGTATCTACATTAGGATATGCGGATGACATAGTGATCTTAGTAGTGGCGAGACATCTGGTGGACGTGTCGCGCATGTGTAGGGAAGCAATAGCGTCAGCAAAAGCATGACTGCAAAACGCAGGACTGGAGTTAGCTTATCACAAGACAGAGGCTTTGCTCAGGACCAGACGAAAAAAGCTGGATACTGCGACAAAGCACCGACGAGTGTCAACAAAGGTGGGACTCGTCCCCAAAAGGACGTTGGACAAAGAGATTGATCCCAAGGGTAGACGAGTGGATAAGAGAAAACACGGAGAAACAAACTTCTACCTTACCCAGTTCCTTAAATGGCATGGCTGCTTCCGACAATATTTACATAAATAAAAGCACGTTGATCACCCTTCTGCCTACATTGCGATAGGAAAATTAAAAGCGCAGAACACATACTGATGGACTGCCACAGATTCGACACAGAACTCAACGATCTAGAACGCTATATGGGAAAAGCAGTATCTCCGGAAGGCTTGCTGAAGGTTATGCTGTCCGAAAAAGATATTTGGCACAAATGTGTAGACACCATAACGGGAATAATGAAAAGACTTCGCTGGGTGAAGACGAAGAATAACGTCCAGTGCCTGCCCTGCGAAGTAATATCGGAAATAATAGTCACGCAGGGGTGCCACAGGCCCAGCGTACGAAGGAGGTTGGGTTTAGTCCGTAGGTGTCTGGAGGCAAATCGGGCATGCGGGCAGCACGGGCTACTCGTATCTCTGAAGATTCCTCCTCCCTGGTCGTAACTGAAAATAACACACCCACACGCACATGTATGTGTATATATACTTTTTGTGAGAAGACGTGTTTTGCATAAGCTCGTAAAAATTGATCACATTTTGGTGAAATTTGCGGTTATAAATTTATAATTTCCACAAAGTGCTGTAAAAAAGTGTGTCTACGTGGAGGCTTCAAGTCCCATACCTGGGTGTAGAGGACTTTTTATTTTAAGTGTTAATTTTTCAGTTTTCTTTCAGGCGAGATTTGTTTTTTCGAAGTAGCAACCCAAGAAAAAACAAAAGGCTGAATTAGGAAGGCGCAAGAATCGCGCCAAATCGGGCTGAAAACAGCTGAGCGAGTGAAGTAAGTTCAGCAAAGTGGTTCAATAAGCCAAGCTTTATTGAAACATCCTGTGCCTGAAAAAGCACAGCTTAAATAGACACACACGCCCTATCGGCGTTATTCTTAGAACAAAGTGGGCAGCTGCGAACTAAATTAGAAGTAAAAGTAGTTGAATACGTTTATAAATATATAAATAAATATATTGTGACACCCCTAAGTTAATATTAAGATGACTCCATCTCATCATCCTCCATACAGCACCCACATATTGGATCAGAAATGATGCCCAGCCTAACAGCGTGGGTCCCCATCGGGCAGTGCCCTGTCAAAACACCGATCAGTGCCGAGAGTAATGGCCTGGAAGTCTTTAATAATTCCCCAGACCGTCTGCGGTCCACAACCGGCCAAAGGACCTTGCAACTTTGCTCGTCGGGGTTTCCGCCCAGCGTTTGCTGAGCCGACTGAAGGCCCATTTTTCCAGAAGGAGACCACATAGGAATTTAATGCCCTGGCTCCCTGGAGTGATTTCTTCTGAAGTACCCTGGCGAGCAAGCTCGTCGGCGAGACAGTTTCCCGCAATGTCGCTGTGACCTGGTACCCAAATCAATCAAATGCGGAAGATTTCCGAGGCTGCCGATAAGGAGGCCAGACATTCCCCGACCAGCTTCGACCGCGGAGTCAGTGATCCCAGGGCTCTGATTGCGGCTTGACTGTCCGAGTAGATGCTCACCACCTTCTGTGTATTAGTAGTGCTGCGACGCAAGTGGTCTACTGCTTCCTTGATGGCAGCTCTTTTAGCTTGAAAAACGCTGCAGAAATCCGGTAGTCTAAACTTACTATGGAGATACAGTTCCTCGCAGAATACGCCTCCTTCTACTCTTTCCTCCAGCTTCGATCCATCCGAGAACATGTTCACTGCGCCTTTGCACCAGAGGTCGTCCACCTTCCACTCCTCCCTTGATGGGATGTTGGTCGTGAAGGCAACTCTGCACGCCATGTCTACAGAAATGATGCCAAGCATCACATTTAGAGCAAGCGTGAGAGTGGTGCGAAGTGCTCCGCTGGCTCCAATCAAGGCGCTTCTCTGAACCCATTCCAGATTCTTTGCTAGAGTAGGTTTATCCAGAGAGCTCCACCAGATAAAAACACCGTAGAGCATAATGGGTTTAATAATCGTTTCGTACAGACAGAGGACAACTCTGGGAACTCCTGCAACAGTATAAAGCGACCGACGCTTTCTTCACCCTATCTTCGATGTTCGGTCTCCAGTTAAGCTTCCTGTCCAGAATGACCCCAAAGTACCTGACTCTGTCAGAAACCACAAGAGGAGTGCCTGCGATCGAGGGTAACTGGACCTCTGGCACTGTTCCTGGTGAACAAGACCAGCTCTGTCTTGTTAGGGTTTATAGCTAGGCCACAGCTAGCGGACCAATTTGTAACCAAATTTAGATGACCTTGCATGAGCTCGTAAAGCGAGTTCAGGAACTTCCCGCTGACTATGAGTGCCACACCTTCCGCATAGGCGACCACCCGGCAACCCATCCCCTCCAGTTTCTCTAGAGCCTCGCTTAAGACAATGTTCCAGAGGAAGGGTGAAAGAACACCTCCTTGTGGGGTGCCCCTGCTCACCTTTTGCTGAGCCGATGCACTTCCCCACTTCGCTACGACAGTTCTGTCGAATAGGATATTTGAGGTAAACCTGATGAAGTTGGTTTCAACATCAAGCCGGCCAAGGGCCAATATAACCGCATTTGAAAGAACGTTGCTGATAGCCCCCTCAAATAAATACTAAGCTAGTGCTAAATAATTTTAAACTTTTAACCTTCTTAAAATCGTAAAAGAAATTTGTTAATTATCATATGGCTCATTAGCTCAAAGATTTTTTATTACTCAAAACACCATCTACCGAGAAAAACTGCTGGGAAGTTTTGAATTTGCATATGCGCCTTTAGTGAGCTACTGATTATTGTTACTACGTTGGAATTTGTATATATGTATGTAGCATAAAAGAAGATATAACGGGCATTTCACTGTAAGAAGTGAAGTGCATCAAGAAAACGAAAAGTAGATACAGACATCAATTTGAATGTAATGCTAATGATGTGATTATGAAGAAGTGATAAATTAATAGTCAAGACGATTTATACTTATAAAAAAATAAGGAAACAAAATGATGAAAAATAATTCTGGTCCAACTAGACTACGTGCTCATAATGTACACCGCGAACCAAACTGATGAAATGGTTTATATCACGTGTACGTGAGACTTAGCTTAAAGCTACATAATCACCAGTAACAAAGGATCAGATTGAACTTCTCTCAAATAGCGTTCCAAGCGTATGGTAGCCTACAATATAGATGGTTGCATCTTAATGGAGATATATTCGAAAAATTTTAAATTCAAGGTTATCACGAGTTAAACAACTTTTGGCAATATTTTTCTAGGTGTGGTAATATTTTTAAAGTTTTGGTACTAAATTAAAAGCTTTGTGTCAGTCAACTATATTGACGTCAGTCACCTGTCAAATCAGAAAAATTTTAAGTAACGGTACCACGGAAGGCGTTATTGCCTCGTGACGAGTGTAAAGGATTATAAAAAAAGCGAACAACAAACTATGCGTTAATTTTGTGTTAATTCGTATTAGTGTAACAATAAGTGTTTAGAGTGGAAAATATTATGAGTTTACTTACAATGTTTATGTCACGTCTTCTATATGGCGTGGTCACTGCAGCAGGGATCTCAACTCAACTAATTTAAAAGCCGTTGACCAGCAAAGAGTGCCATTTCGTTATCTTTCCCCTCAACTTAGTGCACCGTTTGGCGGTATGTAGCGGACTATGAAATGTGTGTCTGTGTGTGGGGGTAATTTAAGTTTCCAAATCCTGTAGAAAAATGGAGAATAATAACATGGACAATTTTTTTGAATTTCAGTGGTGAGCAGCGGAGACCATCAGCCCGAAAACTTGGGGCCTGCCAGCCGCATTAGCCAGGAAGAGACCGCTTCTTTGGCGTGCAGGCTTGTTCGAGGAATAATGCAGTTGTACCCCTTGATTATGTACGCCTGCGTCGTCCCCTTTTCTGCCACGCCATGTCTTCCTATCGTTAATCACCTAATTTTGTGAGTGCCTAAATATCATCGCCACCCTCATTCACGATTAAAACTGAGCATACGACCCTAGTAACCGGTTTACATGCTCACACACACACACACCCACACCCACATCATCCTGAAAAAACTAAAATAGCGCAACGCCAAGCCGCCAGTATGCCCACTTATAATGAAGCGCATTATCTCATGGCTTTTGCCGCAGAAAGAAGCTTGAAGCACACCAAGAGAGCTAAAAGTATATCCCACCTAGATTCTTAACGTAACAAAAACCGAAGTGCTCGCCGCTACAGAAAAAATCGCAATCAATAAGTCCCCAGGCAAGGACGGTATACCAAAAAGCATCCTTAAGTACATTATTAAGAAGAAGACTGAAACCTTTGGCAAACTGCACATGAAGTGTATTCAAGAAGGCACTTTTCCTAAGAAATGGAAGCGTCAACGGCTAGTTTTACTACCCAAAGGTAATAAGCCCCCAGAATAGCCGTCATCATATAGGTCGTTGTGCATATTAGACACAGCAGGAAAAATAATGGACGCAATTATATGCGCGCGACTCCAAGAGATCACGGAGGGCAACAGCGGCTCTCGAATCAAAAATACGGCTTCCCAAAATGCGGTCAACTGTCGATTCCATTGCGTCTGTCTGCGATATGGCCCGTAAAGCAATCGAGGGCAAAATTGTAACGAAGTTTTTCGTGCTATGGCGGGCCCGGCGCCTCTTTTCTATTGCTGAGGTATACTCGCCGTGCCCAAGGTTCGTAACAATAAATTTATATTGTATGGTCCTCTGCAAATAGTATTTGTTTTTCATCCTTCGTCTATTTATTCAATTCGCAATTCAATATTTCTTCTCAAAATTCACAGTGACACCTCTGTTGGTGGGTGACGTCTGGGCAGGCACTATTCGGGCGGCACTCTTTTGCCGGACTGCGTTGCTGGTATTTCAGTCGAAGATGGCGTCGCAGCTGGCGGCACTGTGCTGTGTTACGGCATTGATAACTCTTTGTTGGTGGGTGACGTCTAGGCAGGCGCTATTCTGGCGGCGCTCTGTTTCCAGCCTGCGTTGCTGGTAGTTCAGTCGCTGATGGCGTCGCAGCTGACGGTATTCTGGCGGCAATGTGCTGTGTGCTGCGGTTGGCTACTAGCGCAGAAGCTAGCGCTATGCTGGAGGCGCAGTGCTGTTGGACGACGTCTACGTCGTTGTTGCGCGTACCACAGTAGACCGTGGCATGTATATCTTTGCGCAGGCCGGGAAGCGTGGTTCTAGCATAGGATGAGGCTGGTTTACCCGTTCTCCTTACTTATGCCAGCCCCGGTTCACAAACTCCACCACGAGCGAGGATTCAGAGCAAGATGGCGATTGTTTCCCGTTTCCCCACTCGCACCCAATCCGTGGCGTTATAGCTTTGACTTGACTATGGTCTAAGCACAAGATAGGTCTAGTTGCCCGTATCCCTACTCGTGTTCAGCCCACAGCGCTTCTACCAGGGGACTTAAATGTTTGCCTAGTTTCCCGTTTCCAAAGCTGGACCATCTCTTTGGTAGCTGTCTTGCCACGACCACAGGTCCGTGCTGACTGACACATAAAAAAAATTAATAAATTTAATTTTTAATTCTAATTTCGAGAGGAGCAAGGCCGTCACATCAGAGACGCGGAGAGACTTAAGTCCACCAATTTCGGGGGAGGTATGATAACTAAATATGCGTCCTCCTCACGGTCAACACAGCCACGCCATCAACTACTAGCAACTAGCCTATCTTGGAAGTGCCGTGGGCTGAACACAAGTGTTGAAACGGGCAACTAGCCCCATCTTGTGCTTAGACCTTAGTCAAGTCAAAGCTACAACGCCAGGGATTGGGTGCGAGTGGGGAAACGGTTGAGAGCCGGGGCTGGCATAAGTAAGGAGAACGGGTAAACCAGCCTTATCTTATGCTAGAACCATGCTTCCCGGCCTGCGCAAAGCTATACACGCCACTGTCTACCGTGGTACGCGCAACAACGAGAATTATCAACGCCGTCAGACAGCACAGCGCCGGTCAAGTCGCAACAGAGGTGTCCATAGACCGTTTGGCATTTTAAGTTACATTTAATTATAAGAAGAAATGTTGAATTGCAAATTGAATAAATAGATGATCGATGAAAAAAAAATGTTGCTATTCAACTTCGCCAACTGGAACCAGATAATTAAGGCGTTAATGGAAATGAAAGTTCCGGACCACTTGATCGGCATACTCCTAAACTATTTTAGCGAAAGAGAGTTATTTTATGATACGAATTAAGGCCCAAAAAAGTACCATGTCACAGGTGGTGTGCCGCAGGGTGACCAATCCCTTGGAACATCATGTATGATGGCATCCTGAAAACTGGAAAACCAGAGGGTGTATCTACATTAGGATATGCGGTTGACATAGTGATCTTAGTAGTGGCGAGACATCTGGTGGACGTGTCGCGCATGTGTAGGGAAGCAATAGCGTCAGCAAAAGCATGACTGCAAAACGCAGGACTGGAGTTAGCTTATCACAAGACAGAGGCTTTGCTCAGGACCAGACGAAAAAAGCTGGATACTGCGACAAAGCACCGACGAGTGTCAACAAAGGTGGGACTCGTCCCCAAAAGGACGTTGGACAAAGAGATTGATCCCAAGGGTAGACGAGTGGATAAGAGAAAACACGGAGAAACCAACTTCTACCTTACCCAGTTCCTTAAATGGCATGGCTGCTTCCGACAATATTTACATAAATAAAAGCACGTTGATCACCCTTCTGCCTACATTGCGATAGGAAAATTAAAAGCGCAGAACACATACTGATGGACTGCCACAGATTCGACACAGAACTCAACGATCTAGAACGCTATATGGGAAAAGCAGTATCTCCGGAAGGCTTGCTGAAGGTTATGCTGTCCGAAAAAGATATTTGGCACAAATGTGTAGACACCATAACGGGAATAATGAAAAGACTTCGCGAAACGCGAACTGCGCAGAATTATAACGCACGCTGGGTGAAGACGAAGAATAACGTCCAGTGCCTGCCCTGCGAAGTAATATCGGAAATAATAGTCACGCAGGGGTGCCACAGGCCCAGCGTACGAAGGAGGTTGGGTTTAGTCCGTAGGTGTCTGGAGGCAAATCGGGCATGCGGGCAGCACGGGCTACTCGTATCTCTGAAGATTCCTCCTCCCTGGTCGTAACTGAAAATAACACACCCACACGCACATGTATGTGTATATATACTTTTTGTGAGAAGACGTGTTTTGCATAAGCTCGTAAAAATTGATCACATTTTGGTGAAATTTGCGGTTATAAATTTATAATTTCCACCAAAAAGTGCTGTAAAAAAGTGTGTCTACGTGAAGGCTTCAAGTCCCATACCTGGGTGTAGAGGACTTTTTATTTTAAGTGTTAATTTTTCAGTTTTCTTTCAGGCGAGATTTGTTTTTTCGAAGTAGCAACCCAAGAAAAAACAAAAGGCTGAATTAGGAAGGCGCAAGAATCGCGCCAAATCGGGCTGAAAACAGCTGAGCGAGTGAAGTAAGTTCAGCAAAGTGGTTCAATAAGCCAAGCTTTATTGAAACATCCTGTGCCTGAAAAAGCACAGCTTAAATAGACACACACGCCCTATCGGCGTTATTCTTAGAACAAAGTGGGCAGCTGCGAACTAAATTAGAAGTAAAAGTAGTTGAATACGTTTATAAATATATAAATAAATATATTGTGACACCCCTAAGTTAATATTAAGATGACTCCACCTCATCATCCTCCATACAGCACCCACATATTGGTTTAGAAATGATGCCCAGCCTAACAGCGTGGGTCCCCATCGGGCAGTGCCCTGTCAGAACACCGATCAGTGCCGAGAGTAATGGCCTGGAAGTCTTTAATAATTCCCCAGACCGTCTGCGGTCCACAACCGGCCAAAGGACCTTGCAACTTTGCTCGTCGGGGTTTCCGCCCAGCGTTTGCTGAGCCGACTGAAGGCCCATTTTTCCAGAAGGAGACCACATAGGAATTTAATGCCCTGGCTCCCTGGAGTGATTACTTCTGAAGTACCCTGGCGAGCAAGCTCGTCGGCGAGACAGTTTCCCGCAATGTCGCTGTGACCTGGTACCCAAATCAATCAAATGCGGAAGATTTCCGAGGCTGCCGATAAGGAGGCCAGACATTCCCCGACCAGCTTCGACCGCGGAGTCAGTGATCCCAGGGCTCTGATTGCTCTGTGTATTAGTAGTGCTGCGACGCAAGTGGTCTACTGCTTCCTTGATGGCAGCTCTTTTAGCTTGAAAAACGCTGCAGAAATCCGGTAGTCTAAACTTACTATGGAGATACAGTTCCTCGCAGAATACGCCTCCTTCTACTCTTTCCTCCAGCTTCGATCCATCCGAGAACATGTTCACTGCGCCTTTGCACCAGAGGTCGTCCACCTTCCACTCCTCCCTTGATGGGATGTTGGTCGTGAAGGCAACTCTGCACGCCATGTCTACAGAAATGATGCCAAGCATCACATTTAGAGCAAGCGTGGGAGTGGTGCGAAGTGCTCCGCTGGCTCCAATCAAGGCGCTTCTCTGAACCCATTCCAGATTCTTTGCTAGAGTAGGTTTATCCAGAGAGCTCCACCAGATAAAAACACCGTAGAGCATAACGGGTTTAATAATCGTTTCGTACAGACAGAGGACAACTCTGGGAACTCCTGCAACAGTATAAAGCGACCGACGCTTTCTTCACCCTATCTTCGATGTTCGGTCTCCAGTTAAGCTTCCTGTCCAGAATGACCCCAAAGTACCTGACTCTGTCAGAAACCACAAGAGGAGTGCCTGCGATCGAGGGTAACTGGACCTCTGGCACTGTTCCTGGTGAACAAGACCAGCTCTGTCTTGTTAGGGTTTATAGCTAGGCCACAGCTAGCGGACCAATTTGTAACCAAATTTAGATGACCTTGCATGAGCTCGTAAAGCGAGTTCAGGAACTTCCCGCTGACTATGAGTGCCACACCTTCCGCATAGGCGACCACCCGGCAACCCATCCCCTCCAGTTTCTCTAGAGCCTCGCTTAAGACAATGTTCCAGAGGAAGGGTGAAAGAACACCTCCTTGTGGGGTGCCCCTGCTCACCTTTTGCTGAGCCGATGCACTTCCCCACTTCGCTACGACAGTTCTGTCGAATAGGATATTTGAGGTAAACCTGATGAAGTTGGTTTCAACATCAAGCCGGCCAAGGGCCAATATAACCGCATTTGAAAGAACGTTGCTGATAGCCCCCTCAAATAAATACTAAGCTAGTGCTAAATAATTTAAACTTTTAACCTTCTTAAAATCGTAAAAGAAATTTGTTAATTATCATATGGCTCATTAGCTCAAAGATTTTTTATTACTCAAAACACCATCTACCGAGAAAAACTGCTGGGAAGTTTTGAATTTGCATATGCGCCTTTAGTGAGCTACTGATTATTGTTACTACGTTGGAATTTGTATATATGTATGTAGCATAAAAGAAGATATAACGGGCATTTCACTGTAAGAAGTGAAGTGGATCAAGAAAACGAAAAGTAGATACAGACATCAAATTGAATGTAATGCTAATTATGTGATTATGAAGAAGTGATAAATTAATAGTCAAGACGATTTATACTTATAAAAAAATAAGGAAACAAAATGATGAAAAATAATTCTGGTCCAACTAGACTACGTGCTCATAATGTACACCGCAAACCAAACTGATGAAATGGTTTATATCACGTGTACGTGAGACTAAGCTTAAAGCTACATAATCACCAGTAACAAAGGATCAGATTGAACTTCTCTCAAATAGCGTTCCAAGCGTATGGTAGCCTACAATATAGATGGTTGCATCTTAATGGAGATATATTCGAAAAATTTTAAATTCAAGGTTATCACGAGTTAAACAACTTTTGGCAATATTTTTCTAGGTGTGGTAATATTTTTAAAGTTTTGGTACTAAATTAAAAGCTTTGTGTCAGTCAACTATATTGACGTCAGTCACCTGTCAAATCAGAAAAATTTTAAGTAACGGTACCACGGAAGGCGTTATTGCCTCGTGACGTAACAGTGTAAAGGATTATAAAAAAAGCGAACAACAAACTATGCGTTAATTTTGTGTTAATTCGTATTAGTGTAACAATAAGTGTTTAGAGTGGAAAATATTATGAGTTTACTTACAATGTTTATGTCACGTCTTCTATATGGCGTGGTCACTGCAGCAGGGATCTCAACTCAACTAATTTAAAAGCCGTTGACCAGCAAAGAGTGCCATTTCGTTATCTTTCCCCTCAACTTAGTGCACCGTTTGGCGGTATGTAGCGGACTATGAAATGTGTGTCTGTGTGTGGGGGTAATTTAAGTTTCCAAATCCCGTAGAAAAATGGAGAATAATAACATGGACAATTTTTTTGAATTTCAGTGGTGAGCAGCGGAGACCATCAGCCCGAAAACTTGGGGCCTGCCAGCCGCATTAGCCAGGAAGAGACCGCTTCTTTGGCGTGCAGGCTTGTTCGAGGAATAATGCAGTTGTACCCCTTGATTATGTACGCCTGCGTCGTCCCCTTTTCTGCCACGCCATGTCTTCCTATCGTTAATCACCTAATTTTGTGAGTGCCTAAATATCATCGCCGCCCTCATTCACGATTAAAACTGAGCATACGACCCTAGTAACCGGTTTACATGCTCACACACACACACACCCACACCCACATCATCCTGAAAAAACTAAAATAGCGCAACGCCAAGCCGCCAGTATGCCCACTTATAATGAAGCGCATTATCTCATGGCTTTTGCCGCAGAAAGAAGCTTGAAGCACACCAAGAGAGCTAAAAGTATATCCCACCTAGATTCTTAACGTAACAAAAACCGAAGTGCTCGCCGCTGCAGAAAAAATCGCAATCAATAAGTCCCCAGGCAAGGACGGTATACCAAAAAGCATCCTTAAGTACATTATTAAGAAGAAGACTGAAACCTTTGGCAAACTGCACATGAAGTGTATTCAAGAAGGCACTTTTCCTAAGAAATGGAAGCGTCAACGGCTAGTTTTACTACCCAAAGGTAATAAGCCCCCAGAATAGCCGTCATCATATAGGTCGTTGTGCATATTAGACACAGCAGGAAAAATAATGGACGCAATTATATGCGCGCGACTCCAAGAGATCACGGAGGGCAACAGCGGCTCTCGAATCAAAAATACGGCTTCCCAAAATGCGGTCAACTGTCGATTCCATTGCGTCTGTCTGCGATTTGGCCCGTAAAGCAATCGAGGGCAAAATTGTAACGAAGCTTTTCGTGTTATGGCGGGCCCGGCGCCTCTTTTCTTATGCTGAGGTATACTCGCCGTGCCCAAGGTTCGTAACAATAAATTTATATTGTATGGTCCTCTGCAAATAGTATTTGTTTTTCATCCTTCGTCTATTTATTCAATTCGCAATTAAATATTTCTTCTCAAAATTCACAGTGACACCTCTGTTGGTGGGTGACGTCTGGGCAGGCACTATTCGGGCGGCACTCTTTTGCCGGACTGCGTTGCTGGTATTTCAGTCGAAGATGGCGTCGCAGCTGGCGGCACTGTGCTGTGTTACGGCATTGATAACTCTTTGTTGGTGGGTGACGTCTGGGCAGGCGCTATTCTGGCGGCGCTCTGTTACCAGCCTGCGTTGCTGGTAGTTCAGTCGCTGATGGCGTCGCAGCTGACGGTATTCTGGCGGCAATGTGCTGTGTGCTGCGGTTGGCTACTAGCGCAGAAGCTAGCGCTATGCTGGAGGCGCAGTGCTGTTGGACGACGTCTACGTCGTTGTTGCGCGTACCACAGTAGACCGTGGCATGTATATCTTTGCGCAGGCCGGGAAGCGTGGTTCTAGCATAGGATGAGGCTGGTTTACCCGTTCTCCTTACTTATGCCAGCCCCGGTTCACAAACTCCACCACGAGCGAGGATTCAGAGCAAGATGGCGATTGTTTCCCGTTTCCCCACTCGCACCCAATCCGTGGCGTTATAGCTTTGACTTGACTATGGTCTAAGCACAAGATAGGTCTAGTTGCCCGTATCCCTACTCGTGTTCAGCCCACAGCGCTTCTACCAGGGGACTTAAATGTTTGCCTAGTTTCCCGTTTCCAAAGCTGGACCATCTCTTTGGTAGCTGTCTTGCCACGACCACAGGTCCGTGCTGACTGACACATAAAAAAAATTAATAAATTTAATTTTTAATTCTAATTTCGAGAGGAGCAAGGCCGTCACATCAGAGACGCGGAGAGACTTAAGTCCACCAATTTGGGGGGAGGTATGATAACTAAATATGCGCCCTCCTCACGGTCAACACAGCCACGCCATCAACTACTAGCAACTAGCCTATCTTGGAAGTGCCGTGGGCTGAACACAAGTGTTGAAACGGGCAACTAGCCCCATCTTGTGCTTAGACCTTAGTCAAGTCAAAGCTACAACGCCAGGGATTGGGTGCGAGTGGGGAAACGGTTGAGAGCCGGGGCTGGCATAAGTAAGGAGAACGGGTAAACCAGCCTTATCTTATGCTAGAACCATGCTTCCCGGCCTGCGCAAAGCTATACACGCCACTGTCTACCGTGGTACGCGCAACAACGAGAATTATCAACGCCGTCAGACAGCACAGCGCCAGTCAAGTCGCAACAGAAGTGTCCATAGACCGTTTGGCATTTTAAGTTACATTTAATTATAAGAAGAAATATTGAATTGCAAATTGAATAAATAGATGAACGATGAAAAAAAAATGTTGCTATTCAACTTCGCCAACTGGAACCAGATAATTAAGGCGTTAATGGAGATGAAAGTTCCGGACCACTTGATCGGCATACTCCTAAACTATTTTAGCGAAATAGTACGAATTAAGGCCCAAAAAAGTACCATGTCACAGGTGGTGTGCCGCAGGGTGACCAATCCCTTGGAACATCATGTATGATGGCATCCTGAAAACTGGAAAACCAGAGGGTGTATCTACATTAGGATATGCGGATGACATAGTGATCTTAGTAGTGGCGAGACATCTGGTGGACGTGTCGCGCATGTGTAGGGAAGCAATAGCGTCAGCAAAAGCATGACTGCAAAACGCAGGACTGGAGTTAGCTTATCACAAGACAGAGGCTTTGCTCAGGACCAGACGAAAAAAGCTGGATACTGCGACAAAGCACCGACGAGTGTCAACAAAGGTGGGACTCGTCCCCAAAAGGACGTTGGACAAAGAGATTGATCCCAAGGGTAGACGAGTGGATAAGAGAAAACACGGAGAAACAAACTTCTACCTTACCCAGTTCCTTAAATGGCATGGCTGCTTCCGACAATATTTACATAAATAAAAGCACGTTGATCACCCTTCTGCCTACATTGCGATAGGAAAATTAAAAGCGCAGAACACATACTGATGGACTGCCACAGATTCGACACAGAACTCAATGATCTAGAACGCTATATGGGAAAAGCAGTATCTCCGGAAGGCTTGCTGAAGGTTATGCTGTCCGAAAAAGATATTTGGCACAAATGTGTAGACACCATAACGGGAATAATGAAAAGACTTCGCGAAACGCGAACTGCGCAGAATTATAACGCACGCTGGGTGAAGACGAAGAATAACGTCCAGTGCCTGCCCTGCGAAGTAATATCGGAAATAATAGTCACGCAGGGGTGCCACAGGCCCAGCGTACGAAGGAGGTTGGGTTTAGTCCGTAGGTGTCTGGAGGCAAATCGGGCATGCGGGCAGCACGGGCTACTCGTATCTCTGAAGATTCCTCCTCCCTGGTCGTAACTGAAAATAACACACCCACACGCACATGTATGTGTATATATACTTTTTGTGAGAAGACGTGTTTTGCATAAGCTCGTAAAAATTGATCACATTTTGGTGAAATTTGCGGTTATAAATTTATAATTTCCACCAAAAAGTGCTGTAAAAAAGTGTGTCTACGTGGAGGCTTCAAGTCCCATACCTGGGTGTAGAGGACTTTTTATTTTAAGTGTTTATTTTTCAGTTTTCTTTCAGGCGAGATTTGTTTTTTCGAAGTAGCAACCCAAGAAAAAACAAAAGGCTGAATTAGGAAGGCGCAAGAATCGCGCCAAATCGGGCTGAAAACAGCTGAGCGAGTGAAGTAAGTTCAGCAAAGTGGTCCAATAAGCCAAGCTTTATTGAAACATCCTGTGCCTGAAAAAGCACAGCTTAAATAGACACACACGCCCTATCGGCGTTATTCTTAGAACAAAGTGGGCAGCTGCGAACTAAATTAGAAGTAAAAGTAGTTGAATACGTTTATAAATATATAAATAAATATATAATTAAAATCATTACTTACTTACATACTTAATTGGCACATCAACCGCCTAAGCGATTTTGGCTGAGGTCAACAAAGCACGACAGCTGTCCCTATCTTTAGTTAACTGGCGAATTGGAAATCCCAAGCATAGCCAAGTATTTTTCCACTTGGTCTTTCCAACGCAGCGGGGGTCTTCTTTTTCCCCTCAATAACCTTTAGGGCTGGAGCAATTTCATCCATTCGTACGAGCTAGCGGAGCCGCTGGTTCTTAATCCGCTGCACTATGTCTACGTCCCTGTACAGCTCGTACAGCTCATCGTTCCATGGTACTCGGTATTCGCCGTCGCAAAGATGCAAAGGTCCATAAATATTTCGAAGAAACTTTCCCTCGAACACTCCAAGACGGGCATGATGAGAGACTTATAGAGTATAGTTTTTGCCCGTCGAGAGATGACTTTATTGTGCAATTGCCTACTCAGTCCAAAGTAGCACTTGTTGGCAAGGGAGATTCTGCGTCCTCTACTTTTTCAAACTTATAACTATCCATAGTGATCGTAGATCCCAGTCGTGAATGTGCCGACTGTCTATTTGATGACAGGAGATATTTCGTCTTGCCCTCGTTCACCTCCAGACCCATTTGCCTCGCTTCTCTATCCAGTTTGGAGAAGGCAGAACTAACTGCGCGGTTGTTAAGACCGATGATGTTAATGTCAGCGGCGTACTCCAGAAATTGCACACTCTTATAAAAGATGGCGACTGACCGATTTATTTCTGCGGCTCGAATTATCTTCTCCAGCATCAGGTTAAAGAAATCGCACGACAAAGAGTCACCCTGTCTGAAACCTCGTTTGGTATCAAACGGCTCGGAGAGGTCCTTCCCAATTCTGACGAAGCTGGTGGCGCTGCTCAACGTCATTTTACATAGCCGTATAAGTTTTGCCATGATACCAAATTCAGACATTGCGGCATATAGGAATCTTCTTGTCGTGCTGTCGAAGTCGGCTTTGAAGTCGACAAAAAGATGGTGTGTGTCGATTCTTTTTCTCGGATGGTTTCCAAGATCTGACGTATTGTGAAGATCTGGTCGGTGGTAGATTTTCCATGTCTAAAGCCACACTGGTAAGGTCCAATCAGTTCATTGACGGTGGGGTTTAGACTTTCACACAATACACTCGACAGAACCTTATACGCGATGTTAAGAAGACTAATCCCGCGATAATTTGAGCAAACTGCATGATCACCCTTTTTGTTGATTGGGCAGGGCATGCGTTCTTCTGACCACATTCTAGAAATGAGCTTGTGCATGGACTTAACCAGCTCCTCTCCACCGTACTTAAATAACTCAGCTGCTAACCCGTCGGCCCCGGGGGCTTTGTTGTTCTTCATCCGTGCTATCGCTTTCCGAATTTCGTCATAGTCAGGTGATGGTACATCAAGTCCACCACCATTGATTGGGGATTCGGGTTCAGCATCTTCTTCAAGGTTGTTGCAGTTGTTTTCATTACGCAGTGTGGAGACGTGCTCCCTCCATAATTTAAGTATGCTGTGGAGATCAGTCACCAGGTCGCCGTTTTCATTCTTACAGGAATTCACCCCGGTCTTAAAACCTTCTCTTAGCCGTCGAACTTTTTGAAAAAGTTTTCGGGCGCTTTTTCTACTGGCCAGCCTCTCAAGCGAGAAATATTGTTCCACTGCTCGGAAATATCGTTCTGTTGATTATTGCTCTCTGAGAATTAAAATAAACAACCAATTTTTAAAGATAATAAACTAACACTCCATTCGGCGATCTCAAAGGAAGTCAGACGCGTTATCACAGCCAAGCGTTCAACCAAACCAAAATATGGAAGGAGGGAAGAAGGAGAAAGAAGCCAAAGCCGAAGCCCCCACGGCCAGATGCTTTAATATTAAAGAATCGTGCGGGAAGGTCATCAGCAGACAGTTTGCGAGCTGTCAGGATCGAGCCAAAGCTGAAACATGTAGGAGAGATGGTAACACGTCTAAGGTAGAGCGAGCTGTCGAAGAAGCACTTTGCGAAAACGTCTCTTTCCAGATTCTCACCTCGCAAATTGCGATTGAGGTTAAAGATCTGGATGAAGTATCAACGAAAGAAGAGATTTGCACCGCTTTTGAAAAAGAGTTCGAGGGGATCAAGTTAAAACAAGTCTCAGTGAAATCTATGCGAAAGGCATACAGTGGTACAAAGACAGCTTCTCTGCTGCATCTGCAAAAAAGTAAAAGCAGCAGGGAAAATTCGTGTAGGAAGGGTGGTTTGCTGACTCCGACAAAAAACACAGCCGACGCAATAATGCTTTAAATGCTTAGAGTTTGGACACGTAGCACGTAACTGTAGATCCCCGCATGATATGAAGGGATCGTGTTTCAACGGCGGTGACTCAAGTCATATGGCCCGTGATTGCAAAAAAGGAATGAGGTGTGCCGCAGCGCGAGAAAAAACTTGACGGATGTAAAGCACAGGATAGGTGGAAGAGGGTGCCCTTGCTATTTAGAGGCAGTACAAAAGGCACGTAAAGTATGAAGCTTTTGCAACTAAATCTAAAACACTGTAAGGCGGCACAAGAATTGCTGCAGCAGTCTGTAATAGAAATAAATATCGATGTAGCTCTATTGAGCGAACCATACAAAGTGGTAGACTGTCAACTATGGACCAAGGACAATGCAGGGCTATCAGCAGTATGGAGTTGTGCTAATAAACCCCTTCCAATAGAAAAACTGAAATCAGACATATGCCTTATCTGTGTAAAAATGTCAAGCATCATTCTGTATAGTTGCTACAAAACACCTAGCTTCAGCCTTGAGGAATTTGAAACAAAATAAGACAACTTAGTTAGCGATGCAAGAACTAGAACACCGGTCGTAATCGCGGGAGACTTCAATGCATAGACCCAAGCATGGGGATGTCGTAAAGCAAACGCCAAAGGCAGAGCACTCTTGACAGCTCTTTCGACCAGAGTTCGCAAATACTCATCAAGGAAAGAGTGCTCTTCTAGAATATTTCTCTTTAATACTTATCTTATCTTTTCGCTCTAATATTTACCGCAAACGTACGTGCTCCTCAAAATAATACTCCTCACAAGTGCGCTAAGATTCTTTTTCTCATCTCAGGTTTCAGCACACAGTATTTTGTATCGCTGATAAAGTCAGTAATGCAGCAGAGAGTGCACTTGAGAAGTTTCTTATTCTCTTAAAGAGTATGTATATTTATAAATTTATGTTAAAGTTTAATTGTTGTTGGTGTAAATATTAACAGCTTTGGGTACATGCATGATGTAGGTTAATTTAAGTTGTGTTGTGAGTAGGTAAATAATTATTTCTTTTTCTATTGAAATACATATATAGATACTTACGTATGCACGTACATATGTATGTACATATACGGAAAATACCTAAATAAAATTTGAAGTGTCTATTCTTTATTTGTAAAAACATATGTATGTATATGCGTTTGCTTTTTTTCTTTAAATAAGAGACAATACTAATGACAAGTAAAAAGGATGAGTTTTATTTTTCGCATCACTTAACCACGCAGAGCGATGAAAATAAAGATGATGCGTAAGGCGAATAGTTATCTTTTAAAAACGCTCGCTCAGGCTAATATATGAGTGAGCCAAATACGTGAGGAGTTCTTTGTGATGAGAAAGTTAGTTAAGCTTGCGCTCCTGAGTTTTTGAAATGATGTTCTCTTGCGGAATATTACTCATCAGAACAAGAGCGTTTTTGGATGGTTTTACGAACTCTGCTTTCGACCCAAATTTGGTTTTGTGGCATACCGGTTTCGGCGTTGTGCCATCTTCAGTGTCACTAAACAGAATTTTATTCAGACGAAAATTCAGATATCAAAAGTATAAAACACCAAAATTGCAAACATTTCGCAAAACCGAATCCAATACCTGGAAACCAATGGACAGAAATAAATACAGCACAACCAACACTAATTACTCACAACGAAAACGACACTGAAGATGGCACAACGCCGAAACCGGTATGTCACAAATCCAAATTTGACAAGGGATAACGGAAAATCGTTCCAATATACATAAAGTTTTCCCCTGTTGGAAAATCAGAAGAAAATCAAAATACAGGAAATGCCAGTCAGGATTATAACACAAATACTATCGGACTAATATAAGTTTACCCACGAAGACTTTTGAAAATGTACACAACCAAGGCAAATATATGGTTTAACAAACAACGTTTATTATTGAAAGTCACACCAAAATTTGCCCAAATCAAAATAAAATTAAACGCGGAAACAAACGACAAACAAATTTTAATGGATGTCTTCGATAAGATTAGGGAAGATATAGACCAGCAAATGCAGCGAAAGTATTAAGTATTGCAAAAGAAGCTCAATAAGTTAACAGAGTTTCAAGAGTAAATAACAAGGAAAAATAAAATACATTTCACGCAAGGCTTGTAAACCTAACAGATATGGCTATCAACACAGAAGAAAGGAAAATACTAGAGAAGGGTCACAAACATAACATTAGAGAGATAAACATAATGTTTGTTCATTTTTCTGTTGGCCTAGTAAATGTTAATATTTTACAATTTTATTGAGATCAAGGCCAGTTTCTGGAAGATTTTTTTGAAAAAACAACAACAGTTTTTAATGGTTGAAGTTATAGTACTATTTCGGAAATCACCACATTTCCTCATCAGACTTCTTTTTGATTATTAAAATAAATTAATTTTTAATTTAATTTTTCATAACCACTTCTCTCAGGCTTTGAACCCGGGAGCTCGGAGTTGCAGAGCCAATACGCTACCTATTGTGCTACGCCAGCCGAGTTGGCTGTTGTGTTTATTTCATCTTCCTTAAACAAACCAACTACAAACAAGAGCAACTGATCTGCCTCTTTAACTTGTTTGTGTGGTTGTTGTTTGTGTTTTTATTTTGCAAATTCTGTATAAGGTATTTTATTTTATATTATAATGCCTAGTAAATGTTAATATTTTACAATTCTATCGAGCTCAGTGGCACTGGCCAGTGACCTACATCAAACACAGAACAAAGACAATCCTCTCTGCCTTTATAAAGAAGAGGATTATGATAAAAATACCATACATAGGACCAACACATGGCGATCCTGCCAGACTCCTGCTTGAAAGGAGTGGAACCTATACATATATTTGACATAGGAAAGATAATTAACGGATTTAAATGACGGATCATAATCAAACAGTCAGCAAAGCTGAGTTTGATAACATTTTTCAAAGCTATCATTACAAGCTGAGTTCATACTGACTTGCAAACATGATCAACATGAATCCACTCAAGATTTTATATTTCGTGTCTTAAACTGTGGCCGCCGCCAGCGCTTCACCCAGGCATGGCAAGAACAAGGACAATGCAGTGTCGAGTAGTTTGAAGCCCACCGATTGGTTGTCGCTGTCCGAACTCGAGTCGACGCAATTAGTTGACGATATCGCTTTGCAACATTTAGAGAATATGTCGGAGGTAAAAGGCGAGCTAAAACTTGAGAGAATTTAAATCAACCACGCACTGGAACCTTCGGTTCCAAGTCCCACCAACGTTCCTGTAGTGTTGATGAAATCCAATGGCCTACCCGGGCAAACCAACCTCAAAGATTTGGTCGAAACTTCGGCAATGAGGAAATCACCATTTTCATCACTGACATGGCGCAAACTAGCCCTGCAGTTGCTAAGACGAACAAGAAATTAGTTTAAGCTCACATGTACCGCTACCAGGGTCAGCAAACACCAATCAATAACAACTTTGACTTTGATACTGACACAAAATGTAAATTAACAGGAATAACAAATGTAGCAATCTACTCATTAGGTGCATCATATCTCAATTTTCTGATAGATAAAAACAAAGCAACTATCAACTTTCAGCTAGTAGATAATGATTTTCCAATTGCAACAGATGGAATCCTAGGAAGAGACTTTTTAGTAAACTACCTTTGTAAAATTGATTATGAAACATTCACAATAACCATAAACCTCAAAAACAAAGAATACATTTTACCAATAGACACGAAATTACCTTTAAAGAAAAGTATAGAACTACCACCTAGAACAGAAGTTATTCTACCTATAAAATTAAATATACAAGAAGACAGCGTTGTTTTCAACCAAGAAATAGAGAAAGGAGTATTTTTAGCAAACTCCATTGCACCAGCCAAAGGAATTTGTCATGTAAAACTTATCAACGTTAACAGTCATTCCGTAAATATTAAAGAAGTAAAATCTTTGACAGATAAATTAGCAAATTGCAATATTTTAAATACACATAACCGATCAAAGACGTACGGAAATGAACGATTTTGTAAACTAATGAAAGAACTAAAACTTAAAAGCCTAGTTAGAGATACAGAAACAGAATTAAAAGAAATATTTCACAAATACCAATCAATTTTTCACTTAGAAGGAGAAAAACTTTCAACAAATAATTTTTACAAACAAAAACTTGACTTAACTGACAAGTCACCAGTATACATAAAAAATTATAGACTACCACAAACACAACAGGAACAAATACAATCAAAAGTACAAGAATTGGTTGATAATGATATCATTGAACCTTCCGTTAGCCCTTTCAACTCGCCACTACTTATAGTAACCAAGAAAAGTGAAGATAATAACAAGAAATGGCGTTTAGTAATTGATTACAGAAAATTAAATGATAAATTAGTAAATGACAAATTTCCACTAACAAGATTAGAGGATGTATTAGATGTATTAGGAAGAGCCAAATATTTCACAACTCTAAATATGACAAGTTCTTTTCACCAAATACCTCTGCAAAGTGATTCAAAACCACCAACCGCATTTTCCACAAAAGACGGACACTACCAGTTCAAGCGTCTGCCATTTGGATTGAAAATTTCCTCAAACAGTTTTCAAAGAATGTTAACAATTGCACTTAGTGGTTTAAAATCAGAACCATTCCTCTACGGAGACGACATTATTGTTTTTGGATGTTCATTAAAACACCACAATAATAACCTCTTAAAAGTTTTTGAAAGACTCAAATACTACAACCTTAAATTAAATGCAAGCAAATGTCAATTCCTTAAATCAGAAGTAATTTACTTAGGACATTTAATAACAGACAAAGGAATCTAAGCCGACCCAGCTAAATGCGAAGTAGTACGCAATAACCCAAAGCCAACAAATCCAGATGAAACAAGAAGATTTATAGCATTTTGTAATTATTATAGACGTTTCATACCAAATTTTGCTCAAATTGTAAAATGTTTAAATTCATTATTGAAAAAAGGAAAACCTTTTAGTTGGTCAGAAGAATGCGAAAAAGCATTCAATCATTTAAAACATAAGCTAATTAGCCCTCCGATATTACAATATCCAGACTTTGACAATCCTTTTATTCTCACAACGGACGCATCTGACTTTGCTTTAGGAGCTATTTTATCACAAGGAGAAATAGGTCATGATTTACCAATGTCATACGCAAGTAAATCGTTGCAAAAACAGGTTATAAACAAACCAATTATAGAAAAAGAATTATTAGCAATCCATTGGAGAATTAATTACTTTAGGACATATCTCTATGGCAGAAAATTCATCGTAGTCACTGACCACAGACCACTAGTATCACTATTTTCGCACAGAAACCCATCATCAAAAATGACAAGAATTAGAATAGATGTATCTGAATATGACTTTGAAATTATATACAAGCAAGGCAAGATAAACACCAACGCAGATGCATTATCACGCATCAAGATAGACAGTGACATACTTAAAGCAATGATTCCAATAAGTAAAAGTGAAAAAGAAGATAATAAAAGCATTAACGTTATAACAAGGATCAAGGCCGCAAAATTAAAGAATATTGAAGAAAAAGAATTAGCGCAAAAGAATATAAATACCGGTACACGCATTATTAAAGAAAATACAGCTCTCAAGAAGCCTGATCAACTTCATATTTGGGAATGTACATCTTTTAATGACGTAAAGAAAATGAAAAAATTGAATTTTTATATTGAAAAAGAAAGTAGTACTACAATTGAAAAAATTGATAATGAAGTGCACGTAACCTGTAGCAATGACCCTTTGAATCTAGATTCATTGTTGGAGAAACTACATGGTTCACTAAGAAGTTCACGTATAAAGGAGTTAGCCCTTTGTGACAAAGATTTTATATTTAAAAACATTGATATGAATGCATTCAAGAAAAAATATAATGAATTAGAAACGAATAAACGCGCGCCGATAAAAATACTAATATATAGAGCTCCAAGAGAAGTAGAAAGTATGATACTTAAATATAAATTGATAGATGAATTTCAATGCTCTAACATTGCAGGTCACTTAGGAATCCGAAAATCCATTTTAAAACTCAAACAAAGATATATTTGGAAAAATATGAGACAGATGGTAAAAGAATTTATAAACAACTGCAAAAAATGCACACAAAACAAAGTAGTTAGACATACAAAAGAACCACTTGTAGTGACAGACACACCAACCACAACTTTTGACACCATAACAATTGACACTGTAGGCCCATTGCGCATATCTAATGGCTACAGATACATATTGACAATGCAATGCGACTTATCAAAATTTGTAATAGCACACCCAATTGAAAGTAAAGACGCAAAAACAATAGCAACCACTTTAGTTGAACAACTCATTCAAAAGTACGGTTTCATTAAAACATTAAAATCAGACAGAGAGACAGAATTTGTAAACGAACTAATGAGTAACGTATGAAATTTACTCAACACAAGACAAATATTTTCCACTCCATATCACCATCAAACAATAGGCGCACTTGAGAAAAACCACAGAACGCTTAACGAGTATTTACTTTCATTTGCCGACGACTATGAATGGGACAAGTGGATATCATATTACACTTTCGCATACAACACAACCCTTCACGTAGACACATTGCATTCACCGTACGAATTAGTATTTGGTATACTACTAACTTTACCAATTGACAACATAAATAAACAAAACAAAATTTACGTAATTGATAATTATGCTAATGAATTGAAAATGAAACTTCAAACCTCAATAAAAAACGCAAGGAATATAATAAATATTGTAAAAAGTAAACAAAAAGAAAAATATGACAATAATGTAAATATAAGTAATTTTGAAATAGGAGACTTAGTTTATGTAAAAGTAGAAATAAGAAAGAAAAATCAAAGCCCGTACCATGGCCCATATAAAATTGTAAACAAAAGAGGAGTAAACTCCACATTAGATATTAATGGTAAACATAAAGAACTACATAACAACATATTGAAAAAATACAAGGAACTACATTAAGAACACAAAATTAAATATTAAGCATAAATTATAGTTTAAATATAACAAAATCATAGCAATAAGCAAAATGTTATCATAAACATGTAAAACACTATATCTCCACACACAAAAAAAAAAAAATTTATTTCATTATGCGAACGAAATAAATTTTTTGCTCTGAAGGGTAAGGGTGTAGTGACCCACATTAAATGACAATCGCTGACTGTGCAATACAGCAATGTAAACAAATACATAGCTTAACGCATTGACCGCTGCACTGGCGCAACGCTATCGCTGCGACAGCAGAATATCGCTGCGACAGCAGAATATTTCAGTGACACATAATGCATAGCTAACTGCATGAACTCTTTTAATTGGTTACGCTATTATTGGAAAGCGGAAAACTAAAATCATTGGAAAAAGAGGTGGAGTTATGGAAATGATTTTCAGTTACATTTTAGTATAAATAGACTTAAGTTTTACCAAATAAAATCAGAATAATTCTGACAGCTAAAATTGGATTTTTATTTCTCAAACATTTCGGCAACCTAACGGCTGCCTATTGAACGGCAGAATCCTCTCTGACTTTATAAAGAAGAGGATTCTAAAAAAATACCATACATAGGACCAACACAGTAGACATAAAATCTAATAAGTGTCAACTGATACACAATTTCCTCTGAATGAAATAACAAAGAACCAGTGGCGTAGATAGCTTTTTGTGATGGGGGGGATTTAATTTGACAATTTTTTTTACTTTCAAGTTATTTTTATTGGTTCTTTTTTATAATCATGAGATTCACTTATTAGGTACATTGTATAAAAACAAACAAAAAATAGGGATACATTTTTTACTTGGTGCCCCAATATGCGAAAAAGTATTTCAGTAATTAAAGAATGAAATCAAGTTTTCGGGATTTTTTCGATAATTTATCTATGACTTCGTCAGCTGTAATTCCAATGTCATGATGAATAGCCAGAGCAGCCAATCCATTCAAGCGGTTCTACAATAAAAAAATGAGGTAAACATTTATTTTTATTTTTAGAATAAAATGCATAGATCTCAAAGCAAATATAGTTACTTACTTCTTTTGTCATGTTTCTCAGAATCGTCTTTATCCGTTTCAAACTTGAGAAAGTGCGTTCCGCGGTTGATGTCGATACCGGTAAAGTAGCTAATATTCTCAGCAATACGTTGATATTCGGAAAATTTTCTTCTGGACAAAGATCAAGCGCATCCAAGGAGTTTCCAGGTTTGAAATCGCCTCTACGAATCAAATATCTTTTCCACACTTCTAATTCGGTAAGAACAGCAGGTGGCCCAGCAGTGAGAAATTCCTGATAAAATTCGACTGTCTTGATGAATTTATCAGCTACTTTCTCAATTTCATTCAAATCATGCTTGAAAAGAGCCGAAAATCCTTCTAGTATATTTTCATGTTTAGTGAATCTTTCTCCAAGATCCATGATGTAAGAATCTAGGAAAGGATTGAACACTGTTACGCGAAAATAATCTTTTGTACTTTGCACTTCAGGATTTGCCCGATGTTTTTGTCTACCCGCTATTCTTTTGTGTTTGATCTCAATGTCAAGATTTTCAGCAATTTTTTTCGAAGCTTCGTAAATTTCAGAAAAAGCGTCTTCTTTTGCACGAATCTTTTTTACTTCCTCGCGCAAATCTTTGGCGAGATCCATGGCTTGAATCAAATCTAAATTAAACTTTTGCAATTCGCGACTCAAAGGCAACGCTAGTTGAAAAATTACGTTGATAATATTCAAACATATTAAAAATTCAAAATCCATGGCGTTTTTCAAACTTTTGGCGTCTTTTTCCGAGGTTCTCATTTCATTTAGAGTTTCGTAAACGAACGGAAGTAACTCATAAAAATCGTTGACGGCCTCATATTTCGAAACCCATCGAGTCAGGTTCAATCTTTTTAAAGATTTCGCTCGTGGAGTTTCGTCAGATTCTTCAATCGTGTTTTCCAAAATGGCTTTTCTTTTAGGTGTATGCAGGAAATTGTACACATTTTCGATGGTAGCGAGGCAATCTCTGATGGCTGGTACGTTGCTAGTGATGGATATAGCAAGATTCAAAGAATGTGCGGCACAATGAACGTATAAAGCATGAGGTGCATAATTATTACGTATAATTGCCTGGACACCTTTATATTGACCAGACATATAACTTGCCCCATCAAAATTAAATAATAAGCATACATTATAGTTTAAATATAACAAAATCATAGCAATAAGCAAAATATTATCATATTCATACACATGTAAAACACTTTCATATCTCCACACAAAAAAAAAATGTATTTCATTACGCGAACGAAATAAATTTTTCCTCTGAAGGGTAAGGGTGTAGTGACCTACATCAAACACAGAACAAAGCCAATTGCATTATCGCTGACTGTGCAATACAGCAGTGTAAACAAACACATAGCTAAGCGCATTGACCTCTGCACTGCCGCAACGCTATCGCTGCGCCGGCAGAATATTTCAATGACACATTATGCATAGCCAACTGCATGCACTAAATTGATTGGTTGCCCTTCCAAGACATTGGAATAGAGGGTGGAGTTATGGAAATGTCTTTGCACGTTAATTTCATATAAATAGTTGTAAGTTTCACTAAATAAAATTAGAATAATTCTGACAGCTAAAACCTGCGTTTTATTTCTCAAAACATTTCGGCAACCTAACGGCTGCCTAATGAACGGCAGAATCCTCTCTGCCATTATAAAGAAGAGGATTCTGATAAAAATACCATACATAGGACCAACACACCAGTTTATGGAAGATTTTTTTGTGAAAAAACAACAACAGCTTTTAATGATTGAAGTTATAGAACTGTTTCGGAAATCACCACATTTCCTCATCAGACTTCTTTTTTGATTATTAAATTAAATAAATTTTTAATTTAATTTTTCATAACCACTTCTCTCAGGCTTTGAACCCGGGAGCTCGGAGTTGCAGAGCCAATACGCTACCTATTGTGCTACGCTAGCCGAGTTGACTGTTGTGTTTATTTCATCTTCCTTAAACAAACCTATTACAAACAAGAGCAACTGATCTGCCGCTATTTAACTTGTTTGTGTTTTATTTGCATATTCTGTATTCAAGTAATTACTTTATATTAGAATGCATTTAAGGCGTGCTCATCATTGCATATAAATGTTTGTTCATTTTTCTGTTGGCCTAGTAAATGTTAATTTTACAATTTTTATTGAGCTCAAGGCCAGTTCATGGAAGATTTTTGTGAAAAAACAACAACAGGACTCACTCTCCTCACTATCTCAAAAAGCAGACAATGCAATAGTACCAAGAATTAACAACTCAATTGCAACGACAAGCAAACGAGGTGAAGACCAAAGCAACAACAAACTGGACACCAAAGTTAAAATATTTCCTAAAAACACATCTAGACGTTTAAGAAGACAACTAAAAGCTAAAACAACAAATGTAAGCAAACTAGTATCATCTCGAAAGACCAACAACAATCCAAGTGATTTGGACGACACCTATAACTCTCTTATGGAAGAGTAACAACATACATATATCAGTTAAATAAATTAACACTTAAATTCCAATACATACATATTACTAAAATCTAGAACTGCAATAGACACTAACTCATATCATAGTTTTAAAAATGACAGCATCTTTAAAAGTTATTCAGTGGAATATTAAGGGCTATAAAAATAATAATAACGAACTAGAAATACTGTTTAAAAACACACACCTCAAATCACCTTACAAGAAACCCATCTGAAAAACGACCAAATAATACCTACTCCCATTAATTACACCTTACACTCATCTACAAACCCACAAAACTCTTTTGGTGGCACAGCTTTACTTATCCACAACTCCATACAACACATGACAACCAACTTTCCTACAAACAACTTCGACATACAAATCATTTAGTTTTAAAACGTTCACATGATATTTTCGATAACTCACAATTACCGCACCTGATCACAGGAGACTTTAACAGCTGCCACACCAGTTGGGGCTCTAAACACAACAATTCTAGAGGCAATAAAATCAACTAGTTCGTCACACAATCAGGACTCACTCTCCTCAATAATGCAATATAAACCAGCTGGGAAATATAGTCCAACTCATTCGGTAGTGACCACTTCCCTATCGTTATGACCCTGTTCCCGAATACCACAACTAGTCAGCAAAGAAATAAACCAAAATTCAATTAAAATAATGCAAACTGGGAAAAATTCTGGACGCTATCTAGTCACTTATGCACAAATAGAGAAATAAGCCAGAATATAAACAAAGAAACGGCAAATATTCAAAAAATAATAATCCAAAGCGCAAACGAATCTATTCCACAATCTACATACATAGACAAAAAGAAAAGCAATAGTCCCCTGGAGGAACGAAAAGCTCGAAGATTTAAAAAAAGAAAGAAATAGATTTCGAAACGTCTTAAATAGAAGTATAACAACAGAAAATATAAATAAATTCAAAAAAGCTAACGCAGTATTCAAACGCGAAATAAAAATTTCAAAATCATCCGCAATGCATAACTTCACCAAAAGAAAAAGTTTGGTCAACAATTCGGAGATTCTGCGGACTTAAATCCTATACTCCAATCCATGCAATTAGTTTATCACAACGTAGCCAAAACTGTATCACAGACAAATCCGCAATAGCCAATAAATTTGCGGAATTTTGGTCTAAAGAAGCACAAGACACATCATTCTCACCTACATTCCTTACCCACAAACAAAACTCCTTATCTAAAAACAATTCCTCTAATCCGATCAAATCAGCTCTATATATCGATAAAAAATTAATTTAATTGAGCTAAATATGGCATTAAACCAACTTAAAGGTATAACTCCAGGTAATTGATCGAATATCGTACCCTATGATTAAACACCTACCATTTGCAGTAAAAAATCGATTGATTAATCTATACAACGAAATATCCACAGTATTCATTCCGCAAATATATCAAAATAGTCTTATCATCCCTATACTAAAATCAAATTCCGACAAAACAATGCTAACTTCCTACCGCCCAATTTCACTTAACCCTTGCTGCTCTAAAGTGTTAGACAAAATCATTCCAAATAGGCTCTGGTGGTTTGTCTCTAGTAACAAACTTCTGAACAGACGTCAAATGGGATTTAGAAAAGGGAAATCAGTGTCTGATTTTCTAGTTTATCTAGATCATCAGATCACGCATTCCCTATTTTATAAAAATCATATTTCTCTCTTATCGCTTGATTTTAACAAAGCCTTCGATAAAAGCGGAGTTCATACCGTCTCAGACCAACTTAACTCATGGAATATTGGACCTAATCTATACAATTACATAAAAAACATAAAAAACAAAAACAAAAATACCATTTATAATTTTAACCACGTTTACAGCAAAATCTCAGATTGGTGCGAATACTCTGGAGCCGCGTTATCACTAGAAAAATGCAAACAGATTCACATCTGCAGAAAACACCATTGCTCTTCTAGCATCACGTGCAACCAAATAAATATTAACAATGTCGATAGGTTAAAAATTCTAGGGATTACAGTCAATAAAAATATCGATAGAAATCACATATAAATCAGTTAAAAAATTCACTAGATAAAACTGTCAGTATAACTAATGCCTTGCAAACAAGAAATTTAATTGCAACACCGCATCACTTATCTCAGTAACAAAATCTTTACTTTTAGGAAAAATCAATTATGGTTTATACCTGTTTGGCTACGCCCCTAAATCATCCACAAATAATTTAAACACTACCATAAACTTAGCTGTAAGGATTGCACTAGGTGCATTCAGAACAACTCCCGTACCCAACCTATACTATGAAGCAAAAATTACGCCAATAACCCTTATTCGAGACCAAACAACCTGCAAACTTATTAAGTCAATTATAATCAATGACCATTCCCCTCTTCCAGTCCTATGTTCCCAAATCCTTAAATCCAAAAGACACCAGCAAATACCATCCACATAACCAAAGTGATTGAAACAGTCCAGAACTTTGAAGTACTAATACTTAAAAAATTAGACAAGTACCTATATCCCAGCTGGAAACTCCCACAAAGCTCAGTCAATACTTCCCTACGACAATATAAAAAAAATAACACAACAAATGAAATTTACATTCAAAACTTCCTTAAAATAAAAGAAGATTTACATAACTTCAAATTTTTATACACAGACGGTTCTAAACAAAATTATCGTTCAAGCTATAGCATCGTCGAAGAAAATAAAGCAATTCAAATAGCACACTTACCACGCTATACTACCAATTTCGGTGCCGAACTAATAGCCACCTGCGAAGCAACCAAATTCGCAAGCACAAGAAGGAAGAAAGTGGCAATTTGCAAGGACTCTCTCTTCACTAGACACTATTACCAACCCAGTTAACAACAACCATTACACCAACAGTATACAAAATATTTTAATTAAACATAAATCCACAATCAGACTTATCTGGATACCCGGACATGTCAATATAAAAGGCAACGAATTAGCCGACAAAGCAGCCAAAGACGCTCTACACGCACCACTGACAATTACTCAAAACCTCTTGACATCAGACATCTTAAAACTCTAAACAAGTACTTGCCAAAAAAAATGCAAAGATCAATTCCGTACAACTAACAACTGGTATAGGAAAATAAATGACTCAAAAATACCCATAGTCGAAAATTTTAAAAACATAACTAAAACCAACCTAACCAGACAAGACTCAATAAAAATTGTACAACTTCGACTTGGACACACGAAACTGACTAACCAGTATCTTATTAATATAGAAAATAACGTTTGCAAATTCTGCAACCTACCCAACATGAACGTAGAACACATCTTAAACAATTGCACATACTTTAATATTTTCAGGAAATCACTAGCCAATACTCAACCGACAACTTTACCTGCAAACCCTACCGCTAAAAACTTAACTAAACTAATTAACTACCTTAAATTTTGCAGAATCTATAAAGAAATCTAAGTTAAATAACAACTTATTCGTAATTAAACTACCTAGCTTAACAGGTTCCCTGTCCCCATAAAAAAATTAATTTTTAACGGTACACATCCAACACTTATTTTTGAAATTATATTGCTGTAGGCATTTTTAGAGGTTATCGATGTATTTTTGAACTATCCCACACATCTTGACTGCGATATAACGGTAAAAAAAAAATTTGTATCAGCTATGATACACGAACGTGTCACTACGAAGTTGAATTGCATACGCTCTATGTATCATATATGATATGTATCACTGATGATACATTGATCGTGCCATAACAGATTTTTAAATAAATTCGAATGTGGCCTCGAAGTGCATTCTTATTTATGTAGTTGAGCAAGCCAAATAAAATTTTGCAAGAAATAGGTCATAAATAGTTGCAGTGTGGAGCTTGACAAGTGCGTTCTTATTTATTTAGTAGAATATTTAGGAGTGTGGACTCGAAGTGCGTTCTTATTTATTTAGTTGGGCGAACCATATAAAATTTTTTAAGAAATAAGTCATAAATAGTTAGAGTGTGGAGCTTGACAAGTGCGTTCTTATTTATTTAGTCGAATAAGTAGTGTGTGAAATAAGATGGCTTCTCGTGCTAAGTATACAGATGAAGAGATACATCAATTCTTACAAGGAAGTGAAGATGAAGGTAATTTCAGTAATGGCAGTGAAGACATGTATGAACCTGAAGAGGATGACGATAGCGAAACTGATGAGGAGGACCAAGATCAAACTCTAGAGGACGTTGAAATGGAAACGATTGAAAATGAACATAGTCAACAAGATATAGACACATTCCATGGCGATCATCGAAATACAGGATATGAAAAATGGGTATCGGATATTCTTCCAATTGGTAGAAAAGTATTTACAGGTAATCTGGAGTACAAAATATACAGGCTATTTCAAATGAAGAGAGCGCTGTCACTATTGCAAAGATAGTTGAGTACTTCATAAGTGATGACCTTATTGACACAATGGTAGAAAAAACTAATGCATATGCTGAATATTTAAAGATAATACGTAGAACAATTTTTTCGAGAATTTTACGTTGGGATGAAGGGAGCAAGGAAGAAATGAAAAAAATGTTTGCCATCATATTGTACATGGGAATAGATAAAAAACCCACTATAGAACTTTATTGGAAAAAGGACCCACTATGTTTTGCTCCCTTCATTCATAAGATCGGTATTTCGTATAACCGCTTCAGTAGTATACTGCGTTGCTGGCATTTTGCGTATGTTCAACCCGACAGCGATGATATGTTATACCGAATTAAACCTGTTATAACACATATCGTTACAAAGTTTCGTGAGCTGTATGTGCCTGGTGATACAATAGTAGTAGATGAATCGCAAATCAACCATCAAGGTCGTTTGGCCACAAAAACATATAATCCCTCAAAAGCCCATAAATATGGAATAACAATTTATAAAATGTGTTCTACTAATTCATACACATGGTCTTATATTGTACACGCGGTATCTGGAACTGCTATAGAGGGGCTTGATAAACCTGGAACTGTTGTGGTGAAGCTATGCTACCCACTTTTAAATGAGGGCAGACTGATTGTGGCAGATAACTACTATACCGGAATAGGTCTTGCAAAATATCTCAAAGACAGAAAAACTGATCTATGTGGGCCTTTGCGCAAAAATAAAAGAGGTCTTCCTGAAGCAGTCACCAAGCAAAAGCTTAAACGTGGAGATGTTGTGGCAAGGCAGATGGATAGCTTTGCAACTGTTTTGAAGTGGCATGATAAGCCCGATGTATTGATGATATCAACGTGCCATGACGATGGAATGACTAATACTTCTTCATGGAGAGGAAATTCGTTAAAACCCAATGTGGTTATTGATTATAATAACGCTAAAAAAGGGATTGACGCCGCAGATCAGATGAGTAGCAATTACTCACCACTTAGGAAAAGTCTAACATGGTATAAGAAAATTGCAATAGATTTGCTTTTTCAAGCATCACTCGTTAACTCCAGAGTTATTTTCAATAAGGTAACTGATTCTAACGTTACTGTTTTAGAAATACAAGAGGCTATGATTCGTCACTGGCTTGGAGAAGTTGCAGACAAAAAACAGAAATCGAAACCATTAAACTTCCCACCATCTACTAAACGTAGCCTCACTGAAATACCTCGCAGAAATGGTAAGCTTATCCGACGTCGCTGTGTGAGTTGCTATGCCAAAAGCAAAGAGGAAGGGAATCCTTCAAAGGCTAGACAGATAAATACAGAGTGCCTCGAATGCGGAAGAGGTTACTGTTTACCATGCTACAATGAGCATCACTCTAAACTTGAGAGAAAAACCAGTAAATCGCTTTGTTAATTTTTTTGCTTCAATTGCAATTTTTGATTTTATTTGTGTCCTTTATTTCCACTATTTTCACTATCATAACAAGCATAAACATGAATTCATAAAAAAATAAAACTTAAAAAATAAAAATAAATAAAAATAAAAATCTAAAAAAAAATCACCGTGTTTTTTTTCTTTTTTTACAAACTACACATTATACTCAGTACGTCCACGCAATAAAATTGCAATTTTTTCGTCTGCGTCTTTTAATAAACTTATTTCAAATCAACCAAAAATTTGTTCATATTTGATACATGGACGCTGTAAACATGGTACAAGAAAATAATTTTGTATCACATGTGATACATTGGACAGGGAACCTGTTAAGACCCCAGATGTCATAGCTTTAAGTTTCTCTTTTGTTGTTTTAAAAATCAATTTTAAAAAAATTATTAAATAAATAAATAAGATAAATAAAAATGTGTACATATATCGTTCCTAATAAGTGTATGGACATTGATATGATAAATGGCGAAGAGTTTTGCTCGCAAGTTGAAATAAATATAAATCGTGAAGGTATTCGTTTTAACAAAATAGTTGATGAAAATGAAATTTTAAATATTGATGAAACTGCAAGTGCAGAAGCGAAGCAAAAAGTGCGCGAAATGGTAAAAATGTATCGTCCAAATCAACGTAAAATGACTCAGGTAAAAATACATATTGTGTTGACTGATGAGACTCCTATTTTTTCGAGACCGCGAGGGTGCCAATCTCAGAAAGATGTGTGGTTGACGATCAAGTTGATCAGTGGCTAACCGAAGGTGTTATTGAGAACTCAGAGTCTAAATTTAGTAGCCCAGTTGTGCTTGTTAAAAAACGTGACGGAACACCGCGTTTGTGCATTGACTTTAGAAAAATAAATAAAGTAATAATTAAAGACAGATTTCCGCTGCCACTGATCAAAGATCAACTCGATCGATTGCAAAATGGCAAGGTGTTTAGTACGATTGATTTAAAAAATGATTTTTTTCACGTGCCCGTCGGGGAGTCTAGTCGTAAATATACATCGTTTATCACGCATAATGGACAATATTAATATTAATTAAAGTGCCTTTCGGTTTATCAAACTCGCCGGGAGGTTTTCAAAGACATGTAAATGCAATTTTTGGTGAGCTATCGCGCAAAGGCATAGCTTTACCATACATTGACTATGTGATTATTCCTGCCGAAAAAGAAAATGAAAAGCAAGGTTTGTGCGTAGAATATGGACTTCAACTTAATTTAAAAAGTGTCAGTTTTTAATGAAAAAAGTAGAGTTTCTCGGACATATTGTGGAAAATGGACAAATATTTCCATCGCCTGTGGAAATAGAAGCTTTACGTAAGTTTAAAATACCACAGACTCTTAAACAGTTAGAAATTTTTTTGGCTTAGCAAGCTATTTTAGAAAATTCATTCCAAATTTTTCGATAATTGCAAAACTCTTATCTAACTTGAAAAAACAAAATTCCAAATTTGGAATCGTAAAACAACAGACGCTGAGAAAAAATATACTAGCTACGAGCTAGAAATATTAGCTGCAATCGAAGCATTGAAGAGGTTTAGGGTATATCTGTTAGGTATGCACTTCAAGCTAGTCACAGATTGCAATGCTTTCACAAAGACTTTAGAAAAAAAAGATCTGTGTACCAGAGTCGCGAAGTGGATATTGTTTTTAGAAGAATATGACTTCGAAGTTGAACATCGAGCTGGCGCAAACATGAAGCATGTCGATGCCCCAAGTCGCTACGCGGTTATGGTTATTGGCGAAGGCAGCATCATTCCTAGAATTCAGAGAGCGCAGCAAGAAGACGACGATTTTAAAGCGATTTTTACAATTTTACAAAATCAACATACACATGACGACTATTTCCTGAAGAGTGGTGTATTATATAAGACGAAAACGACCAAGAACTTATCGTTGTACCTAAAAATATGCAACGCGAAATAATAAGAAATGCACACGAAATGGGACATTTTGGAGTAAAGAAGACGAAGGAGCTGGTGTCAAAGGAGTTTTTTATACCTAAGATCGACGAAAAAATACAAAAACACATTGCTAACTGCATTCAATGCATAATTGTAAACCGTAAACAAGGAAAGCAGGGGGTGAACTGCATCAACTAAGTAAGGAAGAAGTTCGCTTACACACCTACCACATCGATTTCATTGGGCCTCTAGAAACGACATGCAAGCACTACAAACATATTTTTGCTGTTATATATGCGTTTACTAAATTCTGCTGGGTATATCCGACGAAAAGCACAACTTCAAATGATGCAATTTCCGGTCGGGGATCTGCCTTTACCTTGGAAGAATTTCTCAATTATTGCGATGAAGAAAACATCAAACATATTAAAATTGCAACAGGTCTGCCTGGAGCGAAGGGGCAAATCGACCATCTCAATTCTACTATTGCAACCTTTTTATCGAAAATCAGCGTAAAACACCCCTCGAAATGGTATAAAAACGTCGATAAACTTCAACATGTTTTAAACTTAACATACTGTAGAAGCCTAAACACTACTCCATTCGAGCTGCTTTTTGGTACACAAATGCGTACAAAAGAAGATCTACAAACCGAAAGCCTAATTGAAAATGAAATTGTTACACACTTCAATGAAGACCGCTGCCACATGAGACGACAAGCAAAACAAGAAATACTAAAAGTTCAAAAAGAAAACATAAAAACATACAACCTTCGACGTAAGCCAGCAGTACGCTACAAGCAAGGTGACATCGTTGCAATTAAAAGAACGCAATTCGGAGTTGGCTTAAAATTAAAGCCGAAATACTTATAAGGTTGTTAAAATAAAGCAGCAAGACATCTGTTGTGAAAATTGGTAAAAGCAAAGGGCCAAAACAAACAAGCACGTGTGCCGAGTATATGAAACCTGACCAGCATCTGAAGACGGTGACACTACGTTCGGGTAGAATGCTTCGTAGGATGGCCGAATTGTGGGGTTAAAGTCTGGCAACCATATCATTGCATCATCTTCGGCGAAAGTTTGCAGCTTTGCAAATTGAAATTTTTAATTAACTTCCATAAATTGTTTTGCCTAAATGTTTAACTTCATTTTAATTCCTTGTTTTTTCTTAAATGTCAACATAAATCTAATAATCCGAACTAATTTTGTGTTTCTAAAGCTCTTCAAACAATAATAACTGCTAAATATTTACTTTAATGTTTAACAAAATTGATTAAATAAACAAAAAACCTACATACATGTGTATATATATATCGTGTACGTGCATACATAAATGCGCGAATTACTCAGGAGAGTGCGCAAATAATAATAACCATAAAAAAAGGAATTTCCACATACGCATATATATACATAACAAGATCTCTGATTATATGTCATGTAGCAATGAGCGTATGTAAGCCCGCAGTGCAGGAGAAAGAAGAAAACTTACAAGGTAAACGACTCTCTACTAAAGGGTGTTTTTTTTAGGGGTATAGAACTTCGAATTGAAATAAAACACAAGAAAATCGTTTTAAGGTCCATCAATTTGGCTTTATTGGAAGGATAATTTTATGCCATTAATGTTTAAATATGATTTTGGGCATGTGGCCGCCGCGGCTGGCTCGAATAAAGCCAATTCTACAGGTCCAATTTTCAACCACTTTTTCGAGCATATGGGGCCGTATGTCGGCAATAACGCCACGAATGTTGGCTTCCAATTCCCCTAACGTTTCTGGTTTGTTGGTGTAGACGAGCGACTTCACATATCCCCAAAGAAAATAATCCAATGGTGTCAAATCACACGATCTTGGTGGCCAATTGACAGGTCCATTCCGCGAAATTATGCGCTCAGCGAATGTTTCCTTCAATAAATGGATTGTGACGTGCGCTGTGTGGCATGTAGCGCCGTCTTGTTGGAACCACAACTCATCCACATTCATGCCATCCAATTCGGGAACAAAATAGTCGGTTATCATGGCTCTATACCGGTCTCCATTAACGGTAACTGCCTCTCCAGCATTATTGCGGAAGAAGTATGGCCCAATGACTCCACCAGCCCATAGAGCACACCAAACAGTCAGTTTTTGTGGATGTAATGGCGTTTCAAGGGTCTCATGTGGATTCTCTTCACTCCAAATGCGGCAATTTTGCTTGTTGACGTAGCCATTCAACCAAAAATGAGCCTCATCACTGAACAAAATTTTGCGATGAAAATCAGCATCGAGATCAATCTCATTTTCGGCCCATACACCAAAATCACGACGCATTGCATGGTCTCGCGGCTTTAATTCTTGCACAAGCTGGATCTTGTAAGGTCGCAAGCCAAGATCTTTGCGCAAAATCTTCCATAAAGTTGATAGACAAAGCTCCAATTGCTGTGCACGGTGGCGAATCGATTCATTCGGGTCCTCTTCAACACTTTGCTCTACAGCGGCAATTGTTTCTTCGGTGCGCACTGTTCGACGTCTCTACGGATGCGTATTATCACATAGAGTAAACGTAGTGCGAAAACGATCCATGGTTAACCGAATTAATTGCTCTGATGGACGATTATGTCGACCATAAAATGGACGGAGCTCACGGTAAACTTCGCGAACTGAACCATTATTTTCGAAATAAATTTGCACGATTTGCAAGCGTTGTTCTTTTGTCAACCTGTTCATGATGAAATGGCAAACCAAACTGAACATAAATGACATTAGAGTTGCCAGATTTGACCACAAATGCCAGTTTTATCTCTATTCGAAAAACAAACCTGTAAAAAAATAATGCCTCAATAAAATAAGATTAAAATTAAAGTAATAAAAAATTATGATAAAGTTGAAATGTATGAAAATATTTAAATTCAATTAGTAACTATATATTTATTTATTTATTTATTTTATTTAATTAATCACACACAACAACCAGCAGTTATATTTACAGCGTATGATATCTTACAATCTAAAATATAAACTTATAGCTAGTACATATTACATATTAGAGCATACAAGGAGAATAAATATTAAAAAATGAGAAGAGACGAAAGATGGCGAGGAAAAAGACAGGAAGAGAGGTAGAAGAGACCTATAATATTCATTTGGCAAAATTACGCATTACTTCGTTTTTAAAATGGTTAGTATTTTTCAAAAATCTTATCGCCGCGGGCAGGGTATTCCAAAGACGGATTGAGAAAACGAAAAACTGACGTTCGGATACTAAGCACGTAAATTTAATATTGCTTATAGAAAGAGATCGAGAAGATTTGGTGAATTGAAATCGTTCTTTCAAATAATCGGGGTCCTGTGTGACTATGACTTTGTGTAGCAATGTCAAACATCTAAGCTTCAATAAGTCGCCGAACGGAATATTATAAATCCTTAAGGCAAAAGCAGAAATATGTTCATGACGGCTAATGCTGTAGATATATCGAGCAATGTTGTTGTACAGGATATTAATCTTTCTATTGCATACGCTGTCACAGCTGGCATACAATTCACAGCCGTAAAGTAATGTAGGTAGAAGGTAAGTTTTGGCCAGAAGCAATCGAATCTTCACTGGAGTAAAGTACTGAATACTCCATAGTGATCGCAGCATTCCATAAACTTTGCCGATTGAACTAAAAATGCGATTGTTCCATGTCAGCGTTCTATTAAAAATTACACCCAAATTCTTAGCAGTGTCCACAAATTTGATCACACAGTTATTTTATTTTACTTTATTGCACTGATCAAGGTTAAATTTTTTCTTATAGATAGCAATGCATTGGGACTTTTTGGAATTCAGCACCAGGCCATTATCACATGCCCACGTATTTACATTATCTAGGTCAATGTTTAAGTTTTCAATACAGGAATTTATAGAGTCCATAGGACAACCAAGGTACAACTGGACTTCATCTGCGTATAGATAAACATTACAATGTTTTAGCACATTTTGGAGGTCATTGACATATAACACAAATAACAATGGACCAAGAATTGATCCTTGTGTTAGATTCAGGGGCCTTGATATAGAGTCTTTTACACACACTGCTTGTGAACGGCCATGGAGATATGCTTTAACTAAGCCTAGTGCTGACAGTGAGAAATTAAATAAATTCTTAAGTTTTAAGCACAAAAGTGCATGATCCACGGAGTCGAAGGCCTTAGAGTGATCAAGCAGGGTTAAAAAGGTTACGTTGTTAGTGTCAATATTTACCCTTATGTCATCTGAGACTTTGAGGAGTGCTGTGACACAGCTCCTGTTTTTCCGAAAACCAGATTGATATTGGCTTACCAGTGAATTTTCACTAACGAAATGATTAATCTGAGTGTGCATGATGCGCTCTAGAACCTGATGCGCTCTAGAACCTGATAAATAAGGTAAAATAGCGATTGGTCTATAATCACCAGTAGATTTCATGATAGGAATGATTTTGGCCTTTTTTCAGCAGTCAGGAAAGGCCGACATGGTCAAGACGGTATTGAAGGCGTAAGTAAGGTACGGTAAAATTTTTGGCAGTAAGCATTTCACAAATTTCGGATTAATACCATCAAAACCAGTGGCATTCGATTTGATACCAAGTATAGTCTGGACAACATCACAATTATCAACACACTTAAAACAAAAACTAGGCACAACAACACTTATTTTATCACTGTAACGATCGTAATACTATATAGTACCATTACAAGTAGACGACTCAACAAATGTTTCGTTTAACTCATTTGCATCTAAAGGTTCGTGGGCAAAATTGTTTTTCTTTCCAATGCCAATTTCGCGGATACGTCTCCATGTTTGGTTTGACCCTATGGCTGTGCTAAATTGCCGTTCATAATACGCTGATTTTTGCAATTTAATGGCTTTAGTGACTTCTCTTCTCCGATTTTTAAAGTCACTATATGTCGCATCCGATTTGCATCGCTTCCATTTTGAATATGCCTTATTTCGTTTAACAATTAGGTTTTTTATGTGGTGATTAAACCAAGGACGACTCTAGACAGAGGTGGGTTTCGTTACGAGTGGCACAAATCGTTCATAAAGTATGTTAATATTAGACTGGAGAAAGTGTATCTGTTCATTTGCTGATGTTATGGTATAAATTGACCCCCAATATACTGCATCAACAGCTTGCTCTAACTGGTGATAATCAATATTTATAAAATCCCGATATGTGTAAGAGAGATAATTACAAGTTAAATGGAAGTCATAAGTAAGAAAAACTATATCATGCTTAGAAAAGTTCGGCACTGATAATTGGTCATACATAAGTACTTTTGATCTTGAATCTACAAAAAATACATCGAGAAGTGTGCTATTAGTCCGAGTGAAGTGTGTAGGCGTCGTAACATTGACAGGCAGAAGACCGGGATTTTGCATACAAAATGAAAACTTATTGTCAGTAAGCAAATCACTATTGAAATCGCCAGTCAAAACAATATCACTGTATCCGAGTATGGTATTTTCGATAAACTCTACAAAATTAATATAATTAATGTGTCTATTGGGTCTGTAAACACAACCGATAAGCATTTTATTCATTATTGATGCTACTTCCACAAAGATGTACTCGATAGACTCAGTAGCTACTGATACACATTTTAGTTTACATGAGATACACGATTTTACATATATAGCGACACCCCCACCATGCCCAAGCCTATCTGAGCGATAAAGTTTATACCCATCTACATTAAACAAACCATCATTTTGATGGAAGACTTTGAGCATTAATGTGACATATCTTAAATCCGGTTTTTTGTTTACTCAGTATGCGTATCATATTATAAGTGCAGCCTCTAGAACCGCCGCAGCGATTATCAACATTATTGTTTAACAACATCGAAATTGCAGACTTTGCCAAATGTATTAAAGGTGATAGAAATAGCAATGAGAGAGAGGAAGTGTAGGAAAAGAGAAGCTACGTTGGAAAGTCAGAAAACATTGCACTAATACTTAAAAACTGCAATCTTGCTTAAAATTAATATAAACGTAAAGTATATAAGCATACAAGAATAGAGAGCTAAGACAATTTTAGTAAAATGAGCATACAATGATTGTCACTTGTTGCATCGAATTAGTTTGTTAATGTCTTCTTTGCTAAGCACCTTAACTGCAGTTTCTCTCGGCTGCTTTCGAACGAATACTCTTCCCCTATATGTATATATATAAATTCTGAAATCCATACATACATACATACATACAGATATATACAAAATAATAAAATGGTTTTTCTATTTACCAGGGTTTTTGTGGCAGGTCCTAGTAAGGAGACCAAAACTACGCCCTTTTGAAGGAGAAGCGTTAGGAACAGTAGAATTTAAAAACAACTTTTTCTTTTATTAAGATTTTGCTTGCCCTGACTGAGATTCGAACCTCGAACTCACCGGCATATCAAGTTGTAGCACGCTCCGCTACCAACTCGACCACAGCGGGCACTCTGACTGGCATATTCCCGATAAAATACTCAATCGGAAGCCAGTAGAAGCAAAAGAGTAATCCACCCAGGTATAGAATAAATAATGGACAGGAATCAGGGTATGACACAGAATGGTAGGTCTGCTGCAGTAGACTTAACCAGCCCCAAACCGAAAATCATTTCGTTTTGTCCTTCGCGATTCCATTTGATTTTGTGCTTCACATTTTGGAAGGATACTAAATATGAGAAAAAAATATAAGATGTATAAAACAATTTATAATAAGATAGTATCTTCGATTGTAACGTTGAGAGGCGACAATAGATTTTTTGCGCAAACAAAAATAGGAGGGAAAGAAGTAGTGGCGCTACTAGACTCTGGTGCAGGTGATAGATGCCTTGGAAAAAATAGTTTCAAATTTTTAGAAGGCAAAGAAGAGAAAATACTTTATATTAATAACCAGAAGGTTAAAACCGCAAACGGGGAAAAAACTCCAGGGACAGGTGTGATTACTTTACCAGTGCTTTGGGATGCCATGAGTAGGGATATGTAGTTCTTGATAGTGCCAGGTTTGCAGCAAGAAGTGTACTTAGCATGTAGCACGTGTTGGCCCCAGATCAAACTATCGTTTAGACAAATTAAGGTCTCAATTAACTTCACTGTTCTTGGTCTAGAGCGGACTGATTTGGAGAAACATATTATCCAAGTTCACGATGAGAACCTTCCAGTAAAACAACAGTTGTATGCCATTTCACCTGCGATACAAAGATTAGTATATGAAGAATTGGACAGAAAGCTAAATATGGGAGTAATAGAAGAATCCAATAGCAGTTGGAGTTCAACAGTTTCGTTAGTAGTTAAGGGTAGTAAAAAGCGACAGCGTCTTGACGCACACAATGTAAATGGCAGGACCGTTAAAGAAGCCTATCCTCTACCCAATATCGACGGAATACTTAGTCGGCTGCAAAACACGAGATACATATCAGCCATAGACTTCAAATACGCTTTCTGGAAAATTCCCCTAGACGAAAATTTACGGTAATGCCATTCGGGCTCTACAATGCAGCGCAAATAATGTGCCGTCTGATGGAGAGAGTTATACCTGCTTCGTTACGTGAATCTGTGTTTGTCTACCTTGATGATTTGTTAGTGTGTTCTGAAGATTTATTGTCTCATACATGTTTGTTAGAAAAGGTCGCTTGGTGCTTACGCGAAGCAAAGTCAACGATAAATGTGGAGAATAGCAAGTTTTGCTTCAAAGAGGTTCGATATCTTGTATACGTTGTGGGTGATGGCTGTATTCGAACAGATGCCAGCAAGGTAGCGGCCCTAAGCAGTTGCGATGGTTCCTGGGCATGGCGGGCTAATACCGACGCTTCATTCAAGATTACGCGACCATAGCAGCACCCCTGCACGACTGCCTCATCAAAGATAAAATTAAAAAAATTAATATGACTAAAATACGTTTGAGGTACTTAACCCTAGAACACACACCCAGAAAATACCACGTAAACACACACCCGGGATACGTTTGTACCCGGGACCTTATTTTGCGGTTTTTTTAATGCTTATTCGACCGATTTCTATGATTTTTTTTTTAAATGTATATTTTATTATATAGCAAGTATTTTTTCTTTTGTTTCATTCGAATATTCCTACTGGTTCCAGCGATATGGGCAAATAAAGTCAGGACATGCAACAGTGGATTTTTGGTTTTGTTGTTGTCCTGATAAATGCAAAACAAAATAATATAATTTATAATAATATACTTGTAGAGTAACAACGAATACACATTTTGGTTTTTATTTCATTGAAATATTCTACCTGGTTCAAAAGATATGTGCAAAAAGGTCGCGCAAGGTATGGGTACGTAGGTAGCAAATACACTGGTATAACTGGTTTTTGTATTTTATATGCAGCTGCAAGGGTTGTTTTCACACGAGGTGTTGTTATAAATGCTGCCTGTTGATATTTTCATTATTGTTTTGGTGCTCAAAAGTGTAAGAAGTGAAAATATAAGTGAAAATAAATAGAGGGTGTTTTTTTTAGGGGTATAGAACTTCGAATTGAAATAAAACACAAGAAGATCGTTTTAAGGTCCATTAATTTGGCTTTATTGGAAGGATAATTTTATGCCATTAATGTTTAAATATGATTTCGGGCATGTGGCCGCCGCGGCTGGCTCGAATAAAGCCAATTCTACAGGCCCAATTTTCAACCACTTTTTCGAGCATATGGGGCCGTATGTCGGCAATAACGCCACGAATGTTGGCTTCCAATTCCCCTAACGTTTCTGGTTTGTTGGTGTAGACGAGCGACTTCACATATCCCCAAAGAAAATAATCCAATGGTGTCAAATCACACGATCTTGGTGGCCAATTGACAGGTCCATTCCGCGAAATTATGCGCTCAGCGAATGTTTCCTTCAATAAATCGATTGTGACGTGCGCTGTGTGGCATGTAGCGCCGTCTTGTTGGAACCACAACTCATCCACATTCATGCCATCCAATTCGGGAACAAAATAGTCGGTTATCATGGCTCTATACCGGTCTCCATTAACGGTAACTGCCTCTCCAGCATTATTGCGGAAGAAGTATGGCCCAATGACTCCACCAGCCCATAGAGCACACCAAACAGTCAGTTTTTGTGGATGTAATGGCGTTTCAAGGGTCTCATGTGGATTCTCTTCACTCCAAATGCGGCAATTTTGCTTGTTGACGTAGCCATTCAACCAAAAATGAGCCTCATCACTGAACAAAATTTTGCGATGAAAATCAGCATCGAGATCAATCTCATTTTCGGCCCATACACCAAAATCACGACGCATTGCATGGTCTCGCGGCTTTAATTCTTGCACAAGCTGGATCTTGTAAGGTCGCAAGCCAAGATCTTTGCGCAAAATCTTCCATAAAGTTGATGGACAAAGCTCCAATTGCTGTGCACGGTGGCGAATCGATTCATTCGGGTCCTCTTCAACACTTTGCTCTACAGCGGCAATTGTTTCTTCGGTGCGCACTGTTCGACGTCTCTGCGGATGCGTATTATCACATAGAGTAAACGTAGTGCGAAAACGATCCATGGTTAACCGAATTAATTGCTCTGATGGACGATTATGTCGACCATAAAATGGACGGAGCTCACGGTAAACTTCGCGAACTGAACCATTATTTTCGAAATAAATTTGCACGATTTGCAAGCGTTGTTCTTTTGTCAACCTGTTCATGATGAAATGGCAAACCAAATTGAACATAAATGATATTAGAGTTGCCAGATTTGACCACAAAATGCCAGTTTTATCTCTATTCGAAAAACAAACCTGTAAAAAAAACACCCGATATAACTGAAACTATAAATAACTGGATACGAAATGACTTCAAGAAGAAACGAATATTTATCAAGTGCAGCATATAGAAGGTAAAAAATGTAAAATAAGCAACAATGTAAACATATACTAATTTTTTTTATTATGCAGGCTAACTGGGGAACAGCGAGAATCATATATACAATCTTTATTTGATGAAATTTGTGACGATGACGCTCTCTATGACTTTGACTCAGAAGATGAAGAATAAATTAAAATCAATGACATTGAAATTGCTGATGACGATGCTGAAGTTTCGCAAAGTGCCGCAGAAGTATTACCTGATTATGCGGACTATGAGGATGATGAAGAAGACGATGAAGACGATGAAGACGAAGAAGTAGAAGAAAATAATGAATTACCTGCTAGTGCCGAAAAATTTGTTGCACGTGATGGTACTGAGTGGATGAAAGAACCAAATGTAAGTCGTCAGGTACTCAGACAAAATATTATAAGAGAACGTTCTGAACCAGCTAGATGCACTGAAATGTTGTCAATAGAGCAAACATTCAAATGTTTCATGAACGTGGAAATGGCTGATATAATTATTGATTTGACGATAAAAACACTCGTGCAACACGCTTACTAACTGATAAAGCAGCACCGATCAGTGAGTTGTGGACGATGATGAACAATAATCTTGCTGCACATTACAAGCCCAGCTCATGCTTGACGATTGATGAACAATTATTTCCTCACCGTGGACGCACACGGTTTACGCAGTACATACCGTCAAAACCTGCTAAATATGGTGTCAAGGTTTGGTGGATTTGCGATGCCACAAATGCATATCCATTGCATGGACAAATATATACTGGCCAAGCAGAAACTGGTAGGGAAACGAACCAAGGCGAACGAGTGGGGAAGGATTTGTCTGCCAAATACCAAGGAAGTGGCCGAAACATTACAATGGACAATTTGTTTACGACCTTGTCAGTTGCAGAACTGCTTCTCACCTGGAAACTCACGATCGTTGGAACTTTGCGCAAAAACAAATCATATATTCCTCAAAAAATGAAGCAGAACAAAAACAGGACAATTGGTTCAACGACATTTGGCTTCAAAAATAATGTAACAATGTGCTCTTATGTTCCCAAAAAAAATAAAGCAGTAATTTTGCTTTCGACCATGCATAATGATGCTGAAATAGCTGACAGTGGGAAACCTGAAATAATTGAATATTATAATCGTACCAAAGGTGGTGTTGATCGAATGGACCAAATGTTTGCGGAATATCCAACACAAAGACAAACAAAACGATGGCCACTAGCGATGTTCTTCAACATGTTGGACATTACAGCTCTTGCAGCCTACATTGTCTACGATTTGAATAACCCTATGTTGCCTTGGAGAACAAACAACAAGCGTAAGCAGATCCTGCGCAGCTTGGCTGAAGCATTGTGTATGCCCATTATTGAAGCCAGAGCCATAAATCGTCAAGTGACGCGAAATTTTTCGACTAAAATTGCTATTGAAGCATATTTCAACCGACCGGTGGAATCAATGGTGTCAACAGCAGCATCAACATCCGCCGCAGCGCGCACGCCAAAACCTGTGTCCGGATCTTGCTATTTATGTTACGCACAAGAGGAAAAACGCCGTAGAAAAACCAGAAAGCTGTGCGCCAAATGTAAGAAGCCAATGTGTCTTGAACATTCGGTCACATCAACAAATTGTTCTATTTGCCATGATTTTCCTTAGATATAAGATGCATTTTTATAATTTTTATAATAAAAGTCAATAATATAATGTGTGAAATGAATATTTTTAATTTTTCAAATAAAAAAATAATATAAAAAATGTTTTTTTTTGATTATTATGAGGATTTTTACTATTGGGGTACAAACGTATCCCGGGTGTGTGTTTACGTATATAATGTGTTTGGAAGGCTGTAGCTCCTGAAACAATGGTCCGATCTGGTTTAAATTTTGAATTTGAACTCAAAACTAAATAATCTTCCTAGATCCGAAGATATAGAGGTATAGCGGTTCAAAAGTTACAACACTTCAAAGTTGAAAGGATATTAATCTTTCTATTGCATACGCTGTCACAGCTGGCATACAATTCACAGCCGTAAAGTAATGTAGGTAGAATGTAAGTTTTGGCCAGAAGCAATCGAATCTTCACTGGAGTAAAGTACTGAATACTCCATAGTGATCGCAGCATTCCATAAACTTTGCCGATTGCACTAAAAATGCGATTGTTCCATGTCAGCGTTCTATTAAAAATTACACCCAAATTCTTAGCAGTGTCCACAAATTTGATCACACAGTTATTTTATTTTACTTTATTGCACTGATCAAGGTTAAATTTTTTCTTATAGATAGCAATGCATTGGGACTTTTTGGAATTCAGCACCAGGCCATTATCACATGCCCACGTATTTACTTTATCTAGGTCAATGTTTAAGTTTTCAATACAGGAATTTATAGAGTCCATAGGACAACCAAGGTACAACTGGACTTCATCTGCGTATAGATAAACATTACAATGTTTTAGCACATTTTGGAGGTCATTGACATATAACACAAATAACAATGGACCAAGAATTGATCCTTGTGTTAGATTCAGGGGCCTTGATATAGAGTCTTTTACACACACTGCTTGTGAACGGCCATGGAGATATGCTTTAACTAAGCCTAGTGCTGACAGTGAGAAATTAAATAAATTCTTAAGTTTTAAGCACAAAAGTGCATGATCCACGGAGTCGAAGGCCTTAGAGTGATCAAGCAGGGTTAAAAAGGTTACGTTGTTAGTGTCAATATTTACCCTTATGTCATCTGAGACTTTGAGGAGTGCTGTGACACAGCTCCTGTTTTTCCGAAAACCAGATTGATATTGGCTTACCAGTGAATTTTCACTAACGAAATGATTAATCTGAGTGTGCATGATGCGCTCTAGAACCTGATGCGCTCTAGAACCTGATAAATAAGGTAAAATAGCGATTGGTCTATAATCACCAGTAGATTTCATGATAGGAATGATTTTGGCCTTTTTCCAGCAGTCAGGAAAGGCCGACATGGTCAAGACGGTATTGAAGGCGTAAGTAAGGTACGGTAAAATTTTTGGCAGTAAGCATTTCACAAATTTCGGATTAATACCATCAAAACCAGTGGCATTCGATTTGATACCAAGTATAGTCTGGACAACATCACAATTATCAACACACTTAAAACAAAAACTAGGCACAACAACACTTATTTTATCACTGTAACGATCGTAATATATAGTACCATTACAAGTAGACGACTCAACAAATGTTTCGTTTAACTCATTTGCATCTAAAGGTTCGTGGGCAAAATTGTTTTTCTTTCCAATGCCAATTTCGCGGATACGTCTCCATGTTTGGTTTGACCCTATGGCTGTGCTAAATTGCCGTTCATAATACGCTGATTTTTGCAATTTAATGGCTTTAGTGACTTCTCTTCTCCGATTTTTAAAGTCACTATATGTCGCATCCGATTTGCATCGCTTCCATTTTGAATATGCCTTATTTCGTTTAACAATTAGGTTTTTTATGTGGTGATTAAACCAAGGACGACTCTAGACAGAGGTGGGTTTCGTTACGAGTGGCACAAATCGTTCATAAAGTATGTTAATATTAGACTGGAGAAAGTGTATCTGTTCATTTGCTGATGTTATGGTATAAATTGACCCCCAATATACTGCATCAACAGCTTGCTCTAACTGGTGATAATCAATATTTATAAAATCCCGATATGTGTAAGAGAGATAATTACAAGTTAAATGGAAGTCATAAGTAAGAAAAACTATATCATGCTTAGAAAAGTTCGGCACTGATAATTGGTCATACATAAGTACTTTTGATCTTGAATCTACAAAAAATACATCGAGAAGTGTGCTATTAGTCCGAGTGAAGTGTGTAGGCGTCGTAACATTGACAGGCAGAAGACCGGGATTTTGCATACAAAATGAAAACTTATTGTCAGTAAGCAAATCACTATTGAAATCGCCAGTCAAAACAATATCACTGTATCCGAGTATGGTATTTTCGATAAACTCTACAAAATTAATATAATTAATGTGTCTATTGGGTCTGTAAGCACAACCGATAAGCATTTTATTCATTCTTGATGCTACTTCCACAAAGATGTACTCGATAGACTCAGTAGCTACTGATACACATTTTAGTTTACATGAGATACACGATTTTACATATATAGCGACACCCCCACCATGCCCAAGCCTATCTGAGCGATAAAGTTTATACCCATCTACATTAAACAAACCATCATTTTGATGGAAGACTTTGAGCATTAATGTGACATATCTTAAATCCGGTTTTTTGTTTACTCAGTATGCGTATCATATTATAAGTGCAGCCTCTAGAACCGCCGCAGCGATTATCAACATTATTGTTTAACAACATCGAAATTGCAGACTTTGCCAAATGTATTAAAGGTGATAGAAATAGCAATGAGAGAGAGGAAGTGTAGGAAAAGAGAAGCTACGTTGGAAAGTCAGAAAACATTGCACTAATACTTAAAAACTGCAATCTTGCTTAAAATTAATATAAACGTAAAGTATATAAGCATACAAGAATAGAGAGCTAAGACAATTTTAGTAAAATGAGCATACAATGATTGTCACTTGTTGCATCGAATTAGTTTGTTAATGTCTTCTTTGCTAAGCACCTTAACTGCAGTTTCTCTCGGCTGCTTTCGAACGAATACTCTTTCCCTATATGTATATATATAAATTCTGAAATCCATACATACATACATACATACAGATATATACAAAATAATAAAATGGTTTTTCTATTTACCAGGGTTTTTGTGGCAGGTCCTAGTAAGGAGACCAAAACTACGCCCTTTTGAAGGAGAAGCGTTAGGAACAGTAGAATTTAAAAACAACTTTTTCTTTTATTAAGATTTTGCTTGCCCTGACTGAGATTCGAACCTCGAACTCACCGGCATATCAAGTTGTAGCACGCTCCGCTACCAACTCGACCACAGCGGGCACTCTGACTGGCATATTCCCTACTACTTGCGGGCATACATACGAACATATTAATATACTTTACAGTAGCGTACAGAAAACAAACATAATATTCACTTACATACCGCATACTCGTATATACATTGCATAAGGTGTAAGAGGGAATATGAAAGAAGCTTAGAAAACTAATTAAGCTTTCTCTCCGTAAATTTAAGAATATTGAGAACTTATGTTTATCTCCATATAAAGGAAGAAGACGATGTAAAGAGAAATAAACTAGAAAAACATATGAACCCTTTGTTGAATTAGGTCAGTTCAGCGGACCATGCGGATTCACCACATGGCAATATTGAAATTTAATCTAATTTTTATTACATGTGTACTATATGTTATGCAAATGTACATTTATATATACGTTATTGCAGCTATGAATATATGTAGTCTGTTAACTACGTAGATATGTATGCTCGCTAATATGCAAGCGGATAAAATGATTTAATTAAAATTGATTAAGTAAATAAAATATTTATGAAATTGATTTTTAGTCCAGTTTAAGAAGACAACTAAAAGCTAAAACAACAAATGTAAGCAAACTAGTATCATCTCGAAAGACCAACAACAATCCAAGTGATTTGGACGACACCTATAACTCTCTTATTACTCTTCCATAAGAGAGTTATAGGTGTCGTCCAAATAGCTTGGATTGTTGTTGGTCTTTCGGGATGATACTACATACATACCTATATCAGTTAAATAAATTAACACTTAAATTCCAATACATACATATTACTAAAATCTAGAACTGCAATAGACACTAACTCATATCATAGTTTTAAAAATGACAGCATCTTTAAAAGTTATTCAGTGGAATATTAAGGGCTATAAAAATAATAATAACGAACTAGAAATACTGTTTAAAAACACACACCTCAAATCACCTTACAAGAAACCCATCTGAAAAACGACCAAATAATACCTACTCCCATTAATTACACCTTACACTCATCTACAAACCCACAAAACTCTTTTGGTGGCACAGCTATACTTATCCACAACTCCATACAACACATGACAACCAACTTTCCTACAAACAACTTCGACATACAAATCATTTAGTCTTAAAACGTTCATGATATTTTCGATAACTCACAATTACCGCACCTGATCACAGGAGACTTTAACAGCTGCCACACCAGTTGGGGCTCTAAACACAACAATTCTAGAGGCAATAAAATCAACTAGTTTGTCACACAATCAGGACTCACGCTCCTCAATAATGCAATATAAACCAGCTGGGAAATATAGTCCAACTCATTCGGTAGTGACCACTTCCCTATCGTTATGACCCTGTTCCCGAATACCACAACTAGTCAGCAAAGAAATAAACCAAAATTCAATTAAAATAATGCAAACTGGAAAAAATTCTGGACGCTATCTAGTCACTTATGCACAAATAGAGAAATAAGCCAGAATATAAACAAAGAAACGGCAAATATTCAAAAAATAATAATCCAAAGCGCAAACGAATCTATTCCACAATCTACATACATAGACAAAAAGAAAAGCAATAGTCCCCTGGAGGAACGAAAAGCTCGAAGATTTAAAAAAAGAAAGAAATAGATTTCGAAACGTCTTAAATAGAAGTATAACAACAGAAAATATAAATAAATTCAAAAAAGCTAACGCAGTATTCAAACGCGAAATAAAAATTTCAAAATCATCCGCAATGCATAACTTCACCTCAAACATTAACCCTACTACACCGCCAGAAAAAGTTTGGTCAACAATTCGGAGATTCTGCGGACTTAAATCCTATACTCCAATCCATGCAATTAGTTTATCACAACGTAGCCAAAACTGTATCACAGACAAATCCGCAATAGCCAATAAATTTGCGGCATTTTGGTCTAAAGAAGCACAAGACACATCATTCTCACCTACATTCCTTACCCACAAACAAAACTCCTTATCTAAAAACAATTCCTCTAATCCGATCAAATCAGCTCTATATATCGATAAAAAATTAATTTAATTGAGCTAAATATGGCATTAAACCAACTTAAAGGTATAACTCCAGGTAATTGATCGAATATCGTACCCTATGATTAAACACCTACCATTTGCAGTAAAAAATCGATTGATTAATCTATACAACGAAATATCCACAGTATTCATTCCGCAAATATATCAAAATAGTCTTATCATCCCTATACTAAAACCAAATTCCGACAAAACAATGCTAACTTCCTACCGCCCAATTTCACTTAACCCTTGCTGCTCTAAAGTGTTAGACAAAATCATTCCAAATAGGCTCTGGTGGTTTGTCTCTAGTAACAAACTTCTGAACAGACGTCAAATGGGATTTAGAAAAGGGAAATCAGTGTCTGATTTTCTAGTTTATCTAGATCATCAGATCACGCATTCCCTATTTTACAAAAATCATATTTCTCTCTTATCGCTTGATTTTAACAAAGCCTTCGATTAAATCGGAGTTCATACCGTCTCAGACCAACTTAACTCATGGAATATTGGACCTAATCTATACAATTACATAAAAAAACAAAAACAAAAATACCATTTATAATTTTAACCACGTTTACAGCAAAATCTCAGATTGGTGCGAATACTCTGGAGCCGCGTTATCACTAGAAAAATGCAAACATATTCACATCTGCAGAAAACACCATTGCTCTTCTAGCATCACGTGCAACCAAATAAATATTAACAATGTCGATAAGTTAAAAATTCTAGGGATTACAGTCAATAAAAATATCGATGGGAATCACATATAAATCAGTTAAAAAATTCACTAGATAAAACTGTCAGTATAACTAATGCCTTGCAAACAAGAAATTTAATTGCAACACCGCATCACTTATCTCAGTAACAAAATCTTTACTTTTAGCAAAACTCTTATCTAATTTGAAACAACAAAATTCCAACAACAGACGCTGAGAAAAAATAAACTAGCTACGAGCTAGAAATATTAGCTGCAATCGAAGCATTGAAGAGGTTTAGGGTATATCTGTTAGGTATGCACTTCAAGCTAGTCACAGATTGCAATGCTTTCACAAAGACTTTAGAAAAAAATGATCTGTGTACCAGAGTCGCGAGGTGGATATTGTTTTTAGAAGAATATGACTCCGAAGTTGAACATCGAGCTGGCGCAAACATGAAGCATGTCGATGCCCTAAGTCGCTACGCGGTTATGGTTATTGGCGAAGACAGCATCATTCCTAGAATAGACAAGAAATCATATTATATCTTCTTTTCTTTCTGAATTCTGTTAAAACTACATTAAAGAATAACTCTTCATTTTCGTTCGAGATTAATAAATTTAGTTCATGTATCAAGTACATGTGCTATGTATGGTTAGTTATACAAACAGAAAGGTATTTTAAGGTTTATAAATCTAGTCCATGGCTTAGAAATATTTTAGAGGAAAAACAAAAATTTCGTTAACGTTTCTTGTTGTTAAATCCCTTAACTTGTAGGTAAATAAGTCCTTTTCTTATGTGCTGCCTCCAGTAGACGTCGATGTAAAGTTGTATTAAAGTTGCTGCCCAAAGAAAAGACGATCTTGCCAGTCCAAAAAAAAAAACAAAAGGCTCTGCTTATGGTATAGCCAGTTGAAAAAACTACCTCCTCGATTGTCTTTGAGGAATCGTTTCCAATATTATTTCACAACAATCGAGACTAACACTTTGTACTTTACATAAATTGAATTTATATTTAAATAAACTTTTTTTTTCTTAGTTATTTCGCTGCTTCTCCTTCAAGGTTCCGATTCCAAAAGAAAGCTTCAGCCGAGCGGAAAATCGTTGTAAGGCAAAAAAATAATATCAAATAATCGATTTTTTTTGATAACGCTCTACATCTGTATATATAAATATTCAGATGATAAGTCATGTACTAACAGTACAAATGTCACGGGCGTAGATTAAAGAAAATGCGGAATAATACGGCTATAACTTTCTACGACGATGGCCTGAGTCGTAACCCTTTCAGCTACACCATGTCTTCCTCGTATAATCAATGCGCACGTTGATCCCCGCTCCGTAGTGGTGCGCTCGAGACGGAGGGGTCCGCGCTAGCCCATGGTCTATTGATGTGTAAAGCGAATAGGGATCATCCAGCGCGCGAACCAGATGGAGGGGACCGCCAGCTCCTATTTTGGCCACCACGGTGGGTGCCAAAGCTTCAAACACCCTCATTAAAGGGGCAATATCAGTGTCGGTGGCCCGTTCGGTTCGAAAGCGGACTGGTTTGCCGCGTCTACTCATTTTAAACTTGCGAGGAACTATTGCATCGTTGCGCGCTATTCGACGGAGTGGTCAGAAAGGACGTGTTCCTGAGCCACCAGTACGTTGATTGTTTTCGTGCGTAGATAGTCGAAAATGACGTGCTCCCGTGATCTCAGTAGGGCGATCACGACGCTGAGCAGTTGGTCTGAATAGACGCGATTCAGAGCCGCGTTGCTTAGGCGGTCGGAAAGGACTGGTTTCCGAGCAGCCAGCCGTCCTCTCATGTTGCAATTTCGGACGGAATTTTTGTTGTATGGATACTTCTGATACGATTTTCTGCGCTGCTTCATCGGCTCCATCAGTCTCTGCTATTCTGTCCTCCATCTCAAGCCTCTCCGCCTCCTCAACTTGCTGTGCCCATTACATCGTTTGCTTGGTGAGATCGATTGACAGCACCTTGTCATGACTCTCGTCCATTTCCGGCTGCATTGCTGAGCTTTGCGGTCGGCGAGCACCTTCATTGTCGAGATGCAGTGTGGTGTGATGCTTTTCTCGGCATCTGAAGCACCGTACCGGGCTGCCGCATATCTCCAGGCGATGAAAGGGGGACAAACAGTTGGCGCAGTAACGGTGGATTTCTTCCGGTAGATCAAAGATAATCTTAAGCCATGGTTCTTGTCGCATAATCGACATGCGGTGGCGAGTAATAGTTGATATACTCCTAAACTCTCCCTTGTAATTTATTGAGAAGTTGCAAATGAATGCTAAGACTGATAGATAGCTGGGTATTACAATGCGAAATATTGTCAGTGTCAGTCTCTTATAAAGTTTTGCAGAGTCTGAGGTGAATAGCTTTAGGGTTGCATTTTGCCATCGGGCTATTAAGGCCGTGCGAAAATTGTCGTGTGTGTACTACGTATAAATCGGTTTGTCATAATTTACTTTGTATCGCAAATACATAGATAATATTTGGTAACGCTGTGTGGGTGGTGAAAACTACTTAGTTAGTGTCCTGACTGGCTAGCGGTCATTCGATAAATAAACACAAACCACGCGGTGGAAAACGGAGCAAACCATGAAGAAACAAATATATATATATTTTTTTTTTTTAAGAGTAAATTGGATGATTCCATATACACGCCGTCGTCGGTCTGGCTCCACTAATGACAGCGTTCGAGAAACGCTTAATTTAGACAACCACATGGTATTTTGTTGTTGTTTTCGATATTGCTTCGTCAAGAAGATGTTTTTTGCTTAATCCCAATTGTTTTTGCTATAGTTGTGGTGTATATCTATTTGTTAAATATCGAAAACCTATATCGGACTTTGTAAAAACTGCGTATAAAAAATATTTTAAAATAAAATTGTGAAATCAGGACCAGCCATGGGTTCCTCATATTGTATGCCAGAAATATGTGGTATGTCTACAGTTATGGTCCAGTGAAATAAGAATGCAGTAATGTTCGTAACACCCGTGATTTGGCGAGAACCTCAAAAGCATCGTGACGATTGCTACTTCTGCGTTGTGAAAATAAACGGAATTAACCCGGGAAATCGAAATAAGTGGTAATATCCTAACTTACCTTCTGCTTAACGACCTCAATAAAAATCCCGAGAGGTACAATCAAGCACATCTAAATCAAAAAGGTATCTCAGCCGGCCACTATACCAGAGTCGAACTTCGCTAACCACAATAATACATTTCCACCAGCAAATATTAAGAAGACAGCCAAACTACTTCATTAACAACAGAAGGGACGCCACATGAACGTGCTCAAAAACATAAGGTTTTAGAAGCAAAGAACCTTTGATGGAAGAGTAATAAACGAGCAAACACATACCTATTCCGACGCAATATTCGAACCGCTTAAGTTGGTATAGAAAGGAAAGAACAATATATATATATATATATATAAATATACCACAAAAAGAGCAACAGTATTATAATACACGGTCGCAAGCATTTACAAAAGTGGTCGGCTCCACTGCCGAAAGTAAAGACGATTTATCAAGTGAAGTAAAGAACATAAAAAGTGATAAGAAGATGGAAGCTAAGATTGACGAAAATAATGAAACACTCCGAGAAATTATCAAACTATTTACGTTGAATATTAAAGCCGATGAAATTAGATTAAACGAACCTAAAATTACATCCGAAAATTTTGCGAAAGTAGTGCCGGAGTTCGATGGTCAAAGCATGCCCGTTTAACATTGGTTTTCGAACTTTGAAAATAACGCAGAAGCGTACGGGCTAAATGAAAACCAAAAATATGTGCAGGCGCTCGGCAAAATGACAAAGACGGCGCAATTGTACCTGGAATTCGTGTTTATGATTACGTACGAAGATTTAAAGAAGACATTAGAAGCAGAATTTAAGAAGAAATGGGAAAGTGCAGAAGTGCATAAGAAGCTTAGTGAGAGAAAAAAGAGTACGGAGGAGGCTTTCCACGAATACGTTTTGCGAATGAAGAACATAGGCGCTCTTGGTAGTGTTGACACCGATTCCGTAATTCGTTATATAGTTGACGGGTTAAATATGAAAAGCGAGTTCAAATACATTATGTATAGCTGTAAATCATGATCTGAGCTATATGAAAAGTATGAAATGTACGAACACATAAACGAAAGTGACGATAAAAGTAAAAATACATACAGTGTCAAAAAAATTTTACAAAGTGCGAAAGTTAATCACTGCTTTAATTGCGGCTCAGCGGAGCATTTAAGAAAAAACTGTGAGGCTGGAACAAAATGTTTTTGGTGCAACGCTAATGGACATATTTCAAAAAATTGTCCTGAAGCCGCAAAAAGTGTACAAGTTGTGAAAGACTGTAGGCGTTTTAAGGTAATTGACCTAAATAATGCCGATGTCAGTTGCCTGGTTGACACAGGAACGGACGTTGCAATTGTCAGAGACAGTATCTACAAAATGCTCAGTAAAGTAGATATACAAAAATGTAATTCCGTTTTGCGTGGTCTAGGTAAAAACGATTCCAATAGGTGCGTTTATAGGCGTAGTTCATGTAGATGGCATCGAAACAAAGCAGCGGTTCATCTTAGTCCACGACAGCAAAGTTAAGCATGATGTATTGTTAGGCTACGACTATGTCTCCATATTTTGCGTCACAATTGATGAAAGTGGGTTTAAATTTACACTACCGGAGTATGGTAATTCCAATGAGATTAACGAGTTAAAAGTATACAATGTGGTAGAAAATATGGTGGATATAAGCTCCACATCGCAGTTCAAACCGCTGATTCAATCACTAATTAACGAGTATCAGTCGGTTAAGTCGTATGTCGAGTGCCCAGTAACGCTTAAGATTGTACCCGATGGGAACATCACACCGTTCCGTCCACACCCGTTGAAAGCGAAGCAATAAAAATGCAAGTTGACAATTGGTTGAAGAGCAGCATTGTACGCAAATCGTCATCCAATTTCGCAAGTAGAATGGTAACTGTTAAGAAAGAGGACGGATCATTTAGGGTTTGTGCTAACTTCCGGCAACTTAACAGTATGGTACGCAAAGATTGCTTCCCGGTACCTCTTATCGACGACGTGCTTGAGAAGCTCAAGCGGCTAGAATTTTCAGCGTTATGGACTTGGAAAACGGGTTTTTCCATGTTCCGATTGAAGAATCAGACAAAAAATTCACCGCGTTCATCACGAAAGAGGGACTATATGAGTTCAATCGGGCTCCCTTTGGCTTTTGCAACTCCCCCTCGGCGTTCATACGTTTCGTTAATTGCGTGATCCAAGAGCTAATCGTTCAAGACGTACTGCAACTATACATGGACGATATCATCGTCTATGCTCAAACAGATGAGGAGTGCACAGACAAACTGAAGATGGTCTTAAAAGTAGCCGCTAGATTTGACCTGAAGATTAATTGGAAGAAGTGCCACTTCCTAAAGAGAAAAATCGATTTTCTGGGGCATACTGTAGAGAATGGCCAAATTTGGCCCGGCAGCGAAAAAACAGACACCGTCAAACATTTCTGCACACCGAAAAACATTAAAGCGGTTCAGTCGTTCCTAGGCTTAACAGGGTTCTTCCGAAAGTTCATCAGAAGGTATGCACAGTTGGCTCGCCCCTTGACAAATTTGTTGAAGAAAGACGTGTCATTCAAAATCGAGGCAGCCGAACTAGAGTCGATAAGGCAATTAAAAGACGCCCTTTGTCGTGAGCCTGTGCTCAAGATTTACTGCAGAAATGCACTTACTGAGTTACATACAGATGCATCAAAAGAAGGCTATGGCGAAACGCTGCTGCAAAAATCTGACCAACCATTGCATCCCGTATTTTTCTGGAGTAAGAAAACGTCACCAAATGACTCCAAGCGGCATAGTTACGTATTAGAAGTCAAAGCCGCGTATCTAGCTGTACAAAAGTTTCGCCATTATCTTCTTGGCGTTAAGTTCACGTTGGTAACAGAACATAGCATTCACTCAAACGGTCAAGAAAAAAGACGTTCCGCGAGAAGTAGCCCAATGGATTCTACATCTGCAAGACTTTGACTTTGAGGTTAAACATCGAGCTGCCGATAAGTTAAAGCATGTTGTCTGTCTTAGCCGTTATCCGAACGTCTTCGTAGTTAGTAATAATATTTCAGCACGTTTGAGAGTGGCTGAAGTTTTATCAGCGCTATACGAGAATTAATAAAGCACGGTCCGTACGACGGATTTAAATTTAAGGGTAGTATTTTATACAAGAGTATAGAGGGTAACGATCTGCTGGTCGTGCCTAGAGCGATGGAGCGAGAGATAATAACCGAAGCACACAACGTTGGTCACTTTGCGATTCAGAAGACGATGCATGCTGTACATCAACAGTTTTGGATACCCCACCTTGAGCGGAAAGTAGGGAAAATTGTTAGTAGCTGCGTAAGGTGTATAATAAACAATAAGAAGCTGGGGAAGCAAGAAGGGTACCTCAGCTGTATCGACAAAGGGGATCGGCCTCTACAAACGTTGCACGTCGATCACTTAGGCCCTATGGATTCAACAGCAAAGAAATATAAATTTATATTTGCTATGGTGGACGGCTTCTCTAAGTTCGTGTGGCTTTTCACGATGAAATCTACTGGTTGCGAGGAAGTTATTAAGAAGTTGAATGAGTGGTCAAGCGTATTCGGCTTGCCTTCCCGTATAGTAAGTGACCGATGAGTTGCGTTTACATCAAATGCGTTCCATGAGTTTGTGAAAGAAAATAGCGTCGAACATGTTTGGTGTACAACCGGTGTTGCCCGTGGTAACGGCCAAATCGAACGTATCAATCGATCTCTTATCTCCATCATATTCCAAGCTATCTTCGTCGAAGTGGTACAAGTTTGTTCCGCAGGTCCAAAAAGCAATAAACTCCCATATTCACTGCTCAACAAAAAAGTCGCCGTTCGATTTAATGTTTGGTGTGAAAATTCAAAACAAAAGCAGCGATAAGTTACTACTATTGCTAGAGCAAGAAATGATAAACGACTTTGACACCGAAAGACGAAAGACACGAGAGGAAGCTAGATTCGAAATACAACGAGCGCAAGATGTTTATAAAAAGCAGTACGACAAAAAGCGCAAAGAGGAATACGTTTACAAAGAAGGTGATCTTGTGGCGGTGAAGCGTACGCAGTTTGTCGCCGGCAAAAAGCTAGCAAGCCCCTTTCTTGGCCCATATGAAGTAATTAAAGTTAAACGCAACGGCCGCTACGACGTTAGAAAAGCTGCCCAAGTGGAAGGTCCAAATGTTACGAGTACGAGCGCAGATAATATGAAGTAGTGGAAATACATTTTGACCAATGAAGAGCTGATGTCGTCCGAGGCTGACAAACGAAGAGTCGGATGGCCGAATGTAAAATGGTGGGCAACCCTGTCATCAGCGAACGGTTAGCATAAAAAGGAGTAAGATGCACGCACCGAGGCAGAAGCAGGGGCAGTCGTTCGAGAAGTTGAAGTTGCGAAGTTGGCCGAGCGCGAGATTACAACATTTAAAAGTCGATTTAATTAAGCCTGCTTTCCTTTTCGATCTAGTATATTAATCATTTTATTTAGTAATTGAACTAATCCATTCATTAAAGACTATTAATAAACTCACTATTTACATGTATGTACATATACATACATATATACAAACATACCGTTTCCAGAAAACCGCATACTTCAACTTCGCGAATTTCTTAACTCCACCCCTTTTTTTTTTGTGTCTCTCTCGACCAGTAAATCACCGTTACTGTGCTTAGACGCGCTAAGACAGTATATATATGCGCATACAAATAATATCCGTTTAAAAACAAGAGAGGAGTTAACGGAATTTCCCCTTTTATATATTTCCCCTCTTGAAGTCTCAAATTCTCTAACGCTATAATTTCGCGCCCAAACAATTTTATTTATACATATGTATGTAAACTACAAAATTCCAAGGCACGTACATACATATATACATAAGCTCAGCAACTCGCTGACGAACCTTTTGCACATATACATATAAATACATATGTACGTACAGTTAAAGGCACCCTTGCCATACACATACGTACATATATATATATTAGAAAAAAAAAAAATTACAATTAAAATTTATACCCAATCACAACATAAAATTTTATGTACATTTATTTGTTCCCCCTTCACGTATATAATTTATTGTCTACTTCAAATTCCAATTCCCACATCACATACCTTTCACCCACCCTAACTTAATTTGGCGTGCACCTGTGGGACAACCCAGACGCACAAACATATGTACATACGTGTTTCCGTGTTCACAATTGCGGTAGCAGCACATAGCTATACATACACACACACGTATACGTAACAATAAGCTCCGCCCATTATCTCACTCTCACTGCTTATATACTGCACTTAGACGCGCTAAGGTAGTATAGTGAGACAAAACAACATAAAAACACTGTGGGGAATAACAAATTTAAAACAACTCAAATTAAAATGAAAATAAACAAAATTTATATAGCTGAATCAATTCTCAGATTTCAGTGGTTTCTGTTCACAACCCCAGTTTTCTTCTTTAATTATCTGAAAATGCCAAAATCTCCGGATACTTCACAAAAATCTGTGATAGATCCCTGCCTGCAAGATTTTATTTTTGAAAGCAATAGGCTTGAATCATTTTATTCAAAGTAGTGCCACCCTCATAAGTGACCATACCCCATCTCTTCTCAATGTCAAGTTACAGCAGCTTGACAAAACTTTGGGAATGCCTAGTAAACTCGTACAAGGCAGTATTTCACTCAATAAACTTTTCCGAATCCAGCGGTTCAGTTGAGCAGAAATACGATAAATGCTCAGAAAGCTACGAAAATTGCAAACCTCAAATTTTAGATTCGCTACAGCTTTGTGGAGAAAATTCCCAACCTCAAAGAAACACATCGTTTGCCGCAAACACCAAACATACTTCAAACTCCCAAGAAGTATTTCTTAAAGTGGCACCGTGCGACACAGAGATTTTCCACGGTGGGTACAAAGACTGGCCGGCGTTCAGAGATATGTTTACGGCAGTCTACTTGCTTCGGGGGCTAGGATGCCGAACGAGATTCCCCGATGGCCTTCTCGCTCGGAAACCGGTTTCCCTGCCGGCGATGATCTCGCGGGCACTTCGGAGTTACAACACCCTTCTGTACGCACCTGAAACAAAACGCGTTCTTAAAACCACCGTCAAGGATTTAGGGGTCTACTTAGACTCGGAACTTAATTTCGACTTTCACAGAGAATATATAGTCTGTGCAGCAAACTCTAAACTTGGCTTTCTCAAGCGAAACTCTAAGGACTTTGTAGATCCGCTTACGCTTAAAAGTCTATACACATCTTTGGTGAGATCTATTTTAGAATTCGCGTGCATCGTTTGGGACTCAGATTTTCTCACACATTCGGACAGAATAGAAAGAGTTCAGAGGAGGTTTACCAAATTCGGCCTTCGGCGCATATTTTCTTCTGAATCTATGCCATCTTATGAACTGAGGTGTAAAATCTTGAACTTACAATTCCTTGCAAATCGGAGAAAAATTTGTGCTATTCTCTTCATCAAAGATATATGTGATAACAAAGTTGATTCGCCAGATCTACTTTCGCTTCTACCTTTTTATGCGCCGGAAAGGCATCTTAGAGAGAAATACATTTTCTACGTTCATATGCGTAAAACAAAGTTTGCTAACAATGAGCCCATTCACAGGTCCATTTCATTGTGTAATTCTGTCTGCAATTGTGTCTATTTTTATTCATGTAGAGAACGTTTTAAGATTGATATTTGTAATCACTTTCTTTTTAAATAATTGTGTTATTTCATTACTATTGATTCGTCATATACATGTAAGTCCTTTTTATAAATTTTTGTATAGTTTGTTATGATTTCTTTTTTTCTCTTATCTGTGAGGGCATTTGTCCGGTAGATAATATATAAATAAATAAAATTAAATTAAATAATTTTCTCTTCGCAGTAAATATAGGAGTGTCCCATCTTGTCGCAATTCCTGCATTGTATTCCAGAGTAATCTGGTTTCCAGTAGTTCAGCGCTTCCTCGTACAGAACATCGCGTATTCATGCGCCAACCTACCTCAAGGTCAAATACCAGTCCCTGCTACGACTTGTTACCAAGCGTACGAAAATCAAATAAAAAGCTTTTTCCTTTTTGCTTTTAATGTCTTGTTATATATAACTGTCGTGATGTCACAGCGAACGTTCGAGTCAAAATCTAAGCTGATAACAATTTCCGAAAATAATCGTTAATCGTACAGAAAAAAAATCAAATCGCGAGATAAAAAAAATTGTTTTTATAAACGTGTAAATTCTATTAGTAATATATACGTATGAAGTTTGTTAGTTAAATATTCGTGTAAAAAATGCAGATAGAGTGGGTTATATATAATTCACTTTAATGAGAATGCTGCCTCCCCATCGTCAAAAGGCACCAGATCCGACCAAAAGAAAAAAATACATAAAATAAACGTATCACCATTAGCTTCCGTCACATCCTCCCGCAATGAAAAAAAGGGGACGAAATTCAAGCTGTTCCCTTTCCAGACTTGAAGGATGTAGCGCTTGCTTACACTTAGGCTATTAATAAACTAATTTTTTACATATATATATAATTTTGGCGCGTACACTATATAGCTCATTGTTTGGCCGAGCTTCTCCTACCATTTGTGTTGTGCGTCTTTAAATTATACCACAAGGACAGAACAATAGCATAGGTAAAAAGACGGACAACAACACACAGAACCAAAACAAAATGTTGCACAAAACTAAAATTACCAACTTCTACTTGTAAAAAGGAAATACGAAGATAACCGAAAAATAAAATACTCACTCAACAGAATTTTATGCAGACGGAAACGTATACCAAAAGCATAACACACCAAAATTGCAAATATTCGCAAAACTGCATCCAATACCTGGAAATCAATGAAGATGGCATAACGTCGAAACCGGTATGTCACAAAACCAACTTTGACAAGGGATGACGAAAAATCGTTCCAATATACATCAAACTTCCACCCTTTCTGAAAATCAGAATAAAATCAAAAGAGTTAATGCCAGTCTGGATTACAACACAAATACTAGCGGACTAATATTAGTTTAACAACGAAGACCGCTTCTTTGGCGTCCAGGCTTTCTCGAGGATAATGCAGTTGTACCCCTTGATTCTGGTCGCTTGCGACGTCACCTTCTCTGTCACGCCATGTCTTCCCATCGTTGATCACCTTATTTTGTGAGTGCCTAAATATCATCACCACCCTCACTCACAATTAAAATTGAGCGTACGACCCTAGTAAGCGGTTTGCACCCTCACCCACAACGATTGCTGCAGCAGTCGGTAATAGAATTGAATATCGACGTAGGTCTACTGAGTGAACCATACTAAGTAGTCGACTGTCAACTATTGGCCAAGGCAGGGCGATTAGCGGTATGGAGTTGTGCCGAAAAACCACCTCCATTAGAAAAACTGAAATCGGAAGTAGGCTTCGTCTGCGTGAAAGTTGCGGGCATCAGACTGTACAGTGGCTACTAACAATATTAGATATTTTGGTCAGCGATGCTAGAACTATAATGCCGGTCGTAATCGCAGGTGACTTCAATGCATGGCCCCAGGCATGGGGAAGTCGTAATACAAATCGCAAAGGCAGGGCACTCTTGACAGCTCTTTCGACCCTAGAAGTGGTGCCTTTTAAATTTCGGAAGTAACGCTACATTCAGAAGTGAGTCTTTAATAGACTTAACATTCATACCAAGTAGACTATCCCGAAATGTCTATTGGGAGGTTAGTGACAAATATACGCACAGCGATCACCAAGCAATTGTCTTCACTATAAAAGAACCAAAGCAAACAGGATCATGCCTCGAAAGGAGAACAGTGGGCTGGAAAATCGACTCTCTAGATGAAGAGACGCTTAAAGTTATGATGTCTTAAGTAACCCTAACATAAGGAGCTACAACATGGCCAACACGCTCATAAACACCATAGCAAACTCCTGTGATGCTTTTTTGAAGAGAAGAGGAAGACGCCCATCGAATAGACGTCCCGCAGTATACTGGTGGAATTTCCAGATAGCAGATATTTGTCAACAATGCAATAGAGCAAGGCGCGACTACCGAAGGGCCCAAAAACGGCAAATTATTTGGAACAACATATACACTACATTGTTAAGCGAAAAGAATTAAGGCTCACCATAAAGGCAAGCAAGCAGAAGTGTTTTCTCCAGCTTTGAGACAGTGCCGAACAAAATCCTTGGGGTATAGCATACACAGTGGTTACTAAAAGGCTACAGGCATTGGTTCAGCCGCAGCTCACAAGCGCCGACCAACTGAGTACAATAGTAACAAACTGTTTCCGGGTCAAGAAGCATTCAGTAAAGAGATCCTCTCCCATGCTGAATGTAAATTCCCCCAGATCACCGTTGGAGAGGTGCTGCTTGCGGTTGATGAATTTAAAGACAAAAAGGAACCAGGCCCTGATGCAATTCCAAATAATGTTCTTAAACTAGCAGTGAAAGCGAATACTGAGGTTTTTGTTCACACGTTTAACGAATGCTTTACTGAGGGCATACTCCCGAAAATATGGAAACACCAGCTGTGAATATCACCTGGGGATCCCTCTGCATATCGGCCAATATGTATGCTTAATACAACGGGGAAACTTCTGGAACGCGTAATTACAAATAGAGTGACAGAAGCAATTCCGGTGAATGGAGGACTCTCCAAAACATAGTTTGGATTTAGAAAAGGGCGGTCTACTATACGACACCGATGAAGATAGAAAGAAATATAAGGTTTTAGGCAGAGTTCCACATGTATGATGGCAAACTGAAACTTCATCTACCAAAAGGGGCAAAAATTGTTTGTTTTGCTGATGACACAACCATTGTCGTCGTAGCCAAGCACATAAAAGACATTGAAGAGTCCAAACAACTCAATCACTAGTGTTCAAAACTGATGCAGGTCTCGAGCTTGCACAGCAAAAAACCGAGACAGTTCTAATTAGCAGCAGGAAGATCAGAGAAGTGGCGAAAATAAAAGTATGTGGCCACGAACAGCAAAAAGATTGACACGGCCGGGTAGCCCGGAATCTCGTTCTTTTCGGCTACCAAGAAAGGTTAGTGCTCAATCAACTACTTTTGAGAGATTTATATATATAAGTTAAATAAAGTCAACGAATGCTAGGCTATTGACCACCATACGACTCCAGTCACAACTGCTGAATAAGCATTGGGCCGGATGTCGTTGCATAGAAGGCAAACACAGCATATTTGCGTGGCCGTTAAGAAACGAATTGCGAAACTTTATGTTCGCTTTTCGGTAGCTGAAGCATATGTAGAAATGTAAAATTCAGTTTGATAATTGCGAGCGACTGAACACCATCGTTCTTCGCTATAATAAAGCTCTCATTTAAAACTCAATAAGAAATTATATAATTGGCGCCCAATAAGTGGTTCTAACCCAGTGGAAGTAAAGCTATTTTTTAAAGTACAAATAAAATTTGAACACAGCCACGAAACAGAGCTGTGCAGTGCGGCAAACAACTTTCCGGAAAACAGAAGCACTAAGCAATCTAACACATCCACCGAAGCTTGATTTGGACAGCGGAGACTGCGACGTTGGAGCACCAAATAACTGCAGCGAGGGATAGTATAAGAAAACACACATTTACAAATCATGTAAGTGGGCATTTCTTTAGTACAAACCAATTTCAAGTGTTGGTATATAAAAGTTTTTTTTTTTGTTTTGTTTCGCATACCTTTGCGAGCGTTGCGATCGGCAATCGCTATCAAATATAATAATAAAAAGCGACTGAAAGTTTTTTTTAATGCTGGCTTTGTGAATTATGGTTGACACTAGATTAACCTAAACAGTAGCATTTAGACGGCTATATTCATATCAAGCACACATAGCTTTTGCGCTTGAGTTTATTGTTTATTTTACTTTTGTCCCTTTTTTGTGTTGCCGTTCAGCGCTGAGGCGTAATACGATCGGCCGAGTTTTAAACGTCATTGTTTTTGTTAGCACTCGAATTTGTTTTTGTGTTCGCTGTCTATAGCTCATGTGCGACCCATCCTTACGGTATAGAGACCCTCGCCGTCATTATAGTGATTCAGAGTCAGACTCCGATAGTCGGCATCAGATACCAGCACCGAGACGTGCACTTACAACTACCCGCGCAGCCACTAGAATGGATGCAGAACAACTTAGAGTGATAGTGCAGCCGGCTGTTACCAGCGCATTAGTTGAGCAGGCAGCCGCAAACCGACAAAGAGAGCAAGCGTTAGTTCAGAAAATAAACGAGTTGTCTGAACATATTACTTCAACACACATCGCCACTCCAGAAGTGCAAGTGTACACCGCAATAGAAATAAGAAATGATATTCGTTGTGACGAGCCACTTGATGCCGTCAAATGTTTGCCTGAGTTCCATGGCGCACAAGAACCCTCGTCTCTTGGAGGCAAGCGGCATCGGCCGCATATCACATTTTTAAACCACACTATGGCAGCTCACGCCACTACCAGGCAGTGATAATTATAAGAAGTAAAATTAGGGGACCCGCAGATGCCGTGATTGCGTCGTTTGGTACTGTACTGAACTTTGACGCAATCATAAGCCGTCTTGATTTCACTTACAGTGACAAACGCTCTATTGATGTCATAGAACAGGAATTGGGAATCCTAAGGCAAGGTACCCTGCCTTTATTGCAGTACTATGATGAAGTTGAACAAAAACTCACATTGTTGACTAACAAAGTCAACATGTCATATGAACCAGCAATGGCCAAAGGCCTGTGCGCAAACTTTCGAGATGACGCTCTACGAGTGTTTATTTCGGGCCTTAAGCGTAGCCTTACTGACGTACTATTCGCAGCAAAGCCCAAAGGCTTACCTTCAGCCCTCGCCCTTGCGCAGGAAGTTGAAGCTAACCATGAAAGGTACACTTTCGCGGCCAGTTTTGAAAAAAGCCAGGAAGAGAGGGAACGTAGGCCAAACCCCAAAGCTCAAGGCCGACAACAAGATAAGAGTTTTCCACAATGCACAAATGGCTGGTGTGAAAAATCCACACTTTAGCAAGCAGCAGGGTCAGTTCGACCAGCGTAGCGGCAAGCAGCAAAATACCAGCAACATGCAGGTCCCCATGGAAGTTTATCCTTCAACTTCAAAGTTCCGTTTAAGCAACCAAACCCCAACCTATAGGAATAAGAGGACAGCCACATCTGATCGCACAGGCGGCCAGAACAAACAGCAAAGGGTGAACCATGTCACTCAGGATGCTGGCCAAAGGGGAAATGATTACGCTGGTGCTGCGGCTGCTGCAGTAGCGCAAATCGATGACGATACCGGTAGTGATGGTTCTGCCGCCATCAATTTTTTAGGGGCAAGTCCCTGCTGCCGGTCATCAGACGAAGAGTAGCGGGCACAATAGTGAAATTCCTAATTGATACGGGCGCGTCTAAGAACTTCATCCGCCCGTATAAGGAGTTAAAAGGCGTCCGATCAGTAGAATCTCCATTTTCCATTCACTCAATTCATGGCACAACTAGAATCACAAAGAAATGCTTTGTGTCAATGTTCAATAAAAAAGCTACATTTTTCATTCTGTCAGATCTGTCAACGTTCGACGGAACAATAGGCCTCGACCTGTTAACACAGGCAGGGGCATCACTTTGTTTGGCAGCTGGCCAACTGAAATGGGGCTCAAGAATTGAAAAAATTTCTTTCCACACTAGTGCAGATGTCAATTTCACTAACGTAGATTGCTTGGATACACCCCCTGCTAAAAAGAGTACCTTTTTAAAAATGCTCACTGGCAGGAAGAAAGTCTTCGCGAGCCCCAACGAAGCCCTACCCTACAACACCTCGGTTGTAGCAACAATCCGTACAGTAAATGAGGAACCCATTTATGCAAAATTGTACCCATATCCCATGGGAGCAGCTGATTTCGTCAATAAAGAGATTCAAAATCTTCTTAAAAATGGCATAATCCAAAAGTCAGTCTCCCCATATAACAACCCATTATGGGTTGTCGATAAGAAAGGCACCGACGAAGCAGGTAATCGGAATAAGCGCCTAGTTATCGACTTTCGCAAGTTAAACGAGCGCACAGTTCCTGATAAGTACCCCATGCCAAATATTTCAATGATATTGGGTAACCTTGGCAAGGCCAAATATTTCTCAACGCCAGACATTAAGTCTGGGTACCATCAGATCATACTAGCAGAGCGTGACCGAGAGAAAACTTCCTTTTCGGTGAACGGAGAGAAGTATGAATTTCGAAGACTCCCGTATGGCCTTAAAAACGCAGCCAGCATCTTCCAGAGGACTATCGACGATATTCTCAGGGAGCAGATCGGCAAGTGTTGCTATGTTTACGTTTATGACGTAATCATATTCTCCGAAAGCGAAGAGTCACATGTAAAGCATACAGACTGGCTTCTAAGGAACCTGTATGAAGCAAATATGAGGGTGTCTGCAGAAAAATCACGTTTTTTTAAGAAAAGCGTGAACTTTCTAGGATTCATAGTCACTAGCTCTGGTGCAACAACAGATCCGGACAAAGTCAAAGCCATACAAGAATTTCCAGAACCTAAAACAGTATTCGAAGTTAGGTCATTTGTGGGCCTCGCTAGTTACTATAGATGTTTCATCAAAGATTTTGCGACAATAGCGAGACCCATCTCAGAAATACTAAAAGGTGAGAATGGTACTGTCAGTAGACACAGATCGCGAAATATTCCAGTACAATTTTCTGAAACTCAACGACAAGCTTTTCAAAAGCTGCGCAATATTTTAGCATCTGAGGACGTCATGCTCAGTTACCCTGACTTTAAGAAGCCGTTCGATCTAACGACCGACGCTTCAGCCTATGGTATAGAGACAGTCTTGTCCCAAGAAGGACGACCAATCATAATGATATCAAGATCATTGAAGGACAGAGAAGTCAATTATGCTACCAATGAAAGGAACTATTGGCTATCATATGGGCACTGGCTAAACTACGGCACTATCTATATGGGTTTAAAGATATAAATATCTTTACCGAGCACCAACCTTTAACCTTTGCAGTAGCGGAATCGAATCTTAATGCTAAGATTAAAAGATGGAAAGCGCGTATTGACGAGTCTAATGCACGAATCTTCTATAAACCGGGCAAAGAGAATCTGGTTGCAGATGCCTTGTCCAGACAGCAGCTTAACGCTCTTGAAGAACAAGAAGCCGAGTCCTGTGCGGCAACAATTCATAGTGAGCTATCACTCACGCACACTATTGAAACAACGAACAAGCCTTTAAACTGTTTTCAAAACCAGTGTTAGAAGAAGCGCGATTCCCATTGAAACGCAATTTCATATTATTTGGAAATAAGAGACGGCATTCAATTAGCTTCACCTCCAAGAACTCCCTTTTAGGCGAGCTGATGGATATAATTATACCTAAAGGAGTAAACGCCTTTCATTGTGATTTACACACACTTGTAATGATACAGGACGAAGTAGTTCGGAGATTCCCAGCTACAAAGTTTTGGCACTGCAAAAATCGAGTGGTGGATATATTCGCGGCTGGGGAGAGGACTGAAATCCTCACTACTGAACACAACAGAGCCCACAGGTCGGCCCAAGAAAATGCCAAGCAGGTACTTTCGGAGTACTATTTCCCGAATATGACCAAATTGGCAAATGAAATTGTCAAAAACTGCAAGACATGCGCTAGGGCTAAGTACGACAGACACCCAAGAAAACAGGTAATTGGTGAAACACCAATCCCTTCATGTGTTGGAGAAATCCTGCACAGTGACATTTTTTCTACTGATAGGAAATTCTTTCTGACATGCATTGACAAATTTTCTAAGTTTGCTATCGTACAACCCGTTGCTTCAAGAACTATTGAAGACCTAAAGCCAGCCTTGCTTCAGATTATGAATTTCTTCCCGAAGGCAAAATCGGTCTATTGGGACAATGAGCCGTCACTGAATTCCCATACTATAAAGACCATGCTAACAAACAATTTCGGTAGAACGCTTTCGTAGCAATCTACTAGAACTCGCTAGTTGTCTAAAAATAGACAAGGGCATAAGCGACGCTGTGGAAGTCATATTGTTGGCCACTGTTGAGTACAACAAATCAATACATTCGGTTATCGACAAAAGACCAGTAGACGTGGTACAAGTAAGTTCTGATCAACTTCAGGATAGTAAAGAAATCCATGACAGGATCAGACAGACACAGACAGCACTGAGAGCTAGGGAAAATGCTTCCCGGCAGAATCGAGTCTTTGACATTGGCGAAAAAGTTTTGATTAAGTCCAACAGAAGGCTTGGCAACAAGCTCACGCGTTTATGTGAAAAGCGAGCTGTGGAAGCGGAACTGGGGACCACGGTGCTCATTAAAGGGAGGCTGGTCCATAAGGACAACCTTAAGTAACAACATTTCGATTATTCTTTTTTATTTAGCCCTTTGGCACATTTTTATTATATTTAACTTTCAGCCACTTGGCATAGGTTTAATTAATCATAAGAAGCATTTGCGTCATACCTTCACTTAAGTTTATATTACGGTGGTGGGATGTCTTTTAACTAAAAAAGTTAGTAAACATTTCATTGCATAGGTCTGGAATCATCTTCCTCTTATCCTTGTCATTGGCCCGTGCGCACATCACTGACTATTCGCACGCCAAGTACATTCCTATTGTGGAAGGTCGGGTACTGGTGTGGGAGGAGTTTGCCTATGTCAAGCATTCGGCAAATCTCTCAGAATACATGCGTGTAGTGGAAGAAACGGTCAAGCGGTTCGACATGTTCCCGCAATCACACATGAAGAAGTTGTTGCGCACACCACAGGATGGCTAGGAGCTTAGATTTCCTAGGGACCATGTTAAAGGTGGTGGCGGGTACACCAGACTCTAAAGATTTGGAGAATATTAAAATTACAGAGGCTTAACTAATAAATTCAAACAATAGACAGATAAAAACTAACACAAAAGTTCAGGATCAGATAAATCAACTAACCTCTACCGGAAACCAGATTCTCAAAGCAGCTAAAGATACACAAATAGACACAGGCCATTTGTATGACACATTATTGGCCAGAAATAGAATGATAATGATGTAAGTGCAAAATCTTATGCTTGCTGTAGCGCTCACAAAGGTAAATGTTGTTAGCCCAAATATTTTAGGTCACACAGACTTTAAATCCGTTTGGCTAGAGGAACCCGCCAACACCCCCATAGGGGATCTTATGTCCGTGTCGTCCGTTAAAGTACTCCAATCCCCTAACGAAATAAACTTCGTCATTAAGTTTCCTAAAATTAAAGTAGCGTGTAAAAAGATCACCATCTTCCCCGTCGCTCACGAGAACTTCGTCTTGCGGATGCCTAACAACAGCATAGCGCAGAGTGAAGGAAAGACACACACCCTCAAGGATTGCACCGCTTCTCCGGGCGCTGTATTTTGTCAATTATCATTGGAAAGCTCGTGCGCTGGAGAGCTCCATTCTAGTGGTGTGGCTCACTGCGAAATACAGCCAAGCCATCTGGGTCCTGTCACGCTGGTAGATCACGGTATACTCATAATCAACGACCGGCCAGCGAAGGTGCAAATAGACAACATCTCAGAAACGTGGGTGCGTGGTACACACCTGATCTCCTTTAATAAACAGCCCACAATAAATGGGACTCTGTTCATCAACCACAATAACATACAGAATAGAGTCCCCGAAATCGCTAACTCTTCTCTGTTAAACATCACGGCCAGCCACGATGTCCTCAGTCTCCCTTATCTTCATCGTTTAAATGAACATAATCTGGAGGCAATCCAACAGTTTAAGGAAGAGATCGATGTTGACAGGTTGTATCGTCTAGCATTTATCGTCGGAGCATTATGCTGCGCAATCATCTGCGTGGGACTTGTAGTTTGGCGGATTGGCAAGGCAAGAAAATCTGCGGGCCAAGTGAGGGAGATGATTGCTGAACTTGGGTTGGCCGGGGGCGGCCTCAAACTTGAAACGGGAGTAGTTAACTAAAGTCAACGAATGCTAGGCTATTGACCACCATACGACTCCAGTCACAACTGCTGAATAAGCATTGGGCCGGATGTCGTTGCATAGAAGGCAAACACACCATATTTGCTTGGCCGCAATGAAAAGAATTGCGAAACTTTATGTTTCGCTTTTCGGTAGCTTAAGCATATGTAGAAATGTAAAATTCAGTTTGATAATTTGTTTGACTGAACACCATCGTTCTTCGCTATAATAAAGCTTTCATTTCAAACTCAATAAGAAATTAGATAATATATATGTATATGCAGTTAGATTCTCAGCTATAAATTATTGTGTTTTTTCAGTAGTTCATACAAAGCAGGAAAAGTCGAATAAATTGAGTAGATGGCTCGGAATCCAGTCCATTCCGACCGTTGCAAAATAATTGGAAACCCTGAATTTTGAAAAACCAGACGAGAAGAAGTCAACAGAGTAACTAAGCAGCTCGGAACCTAGTTTGTTCCGACCGGCGGGCAAGGTAAACTATAAACGTAAATTATATGAAAATCAATAAGCATAATAGGGGAAATACGATATATAAGCTGAGCGGTTCGGGACCTCGTTCGTTCCGATCGGCAGCCAAGCAAAAAAACAAAACAAAAAAATGCTTGAAAACGAAACGGGGCAGATTAAACCCCCACGAAGATGCAACAAGCAACAGTACAGTGGGCGGTTCAAACGGACTTTCCGAACGCAGAGCGTAAGCTCAAGCGATCTCCCGACTAAATACTTGACGGTAATACCGGGGGATATGGTACTCAGAGAGTAGGAGGTTTAGTTAAGGTTAAAGTCACACCTTGACAAACCGGTGACGGTTAGGCTTTCGATGCTTTCTCCTTGTAAAAAAACAAACACCCACACCCACATGTATGTATGTGGATAAGAGAAAACAAGGAGAAACAAACTTCTACCTTACCCAGTTCCTTAAATGGCATGGCTACTTCCGACAATATTTACATAAATAAAAGCACGTTGATCACCCTTCTGCCTACATTGCGATAGGAAAATTAAAAGCGTAGAACACATACTGATGGACTGCCACAGATTCGACACAGAACTCAACGATCTAGAACGCTATATGGGAAAAGCAGTGTCTCCGGAAGGCTTGCTGAAGGTTATGCTGTCCGATAAAGATATTTGGCACAAATGTGTAGACGCCATAACGGGAATAATGAAAAGACTTCACGAAACGCGAACTGCGCAGAATTATAACGCACGCTGGGTGAAGACGAAGAATAACGTCCAGTGCCTGCCCTGCGAAGTAATATCGGAAATAATAGTCACGCAGGGGTGCCACAGGCCCAGCGTACGAAGGAGGTTGGGTTTAGTCCGTAGGTGTCTGGAGGCAAATCGGGCATGCGGGCAGCACGGGCTACTCGTATCTCTGAAGATTCCTCCTCCCTGGTCGTAACTGAAAATAACACACCTCTATAACACATACTCTATGTGAGAAAACGTGTTTTGTATAAGCTCGTAAAAAGTGATTACATTTTGGTGAAATTTGTGTTTATAAATTTATCATTTCCACCAAAAGGTGCTGTAAGAAAGTGTGTCTACGTGGAGGCTGCAAGTCCCACTCCTGGATGTAGAGGACTTTTTATTGTAAGAGTTTATTTTTCAGTTTTCTTTAAGGCGAGATTCATTTTTTCGAAGTAGCAACCCAAGAAAAAACAAAAGGTTGAATTAGGAAGGCGCATGAATCGCGCCGAATCGGGCTGAAAACAGCTGAGCGAGTGGAGTAAGTACAACAATGTGATCCAATAAGCCAAGCTTTATTCAAACATCATGTGCCTGAAAAAGCCCAGCTTGAATAGCGGAGACATACACGCCCTATCGGCGCTATTCTTAAAACACGGTTGGCTAGCTGGCGCTGTGGGCAGCAGCGAACTTAATTAGAAGTAAAAGTAGTTGAATACGTTTATAAATATATAAATAAATATCTAATTATAATCATCAAAAATAATAATAATTAGTAAATATATAATAAAATAATTAATAAATAGTAAATACAACGAGCTACAGTAAATTATAGTGAAATTAATTAAATAGTAAGCAACTTAATAGGAAATTGATAAATAGTAATTAATAATCAATTAATAAATAAATAAAATAATTAAGTAAATTTAACTAACTTAGATTTGTATCTATAGCTCTTAACTAATTAAAAAAAACGAAATCAAATTAAATTGGAATTAAAATAAACATCCAATTTTTTAATATAATAAACTAACAACTAAGGAAAATAAACAATAGCAAAAAAATTTTCAATAATAGAAGCATGTTTAAAATTAAAATGAGCGCGAAATAAAAAGGAAGTTGCGGGACCCCAAATAACCGCGAGTGCGTCATCCGAAGGAAGAACGACTTTCAACGTTTTTGGAAAGCGTGCTATGTTGATGAGTTCGCCTCCACAGCTTTGTCAGGCGCCCAAAAATGCTTGTCTAACTAAAACAGATAATCAGAGGTTATCAGAGGTGCGATAGAGGTTAAAGATCTGGATAAAGTATCAACGAAAAAAGAGATTTGCGCCGCTTTTGAAAAAGAGTTGGCAGTTACCTCGCAGGTAACGCTGCTTCGCCGGAGCACCAACCGGTGCTCCATTGTTTTCACACGTTTGTGCAGTCGTGCACGCCAATCCGTGTGCGCACTCGGTAGCCACGTTCTATTTCCCGATCTTTCTCCCTTCAGGGGAGGCCACTCCTTACGTTTGAAAAATTAATATATTATTATAACCCAACGGAAACCCACTTTCCCGCCCAACCGGCACGAGGGGCTCAATCTGCATAACGTACGGATGTTTTTTAAATATACAAATCTTAGGTGCCGAGTCGTGGCAGAAGAAAGTTTGTTAAGCGTCGAGATCCCAAGCTGCTCAGCTACAGAATAAGAATTCATCAGCCGAATACAAAGTTAGAGAAATGCAAAGTAAGAAAATTGGATCGTTAGCTGTTATTAAGAGAGGATAGAATAGTTCTTTTAATTATAAAAAGTGAGTCCGATACATCAAAGGTGCTGGAATGATTGTTAAAGTCTTGGCATAAACCCCGAAACGGTTCATTCAACTCAAAGTTAGTTCTGCATTATTTCAAGAAAAGTGGTTTAAAGTTTCTCGTAGCACGGGAGGGTACATTAAAATTAATTTGCTCTAGAAGAAATGGACTTGAGATCCATCCATTGAATAATTTTACCAGAAATATTATACCTAACATTTCTCTGCGACTCGAAAGAGTAGGAAGATTAATAAGTTTTAAACGACTAGTGTAAGGGGGAAGATTGTATGGCGAATCCCATCGAAGATTTCTCAAAGCAAAAAGTAAGAATTGTTTTTGTATTGACTCTAGTTGGTCTGAGTGGACCTGATAACGAGGATTCCAAACTATGGAACCATACTCCAGTATTGGTCTTACTAATGAAGTAAAAAGTGTTTTAGTTATATACGGGTCGCGGAATTCCTTTGACCAACGCTTTACAAAAGCCAGTACACCCCTTGCTTTATTAACTGTGGAACTAATATGAAAATTAAAATTGAGTTTACAATCCATACACACACCCAGGTCAACAAAACTGTTTACATGTTCTAGGACGTAGTTATTTATTTTGTAGGAGGCCGGCTGAATGGTTCGTCGAGAAAGCACATGAATTTACATTTGTTAAGGTTAAGCGGCATATAATTAATGCTGCACCAATTGACTATGCTGTCCAAATCTTGCTGTAGCAAGGATCTTTCTTCAGCCGAGGCATAAGTCTTAAAAAGTTTAACATCATCCGCGTACATCAATATTTTAGAATACTTTACTACTGTAGAAATGGCGTTTATGAATAGCAGGAACAGAATCGGTCCGAGGTGGCTGCCCTGAGGAACTCCCGAGGAAACATCGATGATCCCAGAATGAAAATTTTTAAAAACTACCTTTTGCGTCCTACCGGAGAGATAAGAAGACATCCAACAGAGGATACCAGGTTGAAAACCAAGCAGATCTAGTTTACGGATGAGTAAAGAGTGATATACTTTGTGAAAGACTTTTGGTTCAATTTTAGTTTTAATATTTTATTGCTGAACTGGCACGTCTGTCCGGCCTTACATATGCAAAATGAATCCCGTTTCAAAAGTGCATAAAGCCGTTTTATGGCGCGATGGCCGCTAAGCACAATTGCCACCCTGCTAACAGTACGACAGTGGTGAATATTTAATTGGTGCTGCCGTACTGTTAGTAGTGCCATTACACCATCCCTCTTTTGAAAAAGAAGGATGTAGCAAGGTGATCAGTCTTGCTATATCCTTCTGCACATAATTAATCAAAAAGTTACATTATTTGTTTATAAATTTACATGGCATACTTAATAACAATTAAAATTAACAATATTTTAGTCTTATTAATTCAGTGTTAAAAGTTATTTTTAAATTAGTTAATTATTCTAATTTTAGTAGCCATTATAAAATATATAAATGTATGTAGATTTTTATATTGTATGATTAAGTATATTTTAGAATTATATAGGCTTAAATTAAAAGGATGAAGTTTATTCCGTTTTACATTAGGTGACGCTTTGTCCATTCTTAGGGTTAGTGTAAAATAAATTTAAATTTATATTTTGGATATTTTTGATATACAGATTTTAATTTTCATTGTATTTTAATTTTAATATAATTTAAGTTTTTGTAGCCAATTTTTGTATATAAGACTTACAAAAATTTTGATTTTTCTTTTTGTTTTGTACAGGTATGGTTTATATTTTTTTTTTTTCCATATATTACTAATAAAGTATAGTGTTAGACTTTATATCTATGAAATTTTATTTAACTTATTTTGTGTATACGGTTTTTTTGTACTGTCTTTTTTTTGTTTTTCTATTTATCAAAAATTGTTACGTTTACACCGTCAATTTTTGTTATAACGTAAGGCCTTGGTATATGTTTTCGTGTTTGTTGCGTGGTTCCTTTTGAATGAGAACCATATCGTTAATTCTTATTGATAATGGACGAGCTGCTTTATCATACCACTCCTTATTTCGAATTTTATGTATATTAATTAAAGCTTTTGCGATTACTTGTGATTTTTGCATTCTATATTTAACTTCTTTAGCGTAATTTTCTATGTTATAAATCGGATCAATTTTTTCTTTTTGTAATTCATGAGGCACAATAGCCTTTTTACCGAATATTAATTCAAATGGTGAAAATTTGTTATCAAAAACCGTATTGGTAAAGTATTTTAAATATACATCCCAATCTGAGAATGTATTATCTAAATAAGCTCGCAAATGTTCATTAAAAACTCTATGGTTTCTTTCAATAGTACCAACGGTCTCGTGGTGATATGCTGTTGAAAAATTGTGTTCAACTTTTAAAATTTTTGTTAATTCTGAAAAAATGTCGTTTTTGAAGTCTGTACCTAAATCGGATTTAATTGAGTTCATTATCCCGTATGTTAGCACGAAACCCTCAAATATGGCAGATGCTATTGTTTTAGCACTTTTGGCTGGAATAGCAATCGTTACTAAATATTTGGTTAAATCGCATATAATGGTAAGTGCGAACTTATTACCATTATTCGACTCAGGTAAGGGTCCTATTGTATCAATAACTACAATGTCGAATGGTTTGCAAGGTGTTGGTGTAAGGACAAGATTTTCTTTAGTTTTAGGCTTAACTTTGTTTAATAAACATTTTTCGCAACTTTTTACAAATTTAGCAATGTCACGAGTCATGTTTTTCCAATAGTATTTTGTACGTATTTTGGCATACAGTTTTTTGTTTCCGCAATGTCCTCCTGAAAGCGGGTCAGTGTGGTAAATTGTCATTAGTTTTTGTTTCTGATCGTCGTTGTCTACAGTCTCTACTGGATTTGTAAATTCTTTAAAATTTTGTTTCCGCTGTTTTTTAATTCTGCTATAGAGAAATATTTGAAAAATTTATCGTTTTTTGGCCATTCAAAATGTTTAATGTTGCGATTGTCGGCTTCGTTTTCGAGCCTCGAAATTAAGTCATCTAAATTCGTTATTTCGTTAACAACCTCGACATTAAGCAACTCGAGTTTTTTGTGTTTTATATGTGCACATATTTGTAAATTTGAAATTTTGTTATTTTTATCGTGATTCATTGTTGATCTAATACGCGGTATTTTTTTTGAAAAACTAAATGCAAATTTGTCATAAACGTGTAAAGTCTGCATTGAATCGTCTATGTCGCTGTTTTGTTCGATATTAATTTGCAAATGCAACGAAACGTCGTACTGCGTCTTTATCAGTCGGTTTTGTATATTTTTTAATTGCGTTAATTTTGGAATCGTCTGGCAACAAACCCGTTGCCGAACATTTGTGGCCTAAAAATGTTACTTCTGGCCTTAGAAAATTGCACTTATTTGGATTAAGTTTGAGGTTAATAGATTGACATGTATCGAAAACTTTTGAAAGGTTTTTAATGTGATGTGCTTCACTACAGCCTATGACGATGATATCGTCGACGTACAAAAATGCTACATTAGCCGGAATACCTGAAAAAGCGATTGTCATCATTCGTGTAAACGAATTTGGTGCTATATTCAAACCAAAAGGCAAAACTTTCCATCTAAATGCTTCGCGTTCGGTGCTAAAAGAAGTTATATCGCGTGAATCTGTATGCAAGGGGATTTGATGAAATCCAGCGAAAAGGTCTAGTGTCGAAAAATACTTTGCTCGACCAAGGTTATCTAAAATGTCATCAACACGTGCCAAAGGGAACTTGTCTGCAATTAGTTTTTTATTGACTGCACGGAAATCTACGCACATACGGTATGCTTTTCGCCCATCATTGTCTTTTTTTGGAACTATAATTAAAGGACTTTTATAATTTGAGTAACTTGTCAATGTTTAACAATTTATTCACTTGACTATTTATTTCCTCACGCTGAGAATATGGTAATCGGTAATTTTTAATGTAAACTGGGTTTGTGTCTGTCAATCTTAATTTTTGTTCGTAAAAGTTATTTAATGTCATTTTGTCGTCAGGCAGAGCGAATATATCGGCGTATTCTAGACATAAGTCGAGTAATTTGCTTGCGTTATTGCTTTGTATTTGTTTCTTTAAAATTGTAATAAGTTCTATTGTCCGGTTATCGTCTTTCGTCGTCTTTTCGATGGAATAAATATGATAATTAGAAAGTTTATCTGTCCGAATGTTACAGTTCTTTACGTATTTTACATCGTCTGTGGTATTTATAATCTTGATGATTGGGTTGCTGGCATTAACAATGTATCTAGCTGTAAACACACCGTTATCAATTTCTTGTGAGTCCACGAAGAGTGACTCCGGTTGCTTGCCTAAATCGAAGAGTCGAAAAACTTCGCATCTGGGAGGTATAACACAGTTATCGCTTTCTGTCCCGTGAAGAATCGGAATCGCGACTTTTTCATTGCCTACCCAGAAGGAAATGCAGTTGTTTGCATAGCTAATAACACACTTGTTTGTTTTTAAAAAGTCTTTACCCAGTATACCATCAGATGGAATGTTAAAATCGTCATTCACCACATGTAAATTATGTGTTATAGAAAAGTTCGAAAAATTTTAATTTGCGGTTATTTTACCTAAAGTAGGAACACTGTTAGAAGTGACACCAGTAATGCGGATAACATCGTCTGTATTGATTGAAAAATGTTTGTTTAAACTTGAAATTTTGATTAAAGAAATGTCGGCTTGCGTATCGACTAAAAACGTACATACTTTGTTAGATCCGGTAAAGTTTAATTGGATAAAGCCAGAATAATTTAAGTTAAGACAGCAAAAGGCTATTGTTGTAGACAGACCGGTTAGATGTCCGTTTCTTGCTCCCCCAGTGTTCGCTCCTGAGGGGCCAGAGCGTTTAAAGTCCGGACATTTGAATAATTTCCACTGTTATTGTTAGTTCCGTTGGTATTGTTGTTTCTTTTTTGCGTATTGTTGTTAAAATTGTTTGCGTTACCCCTAGTACCGTTGTTATTGTATATATTATTGTTGCCATTGTTATTTGACCTGTGATTATTGCCGTTGTCGTTGTACCTATAGTTGTTGCCATTATTGTTGTACCTAAAGTTGTTGGCGTTATTGTTGTACCTAAAGTTGTTGGCGTTATTGTTGTACCTAAAGTTGTTGCCATTATTGTTGTATCTATTAAAATTGTGTCCCTGAAAATTACTTCGAAAACTATTTGATCTGTTATTGTTTAATTGGAACGCTAATACTTGTCTCTCTTTTGCTTGGTTATTTTGTTCTACGATCATTTTTGCTACTACGTCCTTTGAATCATTGAAGGTTGTTGATGCTAAAATTGACTTAACTAAGTCAGCACATGTATTTAACCTGCATACATTTATAGTTTGTTCAACTGCCATTTCTTGGGCTATAGCTTGTGTCATACCTTCAGTGATTAAAGAACGTCGTAGTGCCTCAGATAGCTCCTCGACACGTTTGGCAAATTCCGTATAAGTGTTGTTTACTACGTGCAAAGCTGCAATTTTTCCAGCTACAACTTTTGAGTTGTCCGGTTTTATTCTATTACGCGTTACGTCTTTAATCTGAACAATGGAACTAATAGCAGTTGGAATTGCCTCGCGTGCCTTGCCTTCGAGCTTTGATTTTAAAAATGCTATAAATGTACTTTGTAGGTTTTCGTCTGAGAGATCTTCAATTAAATTAATTTTATCTATAAATGATTCAAGTGCTAGCGGATCACCGTTGTAATTTTCCCCAATGATTGATGCACAAAGGCTAATAAAAGACTTTTTCTGTTCTGGAGTTGCCATTTTTGTATCGTCAGTACTCAAGGTTAAATTTAAATTTGATAATGATTCGAATCCTAACAGGTTATTTTTGTGGAAGATCTTAACCCTCTAACTGGTCTCTTTATGGGTCAATTTGACCCTTTTTTTTCGAGAAAATCAAAAAATATCCTTTAAAAAAGGACATTTAAGGATTAAAATATTCTACGAAAATGTTTGGCGGAAAATTTCAGTGGGGGTCACCAAAGACACCATTGTTGTAAATAAAGCTCTTTACGATTAATTGGCAAAATTACACGCTAACATATACAAAGCAGGTGAAAACGTCGTCAAGTTCGGCCGGGCCAAACACTGAGTTCTCGCATCTAGTCAGCTGTGACTTACAAATCAGCTGTGACTTACAAATCGGGTGTGATAAAATTAAGCATAATTGAGCTACTAAGCAGTACATATCGGGTGTGAGTTTTACTAAAATTAATATAAAAAAAGAACAATTAAAGCTTAAATAAGCATGGCGGATTCTGTTTGCAAATTAAGAGATTGGTTTCTTTTTCATATTTTCTTTTCTTTGGAATACGATTTTTATGTGAAGCTTGGATACCAAAAACTCTATGTACTACTTGCGAAAGTGGTCTTTTGACCTGGTAAAAAGGCGGTACTAAGGCGCTGACATTTTCTGCGCCTATTATATGGATTGAACCTGAAGATCACAAATCAGATACATGCTATTTCTGCGTAAATTACAAATTTGGTAGAAGCCAAAGGCACTACGCGATAATGACATAAGAAGCAACAAGTAATGTCATTTTACCAGAAGTGCGCTGTGAACGTGTTCCGGTGCCTCAACCGCCTACACATACATGACAATATGACATACCCCAATACAGAAATAACAGCGGCGGTTGAAAACATATCAGATATAAGTTACTTGCCTCCTAATGGTTTAAACATATGTCCTAATTTGATAGACCAAGCTTATTTTGAAGATCTTGTAAGAGATTTAGGACTAACAAAAGAGAAAGCTGAAATATTATGTTCCAGATTGAAAAACAGGAACTTGATAAAAGCCGATGTAAAAGTTATATCGCCAAGAAAAAGACACGCCGATCTGGAAAGTTATTTTAAAAAATCACAAGAACTTGTATACTGTTGCAGTATTGAAGAGGTTCTAAAATATCTAAAGCTTCCACTCGACTCTTCCGCTTGGCGACTATTTATAGATAGTTCAAAACACAGCTTAAAAGCAGTTTTACTGCACAATGGAAATCAGCATCCATCAATACCGGTTGCGTATTCCACTAAAAAGGAGGAAACATACGCAAATATTTCAAAACTCTTAAATAAAATTGAATACTATATATATAAATGGGAAGTATGCGCAGACTTCAAAATGATTGCAATATTGACTGGAATGCAAACAGGATACACAAAATATATGTGCTTTCTTTGTAAATGGGATTCACGTGCTACCAGCAGCCAATATCATATTAAATATTTCAAAGAACGTAAAGAAAATATTATTGGTGACTTAAATGTAATCCATGAATCCCTTGTCTCAAAAGATAAGGTCATACTTCCACCGCTGCATATTAAGTTGGGCGTGGTGAAAAATTTGATTAAAAGCTTAAATACATAAGGAAATGCTTTCAAACGCATTCAAACAATTTTCCCCAGATTATGAAGAGGAGGAAACTGTTCTCCATCTTCTATGCAATTGTCCAGCGCTAGCAAGAAGCAGGCTACGCTTTCTAAGGGTACCACTTTTTGGAGACCTCGGAGAATTAGGTTCTATAGACCCAAGATGCTTGGCGAGATTCGTCAAGAGCTCAAAATGGTTCAGCAAAGGGGAATGAACACTTAGCTAGTGGTATCACAACGGGCCTCCAATCATGGCCTAAGTGGGTCGCTGTAGCAACAGTGACAGCCACACATACCATACCATACCATCTAAAGCAAAATTAAAAGAAGGTAAAATACGGTTTTAAGAAATAATTTATTTCATTTAATGTAAATTACCTTTTCTAGGAATGCTCGTTGGACCCGATATAAGAAAATTATTACAAGATGAAGAATTGTATGGTCTTCTGTCGGATATGTAAAAGACATTATTTGACTTTATGCAGCTGGTTATATCAGAATTCCTTGGAAACTCAAAAGCACAAACTATGCAGAAAATATTGAAAGCATGCTAATCGGTTTTAACAATATTGGCGTTAAGATGTCACTAAAGCTGCATTTTCTGCACTCTCATCTAAATTTTTTGAAAGAAAACCTTGGAGCGCTTTCAGATGAACACGGTGAAAGGTTTCATCAGGATATAAAGGTATTGGAAGAAAGATTCAAAGGGAAATCCCAAAGTGTAATGCTTGCTGAATACGTATGGGGCTTGTACAGAAACCTTGACACATCGGAACATTCACGTCAAGCTAAATACAGGAAAGCATATTAAGTTTAATCTTTAATCCATTGTCATACTACTGCTGAAGCAAAAAAATAAATATGTACATACTATAATAAACCACTATTAAAACAAAATTATAATTTTTTTATAGAAGTTGGCGTGTAATTTTGCCAATTAATCGTAAAGAGCTTTATTTACAACAATGGTGTCTTTGTTGACCCCCACTGGAATTTTCCGCCAAACATTTTCGTAGAATATTTTAATCCTTAAATGTCCTTTTGTAAAGGATATTTTTTTATTTTCTCGAAAAAAGGGTCAAATTGACCCATAAAGAGACCAGTTAGAGGGTTAAGATCTTCCACAAAAATAATCCTCATACAATTCCACAATACAACTCTGACCATAAGAATTCTCTCAGACATTAACTTACAACACATTTTTCATATAGTATAATGCTCCCTTCGACCAAAAAATGAAAACTTTGACCCACTGTAAAAAAAACTCAGACGTGCTGGACCATAAGTTTGTTCTACAAAAATGATCTACTCAACATACCCTTTCAGAATTATGGGGTCGCTATTCTGTTCCATTCAAAAAGTTTGCATTTGTTGGACAGTGTTATTTGTATTTTCGAAAAAAAAGAATAGTTTTAAAGTCTGGCTCACGACTAACACTGCAAGGCACCACCGAAAAGTTTTTATTGAGAAAATATTTTTAAATTATTGCAAAAATGAATATTTGAAGAAATAGTAGTAAGTGTTTGCACACTTCTGTATGTAAAGCTGAAATTCCTTTGAAAAAACAGTAACACAAATGTATATATGTACGTATTGAAGCATATATTGGATTGGCTATGTAAATAATATAAACGTATGATTAGATGAAAAGTACAGTAAGCAAAAGTGCAAAAAACAGGTATTCGTATGTATGTATGTAGTATATAATGTAAAGGTATATAATCAAAAGTACAGTAGTTGAAAAACTAAAAATTACAGTATATAATGCAAATTGTACGGTTGTACGCAAAAGTGAAAAGGTATTGGCATATATGTATGGATATAATATAGAGGTATTTGATCACAAGTACAGTAGTTTAAAAAGTAAAAAGTTACGATATATAATGCAAATTGTACAGTTGTACGCAAAATTGAAAAAATTTAAGTATATAATGAAAAATATGTACATATGTCGTTATTAAATTTCCGCACACTTTGCGCCATTCCCAACGCTGCAAAACCGCTACTCGTTGCTTCTTGACCGCTGCGTTGTCCTCTATTGGTGTTGTTGTTGTTGTTGCTGTTGGTCACTGCTGTTGACGCGGCTTGGCAAAAATGGCCGTTATGTGGTATGATTTTGGCTATCGGAATTCTGCTGCTGCTACCAAGTGCAGAACTGTACGTACAACATTTTTTTTTTGTTATTCAAAATTTTGTTTTCGATTTTCCTTTCGATTTGGTTTTTTTTTTTTTTTTTAAATGTGGTTTACGTTTTTCCTTTAGATTTTGTTTATTTAAAAATGTGGTTTTCGTTTTTCCTTTTTGGTTTTCATAAAAATTTGGTTTTCTTTTTTCCTTTTTGTATTTAATGTTCAAACGATTAATTTGTATAACATTTTCGTAATTTTCGATCAAATTAATTTTTTGAAATTTAGTAATTCATTTATGAACTGGTGTTATTGATTGAAATTAAAAATTTTAGGATTTTTTTTTTTTGTTTTTTTTTTTTAGTTGAGTTCACTTTAAAAAGGCATCAAATTTTTGTTCCGAGTTGTTTTTTGATTTTCTAATTAAAAATCAAAAATTTTTAAGAAAATCAAGTTTTACTGCAGTTCTTTTTTTTTTTTTTGTTATTCTTTGATTTTGTTTTTTTTTTTTGTAGCACTTGCGCAATTAGGTGAGACATTATGACTTTTTTAGTTAACTGTACTTAGTTAAAATTCTTTCGGCACTTTTTATATGGCCATAGGTTAGATTATTTTAAATTCATTTTTTTTTTGTTTTAAAATATTTTGCAGTATATTTTTAGAAAAATTTTTTTTTTGGATTTTACAGTTTTATTAATTGTTGATTCAGTTGTATTGGCCATAATTATATAAATTATATATAGATTTTTAATGAGCTCAAGGCCGGAAAAATAAAACAATTAAATAATATGTAAATTATTTTATTTAATCGTCAATATTTCGACTTCAGTCTGTTCAGTCTGCTCATTAAAAATCTATATATAAGTTTTATTAATATTTAATTTGCCACCACCACTTTAAGCGAATTGGTTTCTATTTCGCCATTTATAATCATTTTAAATTAAAAGTTCAGTTCATTTTGTTGAAACGTGTAAAAAATAAATTTTTTCACATTTTTGATTTAAATTTTTTCAAAGTTTGATTTAAAAAAATTATTTTTTTTTTGATTATAATTAAATTTTGTATTTAGTTTAACATTTTAAATTTGGCTCAGCCCTTTTTCCCTTTGGGCCACAGAATCGCCTGGCTCCTGCAGACATCGGTGTCACGGTCGCCATGTGGCGTTACCTCGCAGGTAACGCTGCCTCGCCGGAGCACCAACCGGTGCTCCATTGTTTTCCCACGTTTGTGCAGTCGTGCACGCCAATCCATGTGCGCACTCGGTAGCCACGTTCTATTTCCCGATCTTTCTCCCTTCAGGGGAGGCCACTCCTTACGTTTGAAAAATTAATATATAAAAGACTTTCGGTTCAATTTTAGTTTTAATATTTTATTGCTGAACTGACACGTCTGTCCGGCCTTACATATGCAAAATGAATCCCGTTTCAAAAGTGCATAAAGCCGTTTTATGGCGCGATGGCCGCTAAGCACAATTGCCAACCTGCTAACAGTACGACAGTGGTGAATATTTAATTGGTGCTGCCGTACTGTTAGTAGTGCCATTACAGGATCAAGTTAAAAGAAGACTCAGTGAAATCTGTGCGAATGGCATACAGTGGTACAAAGACAGCGACTCTACTCCTCTGCTACATCTGCAAAAAAAAGTAATAGCAGCAGAGAAAATTCGTCTAGGAAAGGTGGTTTTTCGACTCCGACGCAATGCTTTAAATGCTTAGAGTTTGGACACATAGAACGTAATTGTAGATCCATACATGATATGAAGGGATCGTGTTTCAACGGCGGTGACTCAAGTCATATGGCCCGTGATTGCAAAAAAGGAATGAGGTGTGCCGCAGCGCGAGGAAAAACTTGACGGATGTAAAGCACAGGATAGGTGGAAGAGGGTGCCCTTGCTATGTAGAGAAAGTACAAAAGGCACGTAAAGTATAAAGCTTTTGCAACTAAATATTAATCACTTAGGTTATTCACGGTAGGCTGATTGTCAGGTTATGTGGTTGTAAAATTAAAAATAACCTCTGGCCACCGTGAACACCCTAATGTGTTGGTTATTTGCTTATTTTTCTACAAACAGCTGTGCGATGCCTAAGTTTAGCTTAAAACAGGAAATAAAAGAATTTAGAGTAAATACAGCTATTCTAGATATTGAATATATTGAAGGTACTTGATCTACCATTAATTAGTTCCATAAAAGCTTTATTTTGAAGTTACAGACACAATACCCTTTGATCAGTGCCATGCTGTTATTGATGAAACAATAGATGAACTGGTGGAGGATATAGGAAAAGTCAGTTCTATTCGGCGAGGAGATGAGTTACATGTTCCGAAATCCATTCATTGGCGAGATAATGTTCTGTGTTGTTTTGACGACGGACGATTTCTGCAAATGCTGCTTGTCAGCAAACCCCAATTCGCTAATCTTCTCCAGCTAATCTCAACCGACGTAGTCTTTAAAGGTTCAAGTATGAACTTACAACTGCCCGTAGATTTGCAACTAGCAATCGTGTTATTCCGATTAGGTTCATCGGGTGAAAGTACTTCCATTAGAAAAATCGCAACAACGTTTGACTAAAATTACGAAAAGAGTTTTTTTTAGCCATTTTGAAGAAATTACCAGAAGTCATTCATTGGCCTAGTGCGGCCGAGCGCCGGGAACTTGTTGCTAGCACATTCAGTGAGTTACCATATTGCATTGGTTACATTACGAATATACTCTATCAAATTGCAAGTTGTGTGCGACCATAAGCTACGCATATTACACGCCGAAGTGGGCAATCCCGGAAGCTACCACGACTCAAAAGTGTTTAAGAAGTCTCATATTGGAAGAAACACGCCAAGCTTATTCAGTGGAGAAGAGTGGATTGCAGGTGATTATGCGTACCAGTTGACGAAACATTTGATAACGCCATATCGAAGCAATTCTACTTTATTGGAAACTGAAAGGCAATCAAAATTCAACAAAGTACATAGTCAATACCGAGTTAGAGTGGAAAATTGCTTCGGAATCCTTAAAGAAAAATTTTGCAGCTTGAAACAAATGCGAGTTAAATTAAAAGACAAGCAGAGTCAAGAATTTTTTAATAAATGGGTCCTCGTCTGTTGTGTGCTGCATAATTTATTGTTGGAAGAGTGCAATTTTTCACAAAATGAAAGTGGCGAAGCAAGTGAGTTCCAATACGATGGAGCTGTCCTTGTTGCACCTACACCTGAACTAAAAAGACAAGCACTGTACAATTTAATTTTTGAATAAAAATTCGTCTTTTCAAACCAATTCGTCTTTCAAACACAAAATGTTTTATTTTACATTTCAGTCTTATTTGTTATATATATTCACTTTTAGTTTCTTACATTTTAGTCTTATTTATTATATATATTCGCTTTTAGTTTCTTACATTTCAGTCTTATTTGTTATATATATTCACTTTAGTTACATTTTAGTCTTTTATTTATTGTTCATTCATTTTATTATATTTTATTTATTAAATTTATATTTCATTTTAATTTCATACTTTTTTAGCCTTTCATTTTGTTCTATTTCTAATTTTCTAATTTGGAAATCGTTTTCCATTTTTTGTTTTTCGATTTCCTGCTTATTTCTGTCCAGGTCCTTCATCCACTCAAATTTTTGCATCTCCAGCGTCAATTGTTTTTCACGGAAGTTCATTCGCTCTTTTTCCATCGTGGCCAGCTTATCGATGCATGTGTTTTGCTGTCTCCGTTTGGCTTTTTCCCCGAACGTTCTAGCTGCAGCTGAGGTTGACGATTCTTCGAAGCTATCCGTTGGCTGTTGATCCACCCCAAGGCTCTCTTTTTCAACAGCACTCACATTGAGGAAACTTGGATCGAATTCAGCCGCCGAATCCATTACAACCACCTCGATTTCTCTAGTAGGTGAGAAAATGTCGGACAGTTGTTCGTAATGAGGACACATTTTAAGTACCTTATCTGCAAATAAACCGAACATTTAAAACTATAGTGTCTGCAACAACAGTGAAGGGTATGCCTTACATATATTTTAGTCTGAGATAGTACTATAGTTTTAAATGTTCGGTTTATTTGCAGATAAGGTACTTAAAATGTGTCCTCATTACGAACAACTGTCCGACATTCTGCAAATCCCCGTCCTTCACTCCAGCGCCAGTGGAATTCCACCATTCATCGGCCTTTTGCATGGAGTTTTTCAGGTAGCGCACCATGCATTTCAGCAGGTTCCAATTGGCATCGATACTCAACTCCTCTGCCATTTTTTTGTAATACAGCTGTGCTGTGGGTTTATGTAATTTAATAAACATATATATAACAAATAAATAAGCAAACACAAGCGGTAATATAAAAGATAAACCAAAATAACTTAATTCAAAATCTCACCTCGACATTTCTGTGTGCCTGCATATATGTAAGAACCTTTCTTACTTCCTCCTCCGTCCATTTTTTCACCTCTGTTTCCCTTCTGCGTTTGCGCTTTTCACTAGACACTGAAAGTTGGATATAAATAAGTTATGATAAATTTAGTTTTATTATGCGCAAACTCCTTTTTACTTACTTGCGATCAATTTATATTTTCTTTGTAAACAAAAAACAGCTGTAAATACCAGGGCTACCAATATGAAAATTCGAATTGTAATGCCATTCGCTCAGTTTTATTTATTTTTTGTGCTGCCATTTAGTTAAATTTGTGTAATTTTCCAACACTATAAATAAGCATTTAACCACATAATCTGTAAACAAGGGTGCAGGTTGGTCATAGTTGGTTATTTTTCCACAGTGTATTTTGTTGTTGTTGAATTAATCATACAACCACATAACCTGACAACCAGCCTATCGTGAACAACCTAACTGTAAGGCGGCACAAGGATTGCTGCAGCAGTCTGTAATATGAATTAATATCGATGTAGCTCTATTGAGTGAACCATACAAAGTAGACAGTCAACTATGGGCCAAGGGCAATGCAGGGCTATCAGCAGTATAGAGTTGTGCTAATAAACCCCTTGTAATAGAAAAACTGAATCAGCTTCAGCCTTGAGGGATTTGAAACAATATTAGATAACTTAGTTAGCGATGCAATAACTAGAACACCGGTCATAATCGCGGAAGACTTCAATGCATGGGCCCAAGTATGGGAAAGTCGTAAAACAAACGCCAAAAGCAGAGCACTCTTGACAGCTCTTTTGACCAAAATTTTGGAACAACGCCGATACCGGTATGTCACAACACCAAATTTGAAAAGGGATGACGGAAAATCGTTCGAACATACATCATAAATATAATAATAATAATAATAATCCCAACGCATGGCGCCCGCATATATACAAAAAAAAAATTTTTTTGTTTTTTTTCTCATTTGTATGTTGTGCCGAGTCATGAAACGCAGAGGTTCGTTATGTGTCGATATCTAAAACTGTTCAGCTACAGAACAAATGCTCATCAGCTGATCGAAGAGTAATTTAATAATATAAAAAAAAGCGAGTCTGAAATATCAAAAGAACCGGAGTGAGTGTTAAAATCCTGACACAAACTACGGAGTGGCTCATTTAACTCAAAATTACTTTTACAAGGCTTCAGAAAGAGAGGCCGGAAATGTCTTAAAATTCTGGAGGGAACGTTTAGTTTTATTTCGCCAAGAAGAGATGGGCTGTCAGTAACTTTACCAAAAATACAATGCCTAGCATTTCTCTGCGCCTAGCAAGTGTAGGAAGATTAATGACGACTTATTCTTAAAGCAAAAAGCAGAAATTGTTTTTGAATTGACTCTATTCGCTCGGAATGAACTTGATAGCGCGGTTTCCAAACAACAGATCCATATTCCAGTATGGGCCTCACTAACGTTGTGATCAGAACCTTCGTGATGTAAGGGTCATTGAATTCTTTTGACCACCGTTTTACAAATGCAAAAACACCCTTGGCTTTGCTAATTGTAACATTTATGTGAAGATTAAAATTGAATTTCGGGTCCATTGTAATTCCAAGATCAACAAAGTTAAACACTTGTTCGAGGTTATGGTTACATATGTCATAAGAAGATGGTTAAACTGCCCTTCGAGAAAAGCACATTACTTTAAATTTGTTAAGGTTTAGTGGCATGTAATTTTACTTCACACCAGTTAATCAAGCTATTTAAATCCGCTTGTAGTAAGGACCTTTCCTTAATAGAATGATACGATCTTAAAAGCTTTACATGATCAGCATACAATAAAATTTTTGAATAATTTATTACAGAAGGTAAGTCATTTATAAAAAGTAAAAACAGAATCGGACCTAGGTGACTTCCTTGGGGACCCCTGAAGAAACATGAATAATGTTTGAGGAACTATTTTTAAAAAGAACTCATTGTGTTCTGTCAATGAGGTAAGAAGACATCCAACGAAAAAGATTAGGTTGTAAAACAAGGATATCGAGCTTATCGATCAGTAAAGAGTGACATACTCTGTCGAATGCTTTACTAAAATCAGTGTATTTAACATCAGTGTGCATACCCTTAGAGAACCCGTGTTGTGTGCTAGAAATTGTAGAGGATATGGAATACGTTAAATGGTCAACAACACTAGCTTCGAATAATAAAGGGGTGTAATGAATGATTATTTCCAAGCTGTAGGGAAAATCCCAAGCTTAAGATAAAGATTTAATGAATTAGTTAAGGGCTCATAAATATGTTTAGCACAGTTTTTGAGGAAACACGTCGGGATCGAATCGGGGCCAGCCTTAAATGATTCTTTTAAGTTCCTCAAATAATAAAATACTTCCTCGGAAGATATCTGCGTAATAATAGCAGAGAAGAAGGAACAGAGTTTATATGGATAAGGTTTGCTCAGAGGCGAGTTAATGGAGTAATTTGACCTGAATAAGTGGGCAAACATGTTGGAAATTGATTGGGAGTCACAAGGTACGGTATTTTAATATTTCATAGCAGATGGAGAACTGATCACTCTGCGAATCATTCAGGATTCTTTATTAAATTCCTTTTAACTTTGCTCAAATAAGATCTGTAGCATTTTTTATTTAATTCAAAATAAGCGTGTCGGATAACTGAGTATTTCATATAGTTAGTGAGCAAACCAGTTTTTTTGTACAATTAAAAAGATCGCGACTTTTTATATTTTAAATTGTTTAGTTCTTTAGTAAACCAAGGTTGTGATTGCTACTTTTGTACGGACACCCACATGATATGAAGGGATCGTGTTTCAACTGATCAACTCTGTCGCTCAAGTCATATGGCCCGTGCTTGCAAAAAAGAAATGAAGTGTGCCGTTTGCGCGAGGAAAAACTTGACGGATGTAAAGCACAGGACAGGTGGAAGAAGAGGGTGCCTTTGCTATGTAGAGGAACTACAAAAGGCACGTAAAGTATGAAGCTTTTGCAACTAAATATTAATCACTGTAAGGCGACACAATAATTGCTGCAGCAGTCAGTAATAGGAATTAATATCGATGTAGCTCTATTGAGTGAACCATACAAAGTGGTAGACTGTCAACTATTGGCCAAGAACAATGCAGGGCTATCAGCAGTATGAAGTTTTGCTAATAAACCCCTTCTAATAGAAAAACTGCAATCAGCTTCAGCCTCGAGGGATTAAAAACAATATTAGATAACTTAGTTAGCGATGCAAGAACTAGAACGCCGGTCGTAATCGCGGAAGACTTCAATGCATGGGCCCAAGTATGGGAAAGTCGTAAAACAAACGGGTTGCCTTCCATTTTACATATATATATATATTGTTCTGTTCTTTCTATGCCAACTTAAGCGGTTCGAATATTGCGTCGGAATAGGTATATGTTTGCTCGTTTATTACTCTTCCATCAAAGGTTCTTTGCTTCTAAAACCTTATGTTTTTGAGTACGTTCAGGTAGCGTCCCTGCTGTTGTACATGAAGTAGTTTGGCTATCTTCTAATATTTGCTGGTGGACATTTATTGCTGAACATTTGGTTAGCGAAGTTCGACACTGGTACAGTGGTCGGCTTTTGTACCTTCTTGTTGTAGTCCGACATATGTTCGCGGAATCTTGTTCTTATTTTCCGTCCTGTTTGTCCTGTGTAGCTGTATTGGCATTTGCAGGTATATACGACTTATTTGTTAAATTCGTTTTCGGTATTCATACTGGTTCGAAGCATTTTTCCCAGGTTATGAATTGTTTTAAATGTTGTCTGGTTTTTTCAAAAAGTTTGCCAATGTGTAGGTGTCTGTCCCAGTATAAGTAAGTACCGCCCATTTTCTTTTGTTTTTCTCTTCTTTCGTTGATATTTCATCCAGATCTTTAACCACAATCGCAATTCGCGAGGTGATAGCCTGGAAAGAGACGTTTTCGGAAAGCGCTCTTCGATTTTTTATTATTAAAGCATCTAGCCGTGGGGCTTTGGCTTTGGCTTCTTTCTCCTTTCGACGGTCTGCCAGTATGACCTCTCCTCTTCTTCCATATTTTTGTTGGGTTGAACGCTTGGCTGTAATAACGCGTCTGACTTCCTTTGAGAACGCCGAATGGAGTGTCAGTTTATCATCTTTAAAAAATGGTTGTTTATTTTAATTCTCAGAGAGCAATAATCAACAGAACGATATTTCCGAGCAGTGGAACCATATTTCTCGCTGTCTACATACCGCCGCTAAAGAATCTATCGGATTTCAGCAAGCCCGAAAGAAAAACTGGTATGATGAGGAATATCGCGCCGCTACGGAATGTAAAGACGCTGCCTACAGGGCCACACTGCGATCAGGCGCAACGCGAGCTGTGCAGGAGCGTTATCGTCAGTCGAAGAAGGAAGCAAGACGCATTTTTCGATCCTGCCGTTTGCTCAAATTATTGCGGGATTAGTCTTCTTAACACCGCGTATAAAGTTCTGTCGAGTGTATTGTGTGAAAGACTTAACCACACCGTCAATGAACTGATTGGACCTTACCAGTGTGGCTTTAGACATGGAAAATCTACCACCGACCAGATATTCATAATACGTCAGATCTTGGAAACCACCCGAGAAAGAAGAATCGACACACACCATCTTTTTGTCGAATTCAAAGCCTCCTGCGACAGCACGACAAGAAGATTCCTATATGCCATAATGTCTGAATTTGGTATCCTGGCAAAACTTATACGGCTATGTAAAATGACGTTGAGCAGCGCCACCAGCTTCATCAGAATTGGGAAGGACCTCTCCGAGCCGTTTGATACCAAACGAGGTTTCAGACAGGGTGACTCTTTGTCGTGCGATTTCTTTAACCTTATGCTGGAGAAGATAATTCGAGCCGCAGAATTAAATCGGTCTGTCGCCATCTTTTATAAGAGTGTGCAATTTCTGGAGTTCGCCGATGACTTTAACATCATCGGTCTTAACAACCTCGCAGTTAGTTCTGCCTTCTCCAAACTGGATAGAGAAGCGAGGCGAATGGGTCTGGAGGTGAACGAGGGCAAGACGAAGTATCTCCTGTCATCAAATAGACAGTCGGCACATTCACGACTGGGATCTACGATCACTCCGGAAAGTTATAAGTTTGAAAAAGTAGAGGACTTCGTTTATTTAGCAACCAGCATTAACACCAATAACAGCGTCAGCCTTGAAATCCAACGCAGAATCTCCCTTGCCAACAAGTGCTACTTTGGACTGAGTAGGCAATTGCACAATAAAGTCATCTCTCGACGGGCAAAAACTATACTCTATAAGTCTCTCATCATGCCCGTCTTGGAGTGTTCGAGGGAAAGTTTCTTCGAAATTTGTATGGACCTTTGCATCTTTGCGACGGCGAATACCGAGTACCATGGAACGATGAGCTGTACGAGCTGTACAGGGACGTAGACATAGTGCAGCGGATTAAGAACCAGTGGCTCCGCTAGCTCGTACGAATGGATGAAATTGCTCCAGCCCTAAAGGTTATTGAGGGGAAAAAGAAGACCCCCGCTGCGTTGGAAAGACCAAGTGGAAAAATACTTGGCTATGCTTGGGATTTCCAATTCGCCAGTTAGCTAAAGATAGGGACAGCTGTCGTGCTTTGTTGACCTCAGCCAAAATCGCTTAGGCGGTTGATGTGCCAATTAAGTATGTAAGTAAGTAATGATTTTAATTATATATTTATTTCCATATTTATAAACGTATTCAACTACTTTTACTTCTAATTTAGTTCGCAGCTGCCCATTTTTCTAAGAATAACGCCGATAGGGCGTGTGTGACAGGATGTTTCAATAAAGCTTGGCTTATTGGACCACTTTGCTGAACTTACTTCACTCGCTCAGCTGTTTTCAGCCCGATTTGGCGCGATTCTTGCGCCTTCCTAATTCAACCTTTTGTTTTTTCTTGGGTTGCTACTTTGAAAAAATAAATCTCGCCTGTAAGAAAACTGAAAAATAAACACTTAAAATAAAAAGTCCTCTACACCCAGGTATGGGACTTGAAGCCTCCACGTAGACACACTTTTTTACAGCACTTTTTGGTGGAAATTATAAATTTATAACCGCAAATTTCACCAAAATGTGATCAATTTTTACGAGCTTATGCAAAACACGTCTTCTCACAAAAAGTATATATACACATACATGTGCGTGTGGGTGTGTTATTTTCAGTTACGACCAGCGAGGAGGAATCTTCAGAGATACGAGTAGCCCGTGCTGCCCGCATGCCCGATTTGCCTCCAGACACCTACGGACTAAACCCAACCTCCTTCGTACGCTGGGCCTGTGGCACCCCTGCGTGACTATTATTTCCGATATTACTTCGCAGGGCAAGCACTGGACGTTATTCTTCGTCTTCACCCAGCGTGCGTTATAATTCTGCGCAGTTCGCGTTTCGCGAAGTCTTTTCATTATTCCCGTTATGGTGTCTACACATTTGTGCCAAATATCTTTTTCGGACAGCATAACCTTCAGCAAGCCTTCCGGAGACACTGCTTTTCCCATATAGCGTTCTAGATCGTTGAGTTATGTGTCGAATCTGTGGCAGTCCATCAGTATGTGTTCTGCGCTTTTAATTTTCCTATTGCAATTTAGGCAGAAGGGTGATCAACGTGCTTTTATTTATGTAAATATTGTCGGAAGCAGCCATGCCATTTAAGGAACTGGGTAAGGTAGAAGTTTGTTTCTCCGTGTTTTCTCTTATCCACTCGTCTACCCTTGGGATCAATCTCTTTGTCCAACGTCCTTTCGGGGACGAGTCCCGCCTTTGTTGCCACTCGTCGGTGCTTTGTCGCAGTATCCACCTTTTTTCGACTGGTCATGAGCAAAGCCTCTGTCTTGTGATAAGCTAACTCCAGTCCTGCGTTTTGCAGTCAAGCTTTTGCTGACGCTATTGCTTCCCTACACATGCGCGACACGTCCACCAGATATCTTGCCACTACTATGTCATCCGCATAGCCTAATGTAGATAAAACCTCTGGTTTTCCAGTTTTAAGGATGCCATCATACATGATGTTCCAAGGGAGTGGTCACCCTGCGGCACACCACCTGTGACATGGTACTTTTTTGGGCCTTAATTCGTATCATAAAATAACTCTCTTTCGCTAAAATAGTTTAGGAGTATGCCGATCAAGTGGTCCGGAACTTTCATCTCCCATAACGCCTTAATTATCTGGTTCCAGTTGGCGAAGTTGAATAGCAACAAATTTTTTTTTCATCCTTCATCTATTTATTCAATTTGCAATTCAATATTTCTTCTTATAATTAAATGTAACTTAAAATGCCAAACGGTGAAATGAACCGTTATGTCTCTATGGACACCTCTGTTGCGACTCGACCGGCGCTGTGCTGTCTGACGGCGGTGATAATTCTCTGTTGGTGGATTACGTCTGGGCAGACGCTGTTCTGGCGGCGCTCTGTTGCCAGACTGCGTTGCTGGTACTTCAGTCGCTGATGGCGTCGCAGCTGCATTATGTGCTGCGGTTCGCTATTAGCACATAAGTTAGCGCTATTCTGGTGGCGCTGTGCTGCTGGACGACGTCTACGTCATTGTTGCGCGTACCACGGTAGACAGTGGCGTGTATAGCTTTGCGCAGGCCAGAAAGCATGGTTCTAGCATAAGATAAGGCTGGTTTACCCGTTCTCCTTACTTATACCAGCCCCGGCTCTCAACCGTATCCCCACTCGCACCCAATCCCTGGCCTTGTAGCTTTGACTTGACTAAGGTCTAAGCACAAGATGGGGCTAGTTGCCCGTTTCAACACTTGTGTTCAGCCCACGGCACTTTCAAGATAGGGCTAGTTGCCCGTTTCCCGACTCGTGTTCAGCCCACAGCGCTTCTGCCAAGGAACTTCAAGGTTTGCCTAGTTTCCCGTTTCCAAAGCTGGACCATCTCTTTGGTAGCTGTGTTGCCACAACCACAGGTTAGTGCTGACTAGCCTTACTGTTGCCATGTCACTCTTTTTATAGGCAGCGTATTCAGTTTTGCTCGATTGAATGACATAACGGTTGCGTTGCTATGGTGCCGGTGTTCCAAAGAGTGTTGCTGAACTACTATAGGCAGCGTCTTCTGTGCTGCTCGATCGTAAGATATTACGGTTGCGTTTCTATGGTGACGGTGTGCCAAAGAGTGTTCCTGAGCTACATGTTGCGTAGCTATGTTGACGGTGAGTCAAAGAGTGTTGCTGAGATACATGTTGCGTTACCATGATGACGCGTTGCTGTGTTAATGGCGCTGCTATGTTGATGGCGTGGCTGTGTTGACCGTTAGGAGGGCGCATATTTAGTTATCATACCTCCTCCCAAAGTGGTGGACTTAAGTCTCTCCGCGTCTCTGAGGCGACGGCCCTGCTCCTCTCGAAATTATAATTAAAAATTTAAATTTATTAATTTTTTTTATGTGTCAGTCGGCACGGACCTGTAGTCGTGGCAAGACAGCTACCAAAGAGATGGTCCAGCTTTGGAAACGGGAAACTAGGCAAACATTTAAGTCCCCTGGTAGAAGCGCTGTTCGCTGAACACGAGTAGGGAAACGGGCAACTAGCCCTATCTTGTGCTTAGACCATAGTCAAGTCAAAGCTACAACGCCACGGATTGGGTGCGAGTGGGGAAACGGGAAACAATCGCCATCTTGCTCTGAATCCTTGGTAGTAATGGAGTTTGAGAACCGGGGCTGCCATAAGTAAGGAGAACGGGTAAACCAGCCTCATCTTATGCTAGAACCACGCTTCCCGGCCTGCGCAAAGATATACACGCCACGGTCTACCGTGGTACGCGCAACAACGACGTAGACGTCGTCCAGTAGCACTGCGCCTCCAGCATAGCGCTAGCTTCTGCGCTAGTAGCCAACCGCAGCACACAGCACATTGCCGCCAGAATACCGTCAGCTGCGATGCCATCAGCGCAGGCTGGTAACAGAGCGCCGCCAGAATAGCGCCTGCCCAGACGTCACCCACCAACAAAGAGTTATCAATGCCGTCACACAGCACAGTGCCGCCAGCTGCGACGCCATCAGCGACTGAACTACCAGCAACGCAGGCTGGTAACAGAGTGCCGCCCGAATAGTGCCCGCCCAGACGTCACCCACCAACAGTGGTGTCCACAGAGACAACGGTACATTTTACCGTTAAAAATTTTAAGTCACTGTTAATTTTGAGAAGAAATATTGAATTACGAATTGAATAAATAGACGAAGGATGAAAAACAAATACTATTTACAAATACTATTTATTGTTACGAACCTTGGGCACGGCGAGTATACCTCAGCAATAGAAAAGAGGCGCCGGGCCCGCCATAGCACGAAAAGCTTCGTTACAATTTTGCCCTCGAGTGCTTTACGGGCCATATCGCAGACAGACGCAATGGAATTTACAATGAATTCTTATACAAAGCGCAAACGAAACTATCCGTCAAACTAACTTTAAAACTCGAAAATCCGTCCCATGGTGGAACGCAAAACTTGACGAGCTAAAAAAAGAAAGAAATCGTTTCTGGTATAAGTTGAAGATAAATATCACAACAGAAAATATTACAAACTTTAAAAAAGCCAAATCAACATTCAAAAGACAAGGGAAAATAGCTAAATCCGAAGCAATTACCGACTACACCTCAAAAATAAATTCCACTAGTCCCTCCCGACAAATTTGGGCAACAATTCGAAGATTTTGGGGCTTAAACCTATACAATAATATTCACTGCCTCTCCCTCCAACCCACTAACACTACTACAATCACAGACAAACTAAGGATTGCCAACACTTTTGCAGAATACTGGTCTACAGAGTATAACAATGAAAAATTTCCTGTAGACTTCAGGAACAATAAATACCGATCCCTTTCAACCATTCCTGCTGTAACGTAGCATTTGCTGCGTTACAATGCTTTACCAACTTCACAGTGCTACAGCACACTCTAGATCTACGACCGCAGTACGCACATACATATATACGCACTGCCAAGTACACCGTAGCAATAGCCTACCAACAATGCGCTCATACAGCACACACCATAAACCACTACCGTCACACGCACATACAAGTGCATACGCTGCCAACTGAACCATAGCAATCCCTTCTTCGTTCGCTACTGGACGGGCTGGCCGCACACAAGCACGAATTCTCAAACAGTTGCTCGGCCTTCGCATATAATGTCTTGAACATGCGTGCGGTCAGTTCAGTCTTGCTAGGTAAGCGGTCGGCTTAACTAGTAGAGCGAGGTGCAGACTTGCCTACGGGCATAACTAGCCTCCTCTGCTGGCTGAGCCAAACCACAAGCTTGACTAGGGGAGCGAGGTGGTGATGTGCCTTCGGCGCATCTAGCATCCTCCCCTGATCAAGCTCATCCCGGCCTGACTGGGTGAGCGAGGTGGTGATGTGCCTTCGGGCATATCTAGCATCCTCGTCCAGTTAGGCCAATTACCCGCTTGGCTTAGAGATCAATCCCCGCCCGACTTGGAGAGCGAGGTGGTGATGTGCCTTCAGGCGCATCTAGCCTCCTCTCCTGGTCTATCCAATCCCCGCCTGACTGGGTGAGCGAGGTGGTGATGTGCCTTCGGGCGCATCTAGCATCCTCTCCTTGTCGAGCTAATCCCGGCCCGACTGGGTGAGCGAGGTGGTGATGTGCCTTCTGCCGCATCTAGCATCCTCACCTGGTTAGGACAGTCACCCGCCCGACTAGGAGAGCGAGGTGGAGATGTGCCTTCGGCCACATCTAGCATCCTCTCCTGGCCAAACAAGCCCAGAGCTGATCAGCTCCTTCCCCTCCCTCTCCTAGCTCCGCTCCCACTACGCTAGGGCTTTCTCTGGAGCGCATAGTCTCCACGGCCTGCACGGCCACAGCAGTCCCCGCCACTCTCGTTGCAGACCCTACTTATGTAGCGTGCGACTACGAGAGCGACGGTTCTCTAATTGTCAGTCTTGCTAGGTAAGCGTCTTGCTAGAGTAACCGCTGTACGACGAGTTCACACCGCCGCTCCGACGCTAGTAAGAGTAACCGCTGTACGACGAGTACACACTGCCGCTCCGACGCTCCTGAAGAGTAGCCGCTGTACGACGAGTACACACCGCCGCTCCGACGATCACGAAGAATAACCGTTGTACGCTTGCTCTCTCTCTCTCTCTCCTAGACGAAAGGCTGTTCACACTCTAAAGCCGTGTGTGTGTGTGTGTTCGACATAAACACACGCAAATACTGTGTTTTATTCAGTGGGGGTTAGTGGGACCAACACTCGACCCTGGATCGGCTGAGCTCAGCTCAGCCTTTGACAAAACCCACCTCATAAATGGCGCCCGAGCAGGGACCCGACTCCGCAGGCGCATGTGCCAAAGCAACAACAAGCACCAACACTGCGGTAGCGGGTCTACCGAACACACACCATGAGACAGATGACACACGCACCAGCGAAAATAACAACAACACGCTGGATGCCAACTCCCTGAGTTGGATATACTTGCTGAAGAAAGAGAAGCTTATTGAAGAGTGTAAGCGACACCGCGTGTTCGTAGACGGACTCACGGTCGCTGACCTACGCAGCGCACTGAGCGCATACGTTAAAGCTAAACGCAACCGTAAGTCAACGGAAAATTTATTAAGAGACCTCGAGATGGAGGTCAACGCTGAGGAGAGGAGTCCCGTTAAACAACAGCCAAACCGGCTCCCCTCCATCCCGGTTGACTACGCCAAGAAATCACCGGAGGAGACGAAACACGCTTCATCAAGACGAAACGAGATGAGTGATGCCGAGCTGATGAATACTGTCCGACGCTGGGACGTTCATTTTTCAGGAAGCGAGACGCTGCACGAATTCCTGGAAAGAGTCTCAGAGCTAGCCGAATGTTACCGCATCCAGCTGGACAGCATTCTCTTCACCCTACCGGAATTGCTGCGCGAAAAAGCCCTTCAATGGTACCGTGTGCGAAAATCGCAGATTCACACGTGGGCTGCTTTCCGTGCAGAAATCGAACGGTTCTTTCTGCCACGACGTATGAGCCAGCTGGAAGACGCCATACGACAGCGCAGACAGCAGCACCGAGAACGGGCCAAAGATTATATTTTGGCACTACAGACGCTCATCCGCCAGCATTCGACCATGTGTAGAGAAGACCATCTGGAACGCATCTATGACGGCCTCCGCGTGGAATATCGCCTCTTCATTAAGAGAAGCGAATTCACGACAATCGAGCAGCTCATGGAGCTTACCGACGAATTCGACATTCTGAAGAGCGAAGAAGCCAGGCAAAGCAGGCAGCCCGCACACAGCCTAGCACCGCTGGACGAATTGTACGAGAGCCAAGAAACCTGCTGGCGTTGCAAACAACGTGGCCATCGACGCTTCCAGTGCCAAGGAGTCAGGAAGCTGTTCTGTTCCAAATGTGGTCAGGACGATATTCTTTCCCGAGACTGTACTTGCGACTCCCCCGAATCCAGGCCGCCCGCGAAAAGGCCTAAGGCGAAAGCATCATCGACTCCTATGGCTTCTGCGGACGCTAACACACAAACGAAGATGAAGATGGACGGCCGATTCTATGCTAAAGTGATAATCGAAGGCATGAGCGTGCGAGCGTTGGTGGACACTGGCGCCACGCTCACCTATATCAACAACACCATACATCAACATCTAAAAGGGAAAGGAATCCGACCGCAGCCCAACCACCGCAATGTGCAGCTCGCTGACCAAACGTGCGTATCAAGCTTGTTTACGTACCCAGTAAAAATACAGTATAACGGACGGACAACTGGCATGCTGGTCTCAGTGCTTCCGAATCTCGCTGAAAGCATGATATTAGGAATGGATTTCCTCAGGGAAAAGGGTGTTGTCCTCACACTAGACGGCCAACCGCTACCCGCCGCCACTCCTCAAAAGCCAGGTACACTTGCCAAGTTATCCGCACTTACCTTAAGGGAACATATAAGCGAACACCAGAATAAGCAGCTTACCGAATTTCTATCGCTTCACCAGGAAATTTTTGACGAAATAACGGGGCCTAGCACTGCCACAGAACACGTCATCACCCTCAAACACGACCGACCGCTGAAGCAGCGTTATTACCCTCGAAATCCTGCAATGCAGCAGGTAATCAACGCTGAAGTCGACGAGCTGTTGGCTGGAAAGCGAATCGAGCCATCAAAAAGTGCATACAGCTCACCAATCGTACTTGTCCGTAAGAAGCAGGGGAGCTGGAGGATGTGCATCGACTACCGTCAGCTCAACGCTGCCAGCCAACCCGACGCATATCCACTATTACAGATCAGCGCAACCCTCGACCAGCTCAAAGAAGCAAAATTCATATCCACAATTGACCTAAAGAACGGCTATTGGCAGATACCGCTAGCCAAAAAGTCACGACCGTACACAGCATTTACGGTTCCAGGAAGGGGACTTTTCCAGTGGAAAGTCATGCCGTTTGGATTACATTCCGCACCGGCTACCTTCCAACGCGCTTTGGACACGATCCTCGGCCCCGAGCTTCAACCAAAAGTATTCGCCTACCTGGACGACATCATCGTTTTAGGAGACACCTTTGATGAACACATGGAGAACTTGCAAGAAGTCTTCAAGCGGCTCCAGAGGAACCGGTTGCAGGTAAACTTCAGCAAATGTAGCTTTGTCCAGCAAAAGCTCCACTACCTGGGGCACATAGTTAGCCCTGAAGGAATACACACCGACCCCGCAAAAACAGCCGCAGTAAATGAGATGCCAGCGCCACTGAACATTCGTGAGCTCCGACGATTCCTCGGCCTTGCTTCATGGTACCGACGTTTTGTAGCTGACTTCTCCACGCTCGCAGCACCCCTAAACCAACTACTGAAGAAAGGCCAGGCAACGGCATGGGACACACCGCAAGAGCTAGCTTTCCTAGCCCTGAAGGAAAAGCTGACCAACGCACCGATACTCTGCTGCCCCGACTTCAACCGTCCGTTTTTGCTCCAAACCGATGCCAGCAGCGAAGGACTTGGTGTCGTATTGTTCCAACGCCACTCCGACCGCGAAAGAGTTGTGGCATACGCCAGCCGAAGCCTAACGAGCCTAGAAAAACGCTATTCCGCCACCGAGCAAGAATGTCTAGCCGTACTGTGGGGCATACGCAAGATGAGGCCGTACCTGGAAGGATACCACTTCACGGTAATTACTGATCACCATTCTCTGAAATGGCTACATTCTTTGCAGAACCCATCCGGACGCCTGGCTAGGTGGGCACTCGAGGTCCAACAATACAGTTTCGATATCGAATACCGGAAAGGAGCACTAAATGCAGTTGCCGATGCCTTGTCCCGATGCCCACTATCAACAACCGATAACGAAGAAAACGCACTTTACATCGTGAATGCTAGCATTGCGGACTGGTATGATAAAAAGATGAAGAAAGTAGAGCAGAAATCCAGCTCCAACCCGGACTACCAGATCATCGACAATCGCCTATTCCGTCACATCGTGCCACGCAACAAGCTCTCCCAAGCACCACAATGGAAGCTATGCGTCCCCACCTGCCGCAGACAGCAAATCCTACAGGAAGTACATGACGCCGCATTTGCAGGCCACCTGGGCGTCAAGAAGACGCTCAAGCGCGCGCAACAGTCCTACTATTGGCCTGGTATGTATCGCGACGTCTTACGCTATGTACAAAGGTGCCGGTGCTGTGCGGAATATAAGGTCGAACAAAAGCGACCAGCAGGGTTGATGGCTACAATGCAGTGCTCACGGCCTTGGGAAATCGTTACGGCCGACTTCATCGGGCCACTACCACGCTCCAAACAAGGAAATACCTGCCTGCTCGTCCTGGTCGACAAGTTCTCAAAATGGGTCGAACTAGTCCCAGTACGCCAGGCAACCACCGCAACCGTCATTAAGGCACTACAAGAAAGGATCATCTACCGATTTGGCTGCCCAAATGTGTTCCTCAGTGACAACGGGAGGCAGTTCATTGGTAGGACGCTAGCTGCATATCTCAACGCGCACCACATTGAACACAAATTCACCGCGGCATACGCACCCCACGAAAATCCCACCGAACGAACCAATCGAGTAGTGAAGACTATGATAGCCCAGCGCTCGAAAACGGACCACCGTACCTGGGATCAGGAAATCCCACAAATCGCCTTCGCCATTAATACGGCACACCACGAATCAACGCAAACGTCAGCCGCAGAAATTAATTTTGGGCGGAACCCAGCAGTACCACACCAGATACGCATAGAAGGTGCAGTACCAGTAGAATCACCAGCAACACCCGCAGCCATAACCGAGTTATGGAAAGAAATAAAGGGACATCTAACGTCCGCCGCAAAACAACAAAAAAAGTACTATGACCTACGAAGGAGACCATGGAAGCCAAAAGTGGGGGAAATGGTCATGAAGCGAGACCACCCACTCTCATCCGCTCCCAATAACTTTGCACGAAAATTGGCACCAAAATTTTCTGGTCCGTACGTGGTTGAGAAATACGTATCAGTAAACACAGTAAAACTCACCAGTACCGGGCGGCCCGACAACCAACCAGCGCACGCACACCTGCAAGACCTCAAGCCGTACACAAACTAAAAGAGGGAAAACCCGAATTTTTTTTCCTCCCATCACATTTTTTACACCCTCATCCCACCTGATAATCCGCACCACCCCAACGAGACACATTGCACTCTCTTTCCAGATTCAGAAAAAAAAATCATTCAGATCCCGCAATGAGTCAACAACGCAGACAGCCAGCACCTCCCGATGAGCCACAGCAAGTGCGTCCCTGGCATCCACCATTCGAGGCCGTGCCCTGGCCTCCAAACAAGCCACGGATCCAGCGGGTGCGTATCTTCCACGCACCACCACTGATACTGGCATCAGCATCACCGAACGAACCCCTGTGCACAATAACCGAAACAGAGGGCGAACAAGCAACCGGCCAGCAACCAGAGGAAACGCTGCATGATGTGGAATGGGGAGTTCCATTGGCTATCCTCACCGAAGAGGACCCCGGCGAAATAAGCGACACACCACCAGACAGCAAAGACTGTGACGCACTCAATGGCTTCATATTGAAACGCCCAACGAGCAGCAAAAGGCGATGGGCTACACGCTTCAAGCAACAAACAGTCCTGGTAGCACGACAAGGAGCAGACCATGCAACGGTAAAATACAAGTGCAAACGGTATCATATGAGGTTCACGGACTAAGCTGAAAACACCAAACTTTTATTACTTAATTAATTAAAGTATTACTTAATTATAATTTAATTATTGCGCAAAAAAAAAAAAAAAAAAAAAAAAAAAAAAAAATTTTATCTATATATGAATAAATCTCAGTTATGAAATTTTTGCTGAAACGTTAAATGAATTACCTTATCTTCATATGTACAAATCTACAATTATACAAAATCTACAAATGTACAAAAATAAAATAAAAAATTATACCCTAGGAATAAGCATTCATTGTTAACAAAAAAAAAAAAAAAAAAAAAAAAATTGTATATATGAATTATACCCTAGGAATAAGCCTACATTGTTAAAAAAAAAAAAAATAAATTCACACGAGACTCACACACACACACCGGCCGAGCCGCCGCACACCGCGGTGGTAAATAATACCTAGGCTTTGCCTAAGGTAGTGCAGATCCACTGGATCACAAACTCCAGAACACAACAGCCTTTCGTCCGCCGAAGTGGGAGGGGGACTGTAACGTAGCATTTGCTGCGTTACAATGCTTTACCAACTTCACAGTGCTACAGCACACTCTAGATCTACGACCGCAGTACGCACATACATATATACGCACTGCCAAGTACACCGTAGCAATAGCCTACCAACAATGCGCTCATACAGCACACACCATAAACCACTACCGTCACACGCACATACAAGTGCATACGCTGCCAACTGAACCATAGCAATCCCTTCTTCGTTCGCTACTGGACGGGCTGGCCGCACACAAGCACGAATTCTCAAACAGTTGCTCGGCCTTCGCATATAAAGTCTTGAACATGCGTGCGGTCAGTTCAGTCTTGCTAGGTAAGCGGTCGGCTTAACTAGTAGAGCGAGGTGCAGACTTGCCTACGGGCATAACTAGCCTCCTCTGCTGGCTGAGCCAAACCACAAGCTTGACTAGGGGAGCGAGGTGGTGATGTGCCTTCGGCGCATCTAGCATCCTCCCCTGATCAAGCTCATCCCGGCCTGACTGGGTGAGCGAGGTGGTGATGTGCCTTCGGGCATATCTAGCATCCTCGTCCAGTTAGGCCAATTACCCGCTTGGCTTAGAGATCAATCCCCGCCCGACTTGGAGAGCGAGGTGGTGATGTGCCTTCAGGCGCATCTAGCCTCCTCTCCTGGTCTATCCAATCCCCGCCTGACTGGGTGAGCGAGGTGGTGATGTGCCTTCGGGCGCATCTAGCATCCTCTCCTAGTCAAGCTAATCCCGGCCCGACTGGGTGAGCGAGGTGGTGATGTGCCTTCTGGCGCATCTAGCATCCTCACCTGGTTAGGACAGTCACCCGCCCGACTAGGAGAGCGAGGTGGAGATGTGCCTTCGGCCACATCTAGCATCCTCTCCTGGCCAAACTAGCCCAGAGCTGATCCGCTCCCACTACGCTAGGGCTTTCTCTGGAGCGCATAGTCTCCACGGCCTGCACGGCCACAGCAGTCCCCGCCACTCTCGTTGCAGCCCCTACTTATGTAGCGTGCGACTACGAGAGCGACGGTTCTCTAATTGTCAGTCTTGCTAGGTAAAGGTTCAATTAGAGGTACCATACCATAACGCCATAACCATAATCGTAGTCATAACCATAACCATATTTAAGCAATCGATTAGCGGTGCCATAACCATAAACAGCTGATATTTGCAATAAACTGAAAGTAAATAAAAATTTAGTAAAGTATGTAAAACGCGGACGCAAAATATAAATTAAAACTCATCAAAACAAAATAAACTGCACACGAAGAACAGAAATATCACAATAAACAAGGCGAATCAGCAATCATTTGTTTATGGTTACGGCAAAAACCAAAATTCAGTTGGTCGCTATGGTTATGGTTATGGTTATGGCGTTATGGTATGGCACCACTAATCCATTACAGTGTAACCCATAAGGTTGGTTGGATCAGCTGTTTTCTATGGTTATGGTTATGGCACCTCTAATTGAACCTTAAGCGTCTTGCTAGAGTAACCGCTGTACGACGAGTACACACCGCCGCTCCGACGCTAGTAAGAGTAACCGCTGTACGACGAGTACACACCGCCGCTCCGACGCTCCTGAAGAGTAACCGCTGTACGACGAGTACACACCGCCGCTCCGACGCTAGTAAGAGTAACCGCTGTACGACGAGTACACACTGCCGCTCCGACGCTCCTGAAGAGTAACCGCTGTACGACGAGTACACGCCGCCGCTCCGACGCTAGTAAGAGTAACCGCTGTACGACGAGTACACACTGCCGCTCCGACGCTCCTGAAGAGTAACCGCTGTACGACGAGTACACACCGCCGCTCCGACGCTCCTGAAGAGTAACCGCTGTACGACGAGTACACACCGCCGCTCCGATGCTAGTAAGAGTAACCGCTGTACGACGAGTACACACTGCCGCTCCGACGCTCCTGAAGAGTAACCGCTGTACGACGAGTACACACCGCCGCTCCGACGCTAGTAAGAGTAACCGCTGTACGACGAGTACACACCGCCGCTCCGACGCTAGTAAGAGTAACTGCTGTACGACGAGTACACACCGCCGCTCCGACGCTCCTGAAGAGTAACCGCTGTACGACGAGTACACACTGCCGCTCCGACGCTCCTGAAGAGTAACCGCTGTACAAGAAGTGCAACGCCGCTCCGACGATCACGAAGAATAACCGTTGTACGCTCCCTCTCTCTCTCTCTCTCCTAGACGAAAGGCTGTTCACACTCTAAAGCCGTGTGTGTGTGTGTGTGTTCGACATAAACACACGCAAATACTGTGCTTTATTCAGTGGGGGTTAGTGGGACCAACACTCGACCCTGGATCGGCTGAGCTCACCTCAGCCTTTGACAAAACCCACCTCATACTGCATTCGAACTCAACAAATCCGCCCTGTTTATTGAAGAAAAAATCAGCAATATAGAATTAACCGTAGCCCTAAACAAATTAAAAGGACAAACACCTGGTATCGATAGAATATCTTATCCAATGGTAAATAACGCCTCATCAATTGTAAAAACCCGTCTTCTCTCCTTATACAATAAAATTTTTGACAACTTTATCCCACAAATATATAAGAATAGCTTAATAATCCCAATTTGCTAACCTAACCAAGACAAAACACTAACATCTTCATATCGCCCCATCTCATTAAACCCCTGCTGCTCCAAAATTTTGGACAAAATTATAGCCAATCGGCTATGGTGGTTTGTATCTTGCGATAAGCTACTGCATAGCCATCAAATGGGCTTCCGAAAAGGGAAAACAGTGTCTGATTCTCTAGTCTACCTAGACCATCAGATTACTCAATCCCTATCTTTCAAAAAGCACCTCTCTATTGTATCCCTAGACTTCGCCAAAGCTTTTGATAAAATTGGCATTCGTACAATCTTAGACCAACTTATTGAATGGAAAATAGGACCTAAAATTTTCAATTACATTAAAAACTACATGACCAATCGACAAATTCGAGTTAGAATAGGGATAAATTTGTCCAAAATGTACCCTTTGCAGAATGGAACACCCCAGGGTTCCCCCTTATCTGTATTGTTATTCCTTATAGCCTACAATAAAGTAAGCAAAATCATTTCTCTCCATAAGGAAATCGATTTCTTAGCATACGCCGATGATTTCATATTGATAAAGAAAATGAATAAAAACAAAAATACTAACTATGATCTAAATCACATATACAACGAGATTACAAACTGGTGTCAATACTCTGGTGCAGTCCTTTCGTTAAGCAAATGCAAACATATTCACATCTGTCGTATGAAAAATTGCAACACCAATATCACCTGCAACCAATTGAATCTAACCAAAGTCGACAACTTAAAAATTCTAGGCATACATTTTAACAAAAGACACAGATGGGAATACCATATAAACCAACTCAGAACCTCATTAAACAAAAATCTCAATATCATCAAATGCCTCTCAAGTACGAAATATAACTGCAATCCAATCTCCTTAATTAGGGCAACCCATTCTCTAATAATTTCAAAACTTAACTACGGAATATACTTGTTTGGGTTTTCCCCGAAAACTATTCTAAACCGACTCAACTCAACCATAAATTCAGCCATTAGAATAGCTCTTGGAGCATTCAGGACAACACCCATATCCAATATTAGATGCGAAGCCAAAATACTGCCAATAGAACTAAACTGTGAGATGGCTGTACACAAACTCTGCAAATCCATTTTAATAAACGACAATACGTTACTACCTAATTTAGCAGTAAAACTAAAGAAATTAAAAAGAACCCCTAGAATTCCATCAACTCTTAACAAAATAATAACAACAGCAAACGCAAAAATAGAAAGCAGCAACTGCAAATACTGTAACGCTTCCAACTCAACAATAGAACATATTTTAGACTACTGCACCCATTTTAGTAGACACAGGAGTTCTCTTCAGAATACTAAACCTTCAACCTTTCTCACAAAACCCAACAATTGAACACATAAATAAAATAATAAACTATCTAAAGTATTTATATATATAATGATATTTAATGTAAAGAATAATTAGCATAAGTTACTGATCTCAATAAGCATAAGACCTCTGTTGTTATAGCTTTAGTTTTTTTGTACTTGTCTTTAAAATAAAAGACATACAATTCATTAAAAAAAATTTTTTTTTTCGAATATATCTCCATTAAGATGCAACCATCTATATTATAGGCTACCATACGCTTGGAACGCTATTTGAGAGAAGTTCAATCTGATCCTTTGCTACTGGTGATTATGTAGCTTTAAGATTAGTCTCACGTACACGTGATATAAACCATTTCATCAGTTTGGTTCGCGGTAGGAGGTTCCAAAGACGGATAGCGAAAACAAAGAACTGACGTTCGGTTACACGGCAACTATATCTCATACCAAGTAAGTTCAGGGATCGAGGAGATTTAGTAAATTGAAGTCGCTCCATAAGATATTTGGGTTCTTGGGCAATAACCACTTTGTGGAGAAGTGTTAGACATTTTAACTTTAGCAAATCGTCAAATTCTACAGTAAATATTAATTTGGAAAAGTGCGTTATGTGTTCGTGGCGTTTTATACAATAAACGTATCTGGCAATATTGTTATAAAGGACATTGAGTTTACTCCGACACAGACTATTACAACTAGCATACAGTTCACACCCGTATAGTAATGTTGGTAATAGGAATGTTTTTGCTAAAAGCAGCCGAATTTATGTTCCCATTTATTTTACTATTTACTTTTGTTTTAAATGACATGGACTTGTTTGTTTTGTTTACATACATATGTACGTACGAGTACAATGCAAGTCGTACATACATACAAACTTTTGAATAAATGTACATAAGTATGTATGTGCAGGCTGTTTAAACATGAAACATTTAATCGTTTTGGGAGGCTATGTACATATGTATGTCTGTACGTGTGCAATACGAATACAAATCCACTATAGGTTTGCATAAGTAAATATATACATTCATACGTATGTATATTTTAGGTTGCAACCTGAAAGAGTGGACAGAATGGAAAGAAATTTTGGTTTTGCGTTGATATGACAACTGGTTCTGTGATAGGGTGGAACAAATGAGCTTAGATGAGGAAGTGGCACCTCCCGTAGGCGCAAAATGTTTAATCAGCTATAATGTACATAGGTGCTTATAGGAAACTAAATGGGAGTGTTTACAAGGGGGCATTACACAGATATGCGTTTGGAACCACAAGTCACATGGGATTCATATCTATGTACTTCGTTGACGTCGAATACTCTGTTATTACATAAATAAAAATGCTCCGAGTGACTAAAGAAATAACTTGGACCTTGAAGTATTAGCTTACACCTACAGATTTTAATTGATCATTCGTTTTCATTTATGAATTATTTCAAAGCAAAATAACGATTAAGTACTAGGTATATATACAAATTAAGCAGTTTCATTTTGTATAAAATTTAATAGAAAATCTCTGGTGTTACATTGTAATGGTAGGACGAACTGAGGAACTGGAACTTCATTTCTGTTTTCCTTTTCAGTTTAAAAATTAATTAGCATGTTGTGAAGGATGCAGCACACAGAAATCTAGTCATTGCCTTCATTCTTATTTAATGTCGAATGCATTCTGAATTTGAGTTCCTTCAGGCTACTGAATTTTACCTTCAAAAAACCAAAGCAGTTTTCGACTCATACACTGTATTTTGAGAAATACTTGTTGAACATGTGTCTTTCATCTTCTGTGTACTCGATGCTATTCTGTCTAAATAGCGTAATTAGAAAGGGCTTCAGTGGATAAGCGCTATCCCCAACTCTCCACTGAGAGGGTGATAAGAAATATTTGAAAGGCAAAGACTTTAAAAAAATTTTTGCATCATTACAATACCCGGATAACCAACTATTAACGGCCTTATTCTCAATTTAAAATCGCAAATAGCTTTATGTTTAATAGCATAATGTCGTTTACGAGAATAGTACATCGTATGCTCATTAACCGGAGCTTCAGATACTTTAATCTCAGAACCGTCAATATATCCTACACATCCCGTAATTTCTGTACTGGTTGAGAACACAATTTGCTGCCTCTCTTTCAGACCAAAATAGGAATTTAAGCTTCAAATTCAAAATGGCTTTAAATATCCTTCTGGTCACGTCGTATATAGTGCCCCCATCACCAACACCAAAAAAGAAGCTATTTTACGTAAAGATTGTCCATCACCGGATGATCATAAACGGTAATGGACAATTTTGAGCTGCAATTCTATTGGAAGCTGTGCCTCTCGTCATGCTTTATTAAGTTCAAAATATAACAGAACGCCTCGGGACGGACCCTAACCATTTGATTGAATCTGTTATCGTCTAACTTTCTGATCACTCTTTGCTCCCATTCGGATGACTTTGGAATGCCCAGGTGAACACCCCTGCCATTATTTAGCACACAAGGTACGCATGAATTAAAATTTTCAATCGCTTCGTTTTCCTCGTCGCCTGGAGAATAGTAAAGGTGTATAATGTATAGACAAATGCAGTAAAAATATTTCTCTCTTACTCGAATTTATATCCAGTAAATTAAGCATATGATTTTGGCACAATACTGCTACAATTTTATCTCGTGCGCGGCATTTTAATTATTTACGTTTTAGCGAACAGCTGATTCGTTCGAACAACTCACAGGAATGTTCACAAGCCTAATATTTTTTTAAGATATTGATATACGATATACGATTGTATGACACCTTGTGAAGTACCTAATTGTGTTGAGATTAGTAGTTCAATATACTTTCGGCATTCCTATGTGTTGCCGACATTAAACACCTATGACGTACTAAACGGTCACACACAAAGGGGCGCTTATGGAATGTTGTCAAGTGCACTTTAATTACCGTCGTCCATTTACACCACTCAGTCAGCAGCCATGTGACTGCCTATGACTTAGAAATTTGAGATATAAATAGCTGTAAGGAAAATAATAAAACAGGCTGAGAATAACCACGTAACAATATATGAAACTTACTACTATTAAAATAATCGCAAATAAAATAAAACAAAAATTTAAATAAATTTAATAATAAATATTAATAATAAAAATATTAATAATAAAATAATAATAACAAATAAATATATAAATAAAGATTAACAATAATACTATGTAAATTAAATCAATCAACTTTATACAATCTAAATTGAAATAAAAAAATAAATAATACAATCATAATAATATAAACAAAACTTTAATAAATTAAATAAATAAATAAAAATTCTGACGTGTACATGAAAATCGCCGATACACGTGTATTTTTACTTTTTCTCCCCTTTCCGAAAAAGTATATTTGGTTCATAGGACAGAATGTGTGTAACGCAGTGTAATTGACAATTTTATTGTGTTTATTCCAACAACAACAGCCCACTCGGCTAGTATAGCACAGCATGTAGCGTGTTGGCTCTGCAACTCCGAGCTCCTTGGTTCAAAAGCTGAGAAAGTGCTAAAAAAGATAAAAATATTATTTATTAAATAAAAGGAAGATGAGAAAATGTGGGGACTTACGATATAGTACTATAACTTCTTCCATTAAAAAACTGTTGTTTTTTTCAAAGAAAATCTTTCATAAACTGGCCTCGGTCTCAATAAAATTGTCAATAATTTAAAAAAAATATAATAAAAGAAAGTGATATTAAATAAAAATATAAATAAAGATTAATAATTGCAATAATAATATATAAATAAAAACTAAATAAAACAAATTAAAAAATAATGACATAATAACATGTATGTTGGAAGGATTTTCCATCATCCCTTGTCAAATTTGATATTGAGACATACCGGTTTCGGCGTTGTGCCATGTTCTGAGAAACAATACCGGCAATACCGGAAGAGTCGGGAAAAACCGAACTCTCGCGCGCCCCTAGAGAAGAGGAAAGAGCAATATTTTACCAACACCGACACTCGCGCAACTCAAGAAGCAGCGTGGACTACCGTGACGAACCTAAAGCCTCAAAAGAAAAAACCTCCTCGTCCGGACGCAATACTAATCGAGCACACGTCCTAAGGATAAAGCACTGTTAGAGGCCCTGGCAAGCCTCGATGTCGTACTTCTTAAATCTGTCACCGAACATACTTTTTGTCGAAACGAGTTTGGATCAATAATCGGCCTGAACAGTAGACTGGAAAATAAGATCTAGCTTTACACATGTAATTATATTCACTATTAATAGAAACAGAACCACCCAAGCCAATTCCAACAAAATAACATATTTCGAAATATTCATTGAAACGCTACCATCTCGTTAGTACAATGGATCCAAAAGGGAAGAGCCAAAGAGATCATGCCTGACATAAGTAACGCATGTGAGGTATCAATGACAGAAAACCCGTTAATGGACAACATAAAACCGACAGCCCTCTCTTCCCACAAAACAGGGAAGCCGATTAAAGTGCACGCGATGATCTAAAAAAAACACAGGGGCTCAGCATACCAAATTGTTACCAAAAAATAAAAAGCAAAGATAAGTCGTTAAGAAGCACAATATATTTGAAAGTTGTGTGAGGACAAAATATCCGTCCTCCTGAATTTAGCCCACACGGTCAACACGGTCACGTCATCAATACAGCAATGTGGCAACATGGTATCGCAACATGGTATCGCAACATGTAGCTCAACAACACTCTTTGACACACCGTGGCCATAGCAACGCAACATGTAGCTCAGCAACACTCCTTGGCACACCATCACCATAGCAACGCAACCGCAACGTCATACGATCGGCAGCACAGAAGACCCTGCCTATATGTAGTTCAGCAACACTCCTTGGCACACCCTCACCATATCAACTGAAATGTCATACAATCGAGCAGCACAGAAGATGCAGTATATAAAAGGAGCGACATAGCACCAGCGACGGCAGTCAGCATGGACCTGTGGTCATGGAAAGACAGCTACCAAAGAGACGGTCAAGCTTTGGAAACGGGAAACTAGCCAAACCTTGGAAGTTCCTTGGTAGAAGCGCCGTGGGCTGAACACAAGTGGTGAAAAGGGCAACTAGCCTAATTTTGTGCCTAGACCAAAGCCAATCGCAAATAGTACAGTACTGAGAAGAAGGAATAAGCCGTAGTCATGGCGGAATCAATGAACATATCATGGTTTGACCACGTGTCAATGGAGCAGCTGGTGTCCATCGCGCAGGAATTGGGCATCGAACAAACAGGCACCACACGAGAGATACGAATACGCATAGCGGCATTGTCTTCTAAAGCACTCGCGGATCCGGAACTCCACACTTAATTTCTGGCGATGGAAGTAATCTTCAAGGAGCAGGAGTCGTCTCGGAAAGACGAAGAAGAAGACGTGGCCCGCGAGCCTATGCACGTGGTCTAACGTTATGCTGTCCGTTAAGCCACCAATGCAGAGTCAAGCCACGTGCCCACCACCAAGTACAGTGGCAACCGTCGACCGCACACCTCATCCCAAGCACTGGCTCGCAGACACACAACAACCAGGTACCTTCCGTAACATTTGCGCCCATCATTGACTGAGGAAGTGGTCAGTGAAATATGACGGAGGAAAGGACCCGTTGCCGTCGCACCAGAGGGAGCGTTCGTTCGAGTGTCAAACGCCAAACGATGCTTGACTCCAATCTGCTAACCGGACGGCAGTTTGGATAGTTACCGGTTGCTCCGTCGCCAGCGGATACACCCTCACCACAACTACAACAAGCACTTACTCCCACCGGAGAAGGCATCCGTTGCCACCTGAACTTCCGCGCAGGAGACTACTGGGTAAAGATGTACCAGTCGGGCGCGCGTATGCACCAGAGACGCGGAGAGACTTAAGGTGGGGGGAGCTGTGAGGACAAAACATCCGCCTTACTGAATTCAGCCCACACGGTCAACACGGTCACGTCATCAATACAGCCACACCATCAATACAGCAGCGCCATCAACACAGCAACGCATCAACATGGTATCGCAACATGTAGCTTAGCAACTGTTTTTGACACACCGTCACCATAGCAAAGCAACATATAGCTCAGCAACACTCCTTGGCACACCATCACGGTAGCAACGCAACCGTAACGTCATACGATCGAGCAGCACAGAAGACCCTGCCTATATGTAGTTCAGCAACACTCCTTGGCATAGCAACTGCAATGTCATATAAGCGAGCAGCACAGAGGACGCGGTCTATAAAAGGAGCGACATGGCACCAGCGAGGGCAGTCTGCATTGACCTGTGGTAGTGGCAAGACAGCTATCAAAGAGACGGTCAAGCTTTGGAAACGGGAAACTAGCCAAACCTTGGAAGTCCTTGGTAGAAGCGCCGTGGGCTGAACACAACTGGGGAAACGGGCAACTAGCCCCATCTTATGCCTAGACCATAGTCAAGTCAAAGCTACAACGCCGTGGTCGCGGCGGAGGTTATGCCGGGGATGGCATAAATGAGGAGAACGGGTAAACCAGTCTCATCTTATGCTATAGCCACACTTTCCGTCCAGCGCAAAACTATACACGCTACAATCTACCGCAATACGCGCAACAACGACGTAGATGCCTCCCAGCAGCACCGCGCCACCAGAGTAGCGCTAGCTTCGGCGCCAGCAGCCAAACACCGTCACACAGCACAGTGCCGCTAGCTGCGATGCTATCAGCGACTGATGTACCTGCAACGCAGTCTGTCAGCAGAGCGCCGCCAGAATAGCGGCTGCCCAGACGTCACCTACCAACAGAGAGTTATCAACGCCGGCACAGAGCACATTACCGCCAGCTGCGACGCCATCCGGCAACAGAGCGTCTGCCAAGACGTCGCCCACCAAGAGAGAACTATCAACGCCGTCAGACAGCACAGCGCTGGCCGAGTCGCGCCCGCTTCGACGTCCTCAAGCAACAGAGGTATGCACAGATAACGCTTCATTTTACCGTTTGGAATTTTAAGTTACGTTTAATTTTAAGAGGAAATATTAAATTGCGAATTAAATAAATAGATAAAGGATGAAAAAAATTGCTATTTGCAGTAACGAACCCTGGGCACGGCGAGTATACCCCTGCAATAGAAAACAAACACCGGCCCGCCATAACGCGCAAAGCTTCTTTACAGTAGTATCAATAACTGTTATTACCTACTTACTTAATTGGCGCATTAACGGCCTAAGCGATTTTGGCCGAGGTCAACAAAGCACGCCAGCTGTTTCTATTTCGTGCTAACTGGCGCCAATTGGAAGTCCCAAGTATAGCCAAGTCTTTTTCCACTTGGTCTTTCCAACGCAGAGGAGGTCTTCCTTTTCCTGTGCTACCACCTGCGGGTACCGCGTCAAAAACCTTCAGGGCTGGAGCTATTTCATACATTCGAACGACGTGACCTAGCAAGCGGAGCCGCTAATTCTTAATTCGCTGCACTTTATCTACGTCATTGTACAGCTCGTACAGCTCATCGTTCCATCGAACGCGGTATTCGCCGTCGCAAAGACGCAAAGGTCCATAAATCTTTCGAAGAATCTTTCTCTCGAACACTCCAAGAGCCCTCTCATCTGATGTTGTCATCGTCCATGCTTCTGCACCATACAATAGGACGAGTCTCTCATCATGACTTATAGAGTATGGTTTTTGTCCGTCGAGAGAGGACTTTACTGTGCAATTGCCTACTCAGTCCGAAGTAGCACTTGTTGGCAAGAGATATTCTCCGTTGGATTGCAAGGCTGACGCTGTTATTGGTGTTAATGCTGGTTCCTAAGTAAACGAAGTTCTCAACTTTTTCAAAGTTATAACTGTCAACAGTGATTTGTGATCCCAGTCGTGAATGTGCCGACTGTCTATTTGATGACAGGAGATACTTCATCTTGCCCTCGTTCACCTCCAGACCCATTCGCTTCGCTTCTCTATCCAGTTTGGAGAAGGCAGAACTAACTGCGCGGTTGTTAAGACCGATGATGTCAATGTCATCGGCGTACTCCAGCATTTGCACACTCTTATAAAAGATGGTACCTGACCGATTTAGTTCTGCGGCTCGAATTTCTTTCTCCAGCATCAGGTTAAAGAAATCGCACGACAAAGAGTCACCTTGTCTGAAACCTCGTTTGGTATCAAACGGCTCGGAGAGGTCCTTCCCAATCCTGATGGAGCTGGTGCTGTTGCTCAACGTCATTTTACATAGCCGTATAAGTTTTGCGGGGATACCAAATTCAGACATTGCGGCATAAAGGCAACTTCTTTTCGTGCTGTCGAAGGCGGCTTTGAAGTCGACAAAAAGATGGTGTGTGTCGATTCTTCTTTCTCGGGTCTTTTCCAAGATTTACCAGGTCTAAAGCCACACTGATAAGGTCCAATCAGTTCGTTGACGGTGGGTTTAAGTCTTTCGCACAATACACTTGACAGAACCTTATACGCGATGTTAAGAAGGCTAATCCCGCGATAATTGGCACAGACTGCAGGATCACCCTTTTTGTGGATTGGGCAGAGCACACTTAAGTTCCAATCAGTAGCCATGCGTTCTTCCGACCATATTCTAGAGATGAGCTCGTGCATGCATTTAACCAGCTCCTCTCCGCCGTACTTAAATAACTCAGCTGGTAACCCGTCAGCTCCGGGGGCTTTGTTGTTCTTCAGCCGTGCTATCGCTTTCCGAATTTCGTCATGGTCGGGTGATGGTACATCACGTCCATCATCATTGATTGGGGATTCGGGTTCAACATCTTCTCCATCGTTGTTGCAGCTGCTTCCATTAAGCAGTGTGAAGGAGTGCTCCCTCCATAATTTAAGTATGCTGTGGACATTAGTCACCAGGTCGCCGTTGTCATTCTTACAGGAACTCGCCCCGGTCTTGAAACTTTCTGTTAGCCGCTATACTTTCTGAAAAAATTTACGGGCGCTTTTCCTGTCGGCCAGCATCTCAAGCATTTCGCACTCACGCATTTCGGCCTCTCTCTTTTTGTCACGAAAAATGCGTCTTGCTTCCTTCTTCAACTCACGATAACGCTCCCGCACAGCTCGCGTTGCGACCGATCGCAGTGTGGCCCTGTAGGCAGCGTCTTTACGTTCCGTAGCGGCGCGGCATTCCTCGTCATACCAGTTGTTCTTTCGGGCTCGCTGAAATCCGATGGATTCTTCAGCGGCGGTATGTAGACATCGAGAAATATGGTTCCACTGCTCGGAAATATTGTGCTGTTGATAATTGCTCTCAGAGAGCAGGAGTGCAAGTCGAGTGGCGAAGTGGGTGGCTGTCTGTAGCGATTGCAGCTTTCCGACGTCGAGCTTTCCTTTTGTCCGTTTGCGTGCGCTTTTTGCTGCACAGAGGCGCGTGCGCACATTTAGGACACTGGAAGCATGCCTACTGTCTATCACAACGTGGTCGATTTCATTTCTTGTCTTACCATCTGGAAACAGCCACGTAGCCTGATATAATCTCCTATGCTGGAACCTGGTACTACAGACTACCATGTTTCGTGCCCCGCCGAAGTCGGATAGTCTCAATCCGTTATCAGACGTTTCGTCGTGGAGACTGCATTTTCCGACTGTGGAACAAAAGATGCCCTCCTTGCCCACCTTGGCATTGAAATCAACAAGCACGATTTTTATATCGTGGTGGGGGCACCGCTCATACGTGCGGCCAAGAAGATCGTAGAAGCGATCTTTTGTCCCATCGTCCTTCTCTTCCTTCGGGGCGTGGGCGAAAATCAGGAAGATGTTGAAGAATCTTCCCTTGATGCGAATGGTGGCGGAGTGAACGACAGTACTTTACGGCGCAGTCTCTCTCCCACCACAAATCCGACACCAAATTTGCGCTCCTTTACATGGCAGCTGTAGTAGATGTCGCAAGGGCCTATAGATTTTTACCCTTGCCCCGTCCATCGCACCTCTTGGATGGCGGTGATGTCAGCCTTTGCTCTGCTGAGGACATCAACCAGCCGGGCAGAGGCACCTTCCCAATTAAGGGTCCGGACATTCCAGGTGCATGCCCTCAAATCATTGTCCTTTATACGTTTGCCGTAGTCGTCATCAAAAAAGGGGGGTCTCATCCGAGGCTTTGCCTTCAGTTTCATTGGAAGTGGTTTTTTACGTGGCGGGCTCCAAGCCCTGGGTACAACATACGAAGTGTAAAAGTTAATATGCCTAAAACTAATTATGAACAAATGCACCAAAAATAAAAATATTGAAAAAATTACCGAAAACCCACATTTAACATTATTCCATGGAAAAAATAAAATATTCGAAATATCTGCTAAAGATTTTACAGCTTATGGGAAAATTTAACTAGCGCAATTGTTTCCCAAACTTGAAAAAAATAGTTGGCAATAAAAACTTTAAAAGCATGAAGATCGCGATCAATGATAATTTATTTAAATATGTCGACATTGAGGAATTTAAAAACATAGGCAATAAAATACTGAAAAAGGTAACGATAAGCTATATTACCAAAAATAATTGAAGTCACTTCCCGTAGACAACAACTTGAATTATTAAAAGATATCATGATGATCCTGTTTTCGGAGGGCAACCAGGATTCTCACGATTCTTCTCTAAACTCAGACAAACGTATTTTTGGAAATACATGACTTCAGATGTGAAGCATTAGATCCGAAATTGTGAAAAATGCAAACAAAATAAATCTGGCATAAATCATGGAGGACCCCTTATAAACCGTTTGAACTAGTATACGGGAAATTGCTGCACCATAGGACTTTATGTTAAACGGAAAAGTCGATCCGATATGGAATGTATATAATTACAAATCAGAACTAAAATTAAATTTGCAAACCGCTCAAAAAAAAGCAGCAGAATTCCTAGAAAAAGCAAAAGAAAAATGTAAGGAAAATTGTCACAGGAAATCTAAACCAAATGTCCCTAAAGAACGAAGCTAATCACAAACTAGATAGCGTTTACAAAGGCCATTATAAAGTCCTCGAAACTGATCATAAAGGTAACTGCAAAATTAGTGTAAAGTCAAAAGAAATAATTGAACATAAAAATAGAATAAAACTAGCCTAGAGAACAATGTATATGTGTATAATTTATAATTTTAAAACTTAATTAACATTGAGTAAAATAACCACCACCGGCCGGCGGACTTGTTTCTCATAAAATAATATATATTAAAGGAAAAAAAATATCAATATGTTTCACATAATTATAAATGTAAGCAAGCAATATCAAAAAACTACATATAAGTGAAAAAATTGTAATTGTATAATAACAAAAAAAACTACTTTCATTCCCAAAGGGAAGGTGTAATGGACAACGGTTCTCAGCACAAGTGATTGAGTAATATTGTGTTGATATTCGCAGTTCATTATAATTTCGGTAATCCTATCTGTTGCCATGTGGCTGTCTATGACTTAGAAACTTAAGATAAAAATAGGTGTAAGGAAAATAATAAAACAGTTCTTATAATAACCACATAACAGTATCAATAACTACTGTAAAGAAGCTTTACGCGTTATGGCGGGCCGGTGCTTGTTTTCTATTGCAGGGGTATACTCGCCGTGCCCAGGGTTCGTAACAATAAATTTATATTGTATAGGCCTCTGCAAATAGCAAATTTTTTTTATCCTTCATCTATTTATTTAATTCGCAATTCAATATTTCTTCTTAAAACTAAACATAACTTAAAATTCCAAACGGTAAAATGAAGCGTTATCTGTGGATATCTCTGTTGCTTGAGGACGTCGAAGCGGGCACGACTCGGCCGGAACTGTGCTCTGTGACGGCGTTAATAACTCTATATTGGTAGGTGACGTCTGGGCAGCCGCTATTTTGGCGGCGCTCTGCTGACGGACTGCGTTGCAGGTACATGAGTCGCTGAGGGCATCACAGCTCGCGGCACTGTGCTGTGTGACGGTGTTTGGCTGCTGGCGCCGGAGCTAGCGCTATTCTGGAGGCGCGGTGCTGCTGGACGGCATCTACGTCATTGTTGGGCGTATTACGGTAGACTGTAGCGTGTATAGCTTTGCGCAGGCCGGGAAGTGTGGCTCTAGCATGAGGTTTGGCTAGTTTCCAAAGCATGGCCGTCTCTTTGATAGCTGTCTTGCCACGACCACAGGTCCATGCTGACTGCCCTCGCTGGTGCCATGTCGCTCCTTTTATAGACCGCGTCTTCTGTGCTGCTCGATCGTATGATATTACGGTTGCGTTGTTATGGTGACGGTGTGCCGAGGAGTGTTGCTGAACTACATATAGGCAGGGTCTTCTGTGCTGCTCGATCGTATGACATTACGGTTGCGTTGCTATGGTGATGGTGTGCCAAGGAGTGTTGCTGAGCTACATGTTGCGTTGCTATGGTGACGGTGTGTCAAAAAGTGTTGCTAAGCTATATGTTGCGATACCATGTTGATGCGTTGCTGTGTTAATGGCGCTGCTGTATTAATGGCCTGGCTGTGTTGATGACGTGGCTGTGTTGACCGTGTGGGCTGAATTCCGTAGGGCGGATATTTTGTCCTCAAAGCTTCCCCCCACCTCGGCGGACTTAAGTCTCTCCGCGTCTCTGGTGCATACGCGCGCCCAACATGTACATCTTTACCCAGTAGTCTCCTGCGCGGAACTTCAGGTGGCAGCGGATGCCTTCTCCGGTGGGAGTAAGTGCTTGTTGTAGTTATGGTGTGGGTGTATCCGTTGGCGACGGAGCAACTGGTAACTGTCCAAGCTGCCGTCGGTTAGCAGAATGGAGTCAAGCATCGTTTGGCGTTTGACACTCGAACGAACGCTCCCTCTGGTGCGACGGCCTTGTTCATCTCGTAATTAAAATTAAAAATTAAAATTTATTTATTACTATTTTTTTGTATTCCCTCTTTAGGTTTCTTGGGTCTCTGCTGTGTTGTGTGCCTTGACCTGGGCGACGTTTGCTGTTGTAGTATTTCTATGATCAGGTTTTCTTAGTTCCGAGACGTATCTAAGTATCTGGTAGGGTCCATCGTATTTTGGAGCTAGTTTTGCGGCAAAACCCTCCGCAGCCTTGGATAGGTGGTGTTCCTTGGCGGGGACTAGCTCGCCAACTTTGGGATTCTACTCCCAGCGGCGTAGGTTGTAATGTCGTTTGAACGCTTCTTTCAACCTAGTAGACAACAGCTGTCGGCGTTGTCAACCGCGTCCCGATACTGAGTTCATCGCAGAGCGGTCCTGGCAGTCGTGACTCACGCCCTTGTACAAGGAAAGCAGGACTGTATCCTATGGAGGCTGTGACACTCGTATTGACAGCGAGTTTGATTTCAGAGAGGAAGTCATCCCAATGCTGATGCTGTGGTCTTGTTAGCTGTGCTGCGATCCTTTTTATAGTGCGATTGGCGCGCTCGGCGGGTTCTCTTGGGAAGTGTACGGTGCCGTAAATTGCTAGCGGACTCCCACCTCCTGGAGACATCGCTGCCAGAATTTCCTGGTGAATTGTACGCCGTTGTCCGATATGAGCACCTTTGGGAAGCCAAATCGCGCGAGGAGGTGCCTTATAAATGCACGTCTAAGTCTAAGTGGCTCCACCATTGTTGCTCGTCGCAAGGTCTAAAGCGGCTGTCTTGATAATGCATAAGCGACTACGTTACACTTTTCTCTGCGGTGCTGGATATTGAACGTGTGCTGCTCTAATTTGGGGGCCCATCCCGCTATTCGGCCGGAAGGGCTTTCAATCGAGTTAAACCACTTCAGCCTTCCAAGTATGGCCTCATCTTACGGACTCCCCAGACTATGACCAGGCATTCCTTTTCTGTGGGTGAATAGTTCAACTCTGCTTTGTTGAGCTTCCTGCTGGTGTAGGAAATTACGCGTTATCCGCCTTCCAATTCCTGTGTGAGCACCGCTCCCAGGCCAAAACTGCTAGCATCAATCTGCAGCGTAATGTCTTGCTGAAATCTGGACATGTAGGTATGGGGGCCTCAGTGAGCTTCTGCTATAGCTGGTCGGCGCGTTTCGTTCCTGGATGGCGGAAATCTTGTATGGGTGAGTGTTTATGCCTCTGCCACTAATAACGTGACCTCTTGAAAAAATCACCGAGTGTTCTGTCACCATCTGTTGTCGGCAGTGCGTGGGTTGCTGTTGTTAATCCGGGTTGGGCAGGTGGCGCAGTTAGAGTTGTGCGGTAACCACTGCAGGAAATAGTAGTTCCCATAACCCCTAATGTGTCGGGGCCTAGGATGATGTCATCAATGGCTCCAGGCACGATATGCAGTGTGTCGTTGTAGGTCAACATCCCAATGTTGACTACGGTCCTCACGGCGTCGGATACTTGGCTACTGGTTCCATCGGCCATTAGAATTCCTATAACCAAGCTGATTCTCTCCCCGGTCCCTGAACTGATAATGCGTTGTGCCTAGCTCACCGATACTAAACTCCGCGAGGCACCAGTGCCGATGACGGCCTCAGCCGGATGAGGTCGAAGAGCGAACAGCGCTCTTGTCTAAGTGTTTGTGGTTGTTCGGCGCTGTATTCCCGGGCTTAACCGAAACCCTGAGTCGCTTCCCTGGCGGCGTCGACAACACTCTATCGCTCATATGTTCGCTTGACCGCAGTCCCAACAGAGCAGCTTCTGTACCAAGGTATCTTTCTACTTTGCGTCGCGGCATTTCTAGATCCTTCGCCGGCTTTCGTGGATACTTTAGCAGTCTTAAGCGAGCATCAGGAGTTCCGCAAGGTTACTTAAATCCCGCCGTGTGATATACATCAGGTAATCGGCATGGCTATTGCGGGCAACGGCGTCCTTGGTTATTCTTCGTCTTTCCGAGACGACTCCTGCTCCTTGAAGATTACTTCCATCGTCAGAAATTAAGTGTGGAGTTCCGGATCCGCGAGTGCTTTAGAAGACAATGCCGCTATGCGTATTCGTATCTCTCGTGTGGTGCCTGTTTGTTCGATGCCCAATTTCTGCGCGATGGACACCAGCTGCTCCATTGTCCATTAACGGGTTTTCTGTCATTGATACCTCACATGCGTTACTTATGTCAGGCATGATCTCTTTGGCTCTACCCTTTTGGATCCATTGTACTAACGAGATGCTAGCGTTTCAATGAATATTTCGAAATATGTTATTTTGTTGGAATTGGCTTGGGTGGTTCTGTTTCTATTAATAGTGAATATAATTACATGTGTAAAGCTAGATCTTATTTTCCAGTCTACTGTTCAGGCCGATTATTGATCCAAACTCGTTTCGACAAAAAGTATGTTCGGTGACAGATTTAAGAAGTACGACATCGAGGCTTGCCAGGGCCTCTAACAGTGCTCTATCCTTAGGAGGTGTGCTCGATTATTATTGCGTCCGGACGAGGAGGTTTTTTCTTTTGACGCTTTAGGTTCGTCACGGTAGTCTACGCTGCTTCTTGAGTTGCGCGAGTGTCGGTGTTGGTAAAATATTGCTCTTTCCTCTTCTCTAGAGGCGCGCGAGAGTTCGGTTTTTCCCGACTCTTCCGGTATTGCCGGTATTGTTTCTCAGAAGATGGCACAACGCCGAAACCGGTATGTCTCAATATCAAATTTGACAAGGGATGATGGAAAATCCTTCCAACATACATGTTATTATGTCATTATTTTTTAATTTGTTTTATTTAGTTTTTATTTATATATTATTATTGCAATTATTAATCTTTATTTATATTTTTATTTAATATCACTTTCTTTTATTATATTTTTTTTTAATTATTGACAATTTTATTGAGACCGAGGCCAGTTTATGAAAGATTTTCTTTGAAAAAAACAACAGTTTTTTAGTGGAAGAAGTTATAGTACTATATCGTAAGTCCCCACATTTTCTCATCTTCCTTTTATTTAATAAATAATATTTTTATCTTTTTTAGCACTTTCTCAGCTTTTGAACCAAGGAGCTCGGAGTTGCAGAGCCAACACGCTACATGCTGTGTTATACTAGCCGAGTGGGCTGTTGTTGTTGGAATAAACACAATAAAATTGTCAATTACACTGCGTTACAAACACCGCGTTACGAAAATTCTGTCCTGTGAACCAAATATACTTTTTCGGAAAGGGGAGAAAAAGTAAAAATACACGTGTATCGGCGATTTTCATGTACACGTCAGAATTTTTATTTATTTATTTAATTTATTAAAGTTTTGTTTATATTATTATGATTGTATTATTTATTTTTTTATTTCAATTTAGATTGTATAAAGTTGATTGATTTAATTTACATAGTATTATTATTAATCTTTATTTATATATTTATTTGTTATTATTATTTTATTATTAATATTTTTATTATTACTATTTATTATTAAATTTATTTTAATTTTTGTTTTATTTTATTTGCGATTATTTTAATAGTAGTAAGTTTCATATATTGTTACGTGGTTATTCTCAGCCTGTTTTATTATTTTCCTTACAGCTATTTATATCTCAAATTTCTAAGTCATAGGCAGTCACATGGCTGCTGACTGAGTGGTGTAAATGGACGACGGTAATTAAAGTGCACTTGACAACATTCCATAAGCGCCCCTTTGTGTGTGACCGTTTAGTACGTCATAGGTGTTTAATGTCGGCAACACATAGGAATGCCGAAAGCATATTGAACTACTAATCTCAACACAATTTGGTACTTCACAAGGTGTCATACAATCGTATATCGTATATCAATATCTTAAAAAAATAATAGGCTTGTGAACATTCCTGTGAGTTGTTCGAACGAATCAGCTGTTCGCTAAAACGTAAATAATTAAAATGCCGCGCACGAGATAAAATTGTAGCAGTTTTGTGCCAAAATCATATGCTTAATTTACTGGATATAAATTCGAGTAAGAGAGAAATATTTTTACTGCATTTGTCTATACATTATACACCTTTACTATTCTCCAGGCGTACCTTGTGTGCTAAATAATGGCAGGGGTGTTCACCTGGGCATTCCAAAGTCATCCGAATGGGAGCAAAGAGTGATCAGAAAGTTAGACGATAACAGATTCAATCAAATGGTTAGGGTCCGTCCCGAGGCGTTCTGTTATATTTTGAACTTAATAAAGCATGACGAGAGGCACAGCTTCCAATAGAATTGCAGCTCAAAATTGTCCATTACCGTTTATGATCATCCGGTGATGGACAATCTTTACGTAAAATAGCTTCTTTTTTGGTGTTGGTGATGGGGGCACTATATACGACGTGACCAGAAGGATATTTAAAGCCATTTTGAATTTGAAGCTTAAATTCCTATTTTGGTCCGATGAAAGAGAGGCAGCAAATTGTGTTCTCAACCAGTACAGAAATTACGGGATGTGTAGGATATATTGACGGTTCTGAGATTAAAGTATCTGAAGCTCCGGTTAATGAGCATACGATGTACTATTCTCGTAAACGACATTCTGCTATTAAGCATAAAGCTATTTGCGATTTTAAATTGAGAATAAGGCCGTTAATAGTTGGTTATCCGGGTATTGTAATGATGCAAAATTTTTTTTAAAGTCTTTGCCCTTCAAATATTTCTTATCACCCTCTCAGTGGAGAGTTGGGGATAGCGCTTATCCACTGAAGCCCTTTCTAATTACGCCATTTAGACAGAATAGCATCGAGTACACAGAAGATGAAAGACATATGTTCAACAAGTATTTCTCAAAATACAGTGTATGAGTCGAAAACTGCTTTGGTTTTTTGAAGGTAAAATTCAGTAGCCTGAAGGAACTCAAATTCAGAATGCATTCGACATTAAATAAGAATGAAGGCAATGACTAGATTTCTGTGTGCTGCATCCTTCACAACATGCTAGTTAATTTTTAAACTGAAAACGAAAACAGAAATGAGGTTCCAGTTCCTCAGTTCGTCCTACCATTACAATGTAACACCAGAGATTTTCTATTAAATTTTATACAAAATGTAACTGCTTAATTTGTATATATACCTAGTACTTAATCGTTATTTTGCTTTGAAATAATTCATAAATGAAAACGAATGATCAATTAAAATCTGTAGGTGTAAGCTAATACTTCAAGGTCCAAGTTATTTCTTTAGTCACTCGGAGCATTTTTATTTATGTAATAACAGAGTATTCGACGTCAACGAAGTACATAGATATGAATCCCATGTGACTTGTGGTTCCAAACGCATATCTGTGTAATGCCCCCTTGTAAACACTCCCATTTAGTTTCCTATAAGCACCTACATTATAGCTGGAGGTGCCACTTCCTCATCTAAGCTCATTTGTTCCACCCTATCACAGAACCAGTTGTCATATCAATGCAAAACCAAAAATTCTTTCCATTCTGTCCACTCTTTTAGGTTGCAACCTAAAATATACATACGTATGAATGTATATATTTACTTATGCAAACCTAAAGTGGATTTGTATTCGTATTGCACACGTACCGACATACATATGTACATACCCTCCCGAAACGATCAAATGTTTCAGGTTTAAACAGCCTGCACATACATACTTATGTAAGTTAAATAAAACTAATATTTTATTTTTAATTGCGGGGCTGAAGGGAACAGCACGACCGCGTTTATTAATATGAGAAATGAATCTAAATCTAAGTTACAATAATTTGACTATTTATACCTAGATATGCCTGCGCTGCAACTGCATTCTGCTGCATGGCGTCGGTATTGTGCTGCGTGTTAAATTCATGCTGCTCCGCTGCGACTGCACGTTGACATTGTAAGTTGCTGCGCTTGTAATGTTTACAACATTAATTTCGATCACAGTTCTGCTGACTCCAATCGTAACCCACATGGTTGTTTGTTGAGCGGGTCATGTTTACACAATTTGCATTTGGTTCGAGTGCAGTTGTGCTGGGTCGATCGTTCGCTGGTTTCCGGTCTACATAGCTGTGCTCCACTTAACATGATCGTCTTGCTATGCGTTTGTTGGTGCGGCCGAATTTATGATGGGTAATCATATTTCGGGCAACATGCGCTGTATTGGGTTTTCCTCGGGTTGACCATTAATTTGAAGTGGGTCAACTTGGTGTAGCCAGTTTATGGTTGGTGATCGAATAACGGCATGACATTTGCGTTATTCGATTCTCTGGAATGTGGGTCTGCAGTAAATTCCTAATTTACGGCATTTTGGTTGAGTGGATGGTTTCTAATTTTGATAGTTTAAATTATGATGGCTGTGTGGGTGGTTCTTAATGAATCAGCTTGAAGTGTTTGATATATGACGGCGAGTCATATGCCAAGCGGCTTGGGTGGTATTAACTTACTCTAAGTTGATTAATTTGCTTTAAGTACAATTTTTCCAATTTTAATTCTGTTTGTGTAATATTTTTATTTTCTTTAATTTTTGTGATCTTGTTTGGTAATATAAATGAATCATACATTTTGATTTTAATATTTTCAAATGTTTTATTTGCGGCTATTACTTTACAATTTTCAAATTTTATTAGAAAGGTGCCTGTTTGTTTAATTTCTAATTTGTTACAATTGTGGAATATGCTTAAATGAAAATTTTTAAATATCAATATTCCAGCTAAAATTTCTTTAATTTCTGTTTCTTCTAATGGTTTTAAGTTACAATCAGCTTCTTTAAATTCAATAATATTTTTTAAAAAGTTGTTATCTAATTTAATTAAATTTTTTTCCAGGTTGTCTTTTACAGTTTTTTTATACAAATTATTATTATCATCTGTAAGTATTTCATATTCATTTAAAGCTAATGAAAAATTTTTTTGATCGGGAATAGGTTCAAAAATTATTTTAGATAGGATGTTGGAGGAAAATTGGGGTATTAGTAGGGTTATAATAATATTGTCATTAAAAAAAACTACTGCTACTTTTATGCTATTGTACATGTCAAAGTCATTGATAAGGTCAAGCTCGGTCTGCGTTAATATGTCTGTTGGAATTATACCCAATTTACTTGAAAAAATTAATTGTCCTATGTCATTGATATGGCTTTGTAAAAGCGAAATATCATTATTAATTTGATATGAATGTCTTACGAATTCTAATTCGTCCTCTATGGTTTTGATTTTATTTTGAATTGTTTCCCTAAATATGTTTATATATCTTTGAATCAAAGTTTGTTGTCTGTTTATATGACTAGTAATGTTACTAATTTGGTCTGTTAGGAGTTTATTTACGAGAATTAAGTTGTTTACGTGGTCTACTGTATTCTTCTCGTTATTTTGAATTATTTCTAGTGCATCGTTTATTTGTTGCTCGTCATCGCTGTCCATAGTACCTGCTATGTATTTTAGTCCCTTTCCTACGATGTTAACTAAACCTCGTTTTGTCTTTGTATGTGGGTGTAAATAACTTATTTTCGCTTTGAGTAACAACAAGTTTTTATTTACCGTATCTAGCAACTGTTTGTCTTCTAAGTTCGTTGCTGCTAAGGCCTCGGCCACGCAGTAAGCGGCTGAGCGTCTGAGCGGCTAAGCGATGAGCGGCTGAGCGGCAATTCTAAGCGACGTGTGGCCAAGCACTGAGCGGCTGCTCTTGAGCGATTAGTTGTTAAAATGACGTTGTCAAAAGCAGTTCGCCGTATGTTATTGTCGGAAAATCGTTTTTATGTATATAGATTACTTAAAGAAGATTTGGTGTTCATCCTATTAACCAATTAAGATTAAAATTCGGTGAATTCTATCACTTATTTAAGAATCTTCGAAAATTTCAAGATAGATTCTGGCAATACCTACGTATGTCTGTAAAAACTTTTGACATGTTGCTTGAAAAAGTGCAACCTAGATTAATAAAACAAAGAAGTGCTATTTCTCCAGAGCAGAGATTGGTTTTAACTTTAAGGTACATATGTATTTTTATTATTATCTTTCTGTTTTTTAAATTTGTTCATTGGCCTTAAGCTTCTCAAAAATAACCTTTTGGATGTCTCCTCTTACTTCCAGTTTGTCCAATAGTGTCATTTTTTTCATGAACGGCAATAAGCTTTTGAAGAAATGAATATCGTCGCAGTCTTTTTCCTTCTCCATATCCACTTTTAAAATTTTTTACCGTTCCTTTTCCAATTTTATAAATTCTGCATCCACATCCATGGCTGAGCTCTTCCTCTTTTGTTTTTTTAATGTGACAGATGTGCAAGGGGTGTCATTTAAGTATTTTAATATCTCCTCTTCGTTACCTAGTAAATCCTCAATCAAATTTGTTAAGTTTAACCCAGCACAAGTATCCACATGATCCGACAAATTTCCTCCAGTTGGATCCGGCACAATAGTGTCTTTAGTAAATGCCATAGACTCAAAGTGTGGCCATTTTATTTTAGTGGAGGTAGCTTCAGATCCAGACAATGGTCGTGGTATTTTTTGGAGGTTTTTACGATATGTGTCCTTTGTGTTCTTCCACTTGTTTTTTGCTTCCAAGCCTAAAAAAAATTGTTATTAAACGACATTCAAAAGTGTATATATATTTAGGTATCTTGCTACTGGCCATTCTTTCCGGGATGTGGCATTTGCTTTTCGTATGGGCAGAAGCACAGTCAGTGCAATAGTTTCGGAGACTTGTGTCATTATATGGAAAGAACTTGTGGATGAATATATGCCTGTTCCAACAACAGATCATCTTAAAAAAGTAATCAGCGAATACTATAGGCGTTGGAAGTTTCCTAACTGTTTTGGCAGTATTGATGGCAAACATTGCCAAATTAAATGTCCAGCAAGCTCTGGATCACATTATTTCAATTATTTGCATTATATCTCAATTGTACTGCAAGCTGTAGCTGATGCTGACAAAAAATTTATTACAATAGAGGTTGGAGGGAGAGGAAAACAAAGCGATGGCGGAACTTTTGCGGGATCTAAATTATTTACATTACTTGAAACTGAAAAATTTAATGTACCTTCTCCACAAGCACTGCCAGAATCAAATATTGTGCTACCAAATTTTTTGATAGGTGATGAAGCTTATCCTTTAAAACCCTATTTGTTAAGACCGTACCCACGGAGGGATTTAAATGCACGAAGTGAACTTTTTAACGACCGGCTTTCAACGGCAAGAAAATGTATAGAATGTGCGTTTGGAATCATGGGATCGAAATGGCGATTTTTACAAAAAAATATAGAAACGAAACCGAGAACGGCGATAGATTTAATAAAATGTGCTTGTATATTGCACAATTATGTTAGAGAGTGCGATGGAGATAGTGATTTGGACTACATACAAGTAACATCAACAATGCAAAATGACGCAATACGAACTGTCAGCGCAGCAGAACCCAGCTACCTTTATAATAGAAGCAGCCATACAGCGTTTGATGTTAGAAACAAAATAACGGAGTATTTTTTTGATGTTTTACACTAAAATATGTATTGCATGAAATTAAATAAAACTTACCTGTAATACAACAAATTTCACCAACTTCGTTCCATAACTTATCAGTTATATTTTTATTTTTAAAATTAGGCAGTCTGTCTTGCCACAAATCTGGTCGCGATTGCACAGCCGAAATTAACATTTCTACATTTATTTTTGACATGTTATTTGTTTGGCGCTCAGAAATCAAATAAAAATTAAAACAAGTTTGGTTGCTGAGCGGCGTCGCTCAGACGCTCAGAAATTGATTGCGCCGCTCGCTCATTGCGTGGCCACTTCCATGTAATTTCATATGTTTTATTTATTTTTTGCCGCTCAGACGCTCAGCCGCTTACTGCGTGGCCGAGGCCTAAGGCTTCAATATTGTTTGAGATTAATAAAGTTGTTTCGTCGTAAGCTGTTAAGTTTATAAAGTGAAGAACTTTATTGAAGTGACTGATGGTCTTACGTTCTCCTATTTTGATAGGTATATATCCATTGTTATTTGCTAAGTCCTGTATGTCGATTTGTTGTGCAAAAATGGTTATCAATGATGAGACCAAGGTAATTATGATTGGCTTCATTTTGGTTATTTTTGGTGAAGTTTTCCTAAGGGTAATAAAAATAAAACAAAAAATTTATGTTATGTGGTTATTATAAGAACTGTTTTATTATTTTCCTTACACCTATTTTTATCTTAAGTTTCTAAGTCATAGACAGCCACATGGCAACAGATAGGATTACCGAAATTATAATGAACTGCGAATATCAACACAATATTACTCAATCACTTGTGCTGAGAACCGTTGTCCATTACACCTTCCCTTTGGGAATGAAAGTAGTTTTTTTTGTTATTATACAATTACAATTTTTTCACTTATATGTAGTTTTTTGATATTGCTTGCTTACATTTATAATTATGTGAAACATATTGATATTTTTTTTCCTTTAATATATATTATTTTATGAGAAACAAGTCCGCCGGCCGGTGGTGGTTATTTTACTCAATGTTAATTAAGTTTTAAAATTATAAATTATACACATATACATTGTTCTCTAGGCTAGTTTTATTCTATTTTTATGTTCAATTATTTCTTTTGACTTTACACTAATTTTGCAGTTACCTTTATGATCAGTTTCGAGGACTTTATAATGGCCTTTGTAAACGCTATCTAGTTTGTGATTAGCTTCGTTCTTTAGGGACATTTGGTTTAGATTTCCTGTGACAATTTTCCTTACATTTTTCTTTTGCTTTTTCTAGGAATTCTGCTGCTTTTTTTTGAGCGGTTTGCAAATTTAATTTTAGTTCTGATTTGTAATTATATACATTCTATATCGGATCGACTTTTCCGTTTAACATAAAGTCCTATGGTGCAGCAATTTCCCGTATACTAGTTCAAACGGTTTATAAGGGGTCCTCCATGATTTATGCCAGATTTATTTTGTTTGCATTTTTCACAATTTCGGATCTAATGCTTCACATCTGAAGTCATGTATTTCCAAAAATACGTTTGTCTGAGTTTAGAGAAGAATCGTGAGAATCCTGGTTGCCCTCCGAAAACAGGATCATCATGATATCTTTTAATAATTCAAGTTGTTGTCTACGGGAAGTGACTTCAATTATTTTTGGTAATATAGCTTATCGTTACCTTTTTCAGTATTTTATTGCCTATGTTTTTAAATTCCTCAATGTCGACATATTTAAATAAATTATCATTGATCGCGATCTTCATGCTTTTAAAGTTTTTATTGCCAACTATTTTTTTCAAGTTTGGGAAACAATTGCGCTAGTTAAATTTTCCCATAAGCTGTAAAATCTTTAGCAGATATTTCGAATATTTTATTTTTTCCATGGAATAATGTTAAATGTGGGTTTTCGGTAATTTTTTCAATATTTTTATTTTTGGTGCATTTGTTCATAATTAGTTTTAGGCATATTAACTTTTACACTTCGTATGTTGTACCCAGGGCTTGGAGCCCGCCACGTAAAAAACCACTTCCAATGAAACTGAAGGCAAAGCCTCGGATGAGACCCCCCTTTTTTGATGACGACTACGGCAAACGTATAAAGGACAATGATTTGAGGGACCCTTAATTGGGAAGGTGCCTCTGCCCGGCTGGTTGATGTCCTCAGCAGAGCAAAGGCTGACATCACCGCCATCCAAGAGGTGCGATGGACGGGGCAAGGGTAAAAATCTATAGGCCCTTGCGACATCTACTACAGCTGCCATGTAAAGGAGCGCAAATTTGGTGTCGGATTTGTGGTGGGAGAGAGACTGCGCCGTAAAGTACTGTCGTTCACTCCGCCACCATTCGCATCAAGGGAAGATTCTTCAACATCTTCCTGATTTTCGCCCACGCCCCGAAGGAAGAGAAGGACGATGGGACAAAAGATCGCTTCTACGATCTTCTTGGCCGCACGTATGAGCGGTGCCCCCACCACGATATAAAAATCGTGCTTGTTGATTTCAATGCCAAGGTGGGCAAGGAGGGCATCTTTTGTTCCACAGTCGGAAAATGCAGTCTCCACGACGAAACGTCTGATAACGGATTGAGACTATCCGACTTCGGCGGGGCACGAAACATGGTAGTCTGTAGTACCAGGTTCCAGCATAGGAGATTATATCAGGCTACGTGGCTGTTTCCAGATGGTAAGACAAGAAATGAAATCGACCACGTTGTGATAGACAGTAGGCATGCTTCCAGTGTCCTAAATGTGCGCACGCGCCTCTGTGCAGCAAAAAGCGCACGCAAGTGGACACAAGGAAAGCTCGACGTCGGAAAGCTGCAATCGCAACAGACAGCCACCCACTTCGCCAATCCACTTGCACTCCTGCTCTCTGAACCATATTTCTCGCTGTCTACATACCGCCCAAAAGAACAACTGGTATGACGAGGAATGTCGCGCCGCTACGGAACGTAAAGACGCTGCCTTCAGGGCCACACTGCGATCGGGCGCAACGCGAGCTATGCGGGATCGTTATCGTGAGTTGAGCTTGAGATGCTGGCCGACAGGAACAGCGCCCGAAAATTTGTTTCAGAAAGTACGGCTGATAAAAGAAGGCTTCAATACAGGGGCGAATTCCTGGAAGAATGAAAACTGCGACCTGGTGACTGATGTCCACAGCATACTTAAATTATGGTGGGAGCTCTTCTGCACACTGCTTAATGGAAGCAGCTGCAACAACAATGGAAAAGATGTTGAACCCGGATCCCCAATCAATGATGATGGACGTGATGTACCATCACCCGACCATGACGAAATTCGGAAAGCGATAGCACGGCTGAAGAACAACAAAGCCCCCGGGGCTAAAGGGTTAGATACCAGCTGAGTTAATTAAGTACGGCGGAGAGAAGCTGGTTAAGTGCATGCATAGAATGTGATCAGAAGAACGCATGCCTACTGATTGGAACTTAAGTGTGCTCTGCCCAATCCACAAAAACGGTGATCTTGCAGTTTGCTCCAATTATCGCGGGACTAGTCTTCTTAACACCGCGTATAAAGTTCTGTCGAGTGTGTTGTGTGAAAGACTTAACCCCACCGTCAATGAACTGATTGGACCTTATCAGTGTGGCTTTAGACATGGAAAATCTACCACCGACCAGATATTCACAATACGTCAGATCTCGGAAACCACCCGAGAAAAAAGAATCGACACATACCATCTTTTTGTCGACTTCAAAGCCGCCTTCGACAGCACGACAAGAAGATTCATATATGCCGTAATGTCTGAATTTGGTATCCCGGCAAAAATTATAAGGCTGCGTAAAATGACGTTGAGCAAAACCACCAGCTCCGTCAGAATTGGGAAGGACCTCGCTGAGCCGTTTGATATCAAACGAGGTTTCAGACAGGGTGACTCTTTGTCGTGCGATTTCTTTAACCTGATGCTGGAGAAGATAATTCGAGCCGCAGAACTGAATCGGTCAGGCGCTATCTTTTATAAGAGTGTGCAATTTCTAGAGTACGCCGATGACATTGACATCATCGGTCTTAACAACCGCGCAGTTAGTTCTGCCTTCTCCAAACTGGATAGAGAAGCGAAGCGAATGGGTCTGGAGGTGAACGAGGGCAAGATGAAGTATCTCCTGTCATCAAATAGACAGTCGGCACATTCACGACTGGGATCACAAATCACTGTTGACAGTTATAACTTTGAAAAAGTTGAGAACTTCGTTTACTTAGGAACCAGCATTAACACCAATAACAGCGTCAGCCTTGAAATCCAACGGAGAATATCTCTTGCCAACAAGTGCTACTTCGGACTGAGTAGGCAATTGCACAGTAAAGTCCTCTCTCGACGGACAAAAACCATACTCTATAAGTCATGATGAGAGACTCGTCCTATTGTATGGTGCAGAAGCATGGACGATGACAACATCAGATGAGAGGGCTCTTGCAGTGTTCGAGAGAAATATTCTTCGAAAGATTTATGGACCTTTGCGTCTTTGCGACGGCGAATACCGTGTACGATGGAACGATGAGCTGTACGAGCTGTACAATGACATAGATATAGTGCAGCGGATTAAAAATCAGCGACTTTGCTGGCTAGGTCACGTCGTTCGAATGGATGCAATAGCTCCAGCCCTGAATGTTTTTAACGCGGTACCCGCAGGTGGTAGCACAGGAATAGGAATACCTCCTCTGCGTTGGAAAGGCCAAGTGGAAAAAGACTTGGCTATACTTGGGATTTCCAATTGGCGCCAGTTAGCACGATATAGGGACAGCTGGCGTGCTTTGTTGACCTCGGCCAAAATCGCTTAGGCGGTTAATGCGCCAATTAAGTAATTAAGTGTTGTAATTGTGTTGTACACTTGTGTTTTATTTTCGTTTTCTTTGCTAATTGTACTTTGTTTTGTATGGCAATGCATGTTTTGTGATTTCGATCTTGTAGTTACTTGCATGATGGCAGAATTTTCTTCATTAAGTCGTTTAATTTGCCCAAAATCAATACGTGATAAAGCATCTGCGCCGCAGTTAGCACCAAATAACAATAGTTTGCCTACTCAATATTTTATTCTTTGTTTTTGTCAACCCTGGGTATGTACGTAATTTTTCTGCTGTCGGCTGTAGAGACCTTGGCGTCGGAGGGTGTTTTTGGTTTTAGTTTTACTGCTATCCTTCACCTTTGCATCGGAGGGTGTTGCCGGATTTAATAGTTTGCTGTCCTCCACCTTGGCGTCGGAGGGTGTTGTCGGGTTCAATTAATTTTTTCATTTGGTTAGAGGTCATAACGTTGGATTAAGCACTGACAGTTTATTAATTTGATTTCAAAACACGGCTGACAGTGATTTCACCGTGTTTTTATTAGTTCATAGTTTTATGTTTACAGTTGTGGGTTTTTTTTATGTACTATATACATTTCGGCTCGTTACGTATTCTACTGAACTTTAATAGTTGTTTATAATTTTCTTTGCACGATTTTTTTTTTATTATTATTACTCCTCGGTCAGCAAACACCCTGCTGTGATGGCAGGATCGCCATGTTATGTGGTTATTATCAGAACTGTTTTTTTATTTTCCTTACACCTATTTATATCTTAAACTTCTAAGTCATAGACAGCCACGACTGCTGAAACTGTTGGTGTGAATGGACATTTCGTAAGCGCCCTTTGTGTGTGACCGCTAAGTGTTTCATAGGTGTTCACTATCGGCAACACATATGAATACCGGAAGTAAATATATTGAACTGCGAATATCAACACAATCTTACGCAATCAGTTGTGCTGAGGACCGTTGTCCCTTGCAATACCTTGTTTCCTCCCAAATGGGTCTTAGTTTCGAATATGAATGGGGAGGTGCTCTTTCGAGCCTATCAGATCGGACGAGGTTTTACTAGCCGTTAATAAATTAAAAGATAAAAAATCCTCAGAGCCCAATGAGGTGCCTAACAAAGCCTGAAACTCGAGATGTGTTATTTGATGCCAGAGTTTGTAAAACTGTACAATGTATTAACGAATGTGCTTTCCCACAAATCTGGAAAATACAGAAATTGATCTTAATCTCTAAGCCGGGTATACCACTAGATGATCCTTCTAGCCTTAGACCTATATACTTGCTAGACTCAGCTGACAAATGCCTGGAGGGAAGGCTAACCAGTTTGGCTTCAGAAAGAGGAAATCTACAATTGATGCAGTTTCAAGAGAGGTTGAATTAGCAAGAAAGTCGTTTAGCGGCACGCGATGGCTGGGAAGAGAGAAGGAGTATAGCCTTGTCGTGACACTTGACATCAAGAACGCTTTTAACCCCGCTAACTGGGCGACATTTTCGACAGACTGGAACATGTAAGTGTTTCTTACTTTCTTCGCAGATTAATTCGCAGTTACTTTAGTAATCGCATGCTACAGTACGAAACGGAAGAGTGCAGAAAAAACACAGAGGTCAACGGTAGCGTCCCATAGGGATCCATTCTAGGTCCAATGCTATGGAATATCATGTATGATGAGGGTCTGAAAGTAGAACCGCCCGAAGGTTCAAGCATACAGGTTTCGCGGACGATATCGCGATAGTAGTCACCGCAAAGCATCTCGATGATATAAATGTTAAGGCGAATATATAAGTCGGCATAATAAAAGAATGGCAGAAGCAGGGCTTATTTCGAGTATAAAAAAGCCGAAAGAACTGCTTGTAAATGATGGTGGCCATATAGTGAAAACCAAGTCCTCCATTAAATGCCTAGGAGTGATTCTACACAAAAGGGTAACCTTCAAAGCACATTTGGAATATGCAAAGAACAAAGCAGCTGACACAGTCACGGCTTTATCGATAATAATGCTGAACACTCGAGGCCCTAAGCAGAAGTGGCGGCGGCTTCTAGCAAGCGTTGCAACTAGCCAAAGTTTTATATGTAGCCCCTATCTGGGCAAGCGCAGTGCAATGTCCAACTTTTTGCCGGGGAATAAGTTCAACGTACCGCCTCCGAGTCTGTGGTATTTTTAGAACGGTGTCAGACGGAGCAGCTCTTGTCATCTCCAGCATGCCACCGGTTTATTTACTGGCTAAAAAGCGGCCCTTCTGTGGAATGTTCCTCGTCCAGCTAAAGTGACAGAAAGGCGGCTAGGGAGAGCTATATAGCTGATTGACAAAACCACTGGGATAATGCGTCGAAAGGACGCTGGAAATATAGATGTTTACAAAGACTTGATACTTGGATAAACAGAAAACATGGTGAAGTAGATTTTTAACTCTGCCAATTTCTTAGTGGGCACAGATGCTTCGAGGCATACTTATACAAGTTTAAGCATGATGTCGACCCCTACTGCGATGAATGCGGAGACGGTGTGGACGAAGATGTCTACCACGTATTCTTCGAATGCCCAAGGTACATGCGACAAAGACATAAGTTGAAAGCTGCAGTGGGCGAAAACTTTTCACCACCTTCGGTAGGAAACTGCATGCTTAAAGGAGAAAAAATGTGAAGTTACTCAGATAACCCAGGAAAGGTGCTGCTCGGAACCTCGTCCGTTTCGACAGCTCTTTGAAAACATGAGTGTCCTACTGTTAAACATTTCTATAGTCTTATGATGCAGATATTTATAAAAGCCAACTAGTGCAAATCGGCTAGCGCTACAATATTTATTCAACCGAAAAGTTCGTGGAAAATTTGTTTGAAAACTACACCCCAGTAGTAGCGACAAATGGAAGAAAGCTTGCAATAGCAGAAAAAATGAAGATGTTGAGAAATCTCAACAGGCAACAGGGTAGCAGCGTCGACTAACCGCCTTTACCGCCCATGATGTAATATTTGATGGCAGTCCCGTGGGGAGAGAAATTCGACGGAAACAGGTTCATCCTGGTTTCAAAGGGCCACTTGAGGGTAGTGCGCTACCGTGTCCACTATAAAGCTCAGTGTTTGGCCGAGCTTCTCCTACCATTTGTGGTGTACGTCTTGATATTATACCACAAATGGAGGGACCTACAGTTTTGTGCCGAGTCTGTGGTCGAGTTGGTAGCAGTGCGTGCTATAACTCGATATGCCGATGAGTTCGAGGTTGGAATCTCAGTCAGGGCAAGTAAAATCTTAATCATAGAAAAAGTTTTTTCTAATAGCGGTCACCTCTCGGCAGGCAATGGCAAACCTCCAAGGGTATTTCTGCCATGAAAAAAAGCGTCTCATTAAATACATCTGCCGTTCGGAGTCGGCACAAAACTGTAGGTCTCTCCATTTGTGGTATAATATAAAGACGCACACCACAAATGATAGCAGTAGCTCGGCCAAGCACTGAGCTATAAAGTGTAAGCGCCAAAATTATATATATATTGAAAGTCGAGTTTTTTAAATCGCTCTACAAGATAGTAAAAAATTAGTAGCGATTCGCCATACAACTTACACCACAAAATACGCGGAAAATAAAATATCTTTTTGTTTTTACCCCTCTTTTGGAAACACGCGCGAACACTGAACACTGAAAAAAAAGGTAGAAATATCAGGAAAACCGTTGGTCCCTCTTTACCGGGCATTAGTGCCAGCGACGGCGGGTCTTTAATAAACCCTCTCGCAAAGCGTCCCAGGTTATTGTCCCAGGAACCAAGTAGGAGCAAAAACTTAATTTTGTTGCTATAAAAAGAAGTGAAACAAGCATTAACGGGTGCGGATGTGTTGCCAGAATCGATATGTAGGACGAAGTCACCCCAGGATGTGCTCGAAGTGATGCCACGAAAGGTCTTAAGGCGACATTGAGCTCTGGGAAGACTGTCAAAAACGTGCGCTGCAACTCCTCTTCGCCGGACATTAGCCGTGTAGAATCACGCACCGGAAATGATCCAATGTACCCAAAAAATCTTATGAACTAGCTTGGATTAAACAATAATATTACTACTAACCATGATTGGCGGCGGTAGAAGATCGATCCATCAACCTGTGGGAGACCTGGTTGCAGAAATCGCAAAGCAGCATAGCCAGGCAGCAGCATAGCCAGGCAGCAACCCCTCCTATTACAAACACAAGGGCACAGCATGAAAAGAGGGGAAAAGGTGTTTTTGTACGAAATCAGCGCAGTTGCAAAGCGCTCAAGCAAATAAACCAAAGAGACCGAGAAACGGGATAACAACGAACAATGCACTTAGGGGAAAATAAGACAAAACTTAGCAACACTGCAAGAAAGTTGTCCAGGTCTGACGCGGTTATCATTACAAAAACGAGCGAAATGACGTATGCGGACATTATCAGACAAATGAAACAGCAACAACAACAGCAAGAGGAGATTTGCTTGTCCAACTCCGTCATAAATCTGGCCAGATGCTGAATATGTTTAAAGAACGAGTGTCTGCTGTGCTCAAAGATGCCGCAAATGTCAAGATCTTGAGTCACACAGTTAAAGTAGAAATACGTGATATAGGTGTTACCACAACAGAGAAATAATTACGGGAAACTGGTTGCTGTAAAGTCCTTCAGGCCAACGAGAAATGGCACGCAAACTACGCCATTAAGTTTGACAGTCCGAGACACGAAAATCCTGGTAAAGGCGGGACGAATCCGAGTGGGCTGTGTTAACTGCCGAATCCAAGAGCATATAAAAATATAATTTAAGAAAAAAAAAAAGAGAGAAATATCAGGAAAGCCGTTGGTCCCTCATTACCGGGCATCAGTTCCCTCAGATGCTATTGATGGCTCTATTTTGGACATATCGCAAGGCACTGTAAATCAACGGAGGACCGTAGTGGCTCATGTTTATGCTGCGGAGAGAAAGGTCACCTTGCCAAGCAGTGTACGGTAGAACCTAAATGCGCTATATATAAACCAGGGACTAGCATCACACGGAACCATCCCACAGGAAGCTTAAGGTGCCCGGAGTATAAAACAAGCAGTAAACTAACTAATGAAATGCCTGCAAATCAATCTTAACTCCTGCGAAGCGGCACAACACCTGCTAAACACCGTTCCACTAAATAATGACAGCAAAAATACATACAAGAAAGGAACCGCAGAAGCGAAAGTGGGAGGCCTCAGAGAGCTTCACATATAGTGATCACTTTGCGATTTCCCTGAAAGTGCCGAACATTGGATGGAAAACAAAATAGTTGGATAGCAGCACGATAGAATGCATGATAGAGCTGCTGCCAGTCTCGCTCTACGGTAGAATTGTGCTTATAAAGTAATGGGAATGGTTAGCGATATCTGAGACGCATTGATAGCACCAGCCTTAGTACAGAGACTATCGTCACTGCGCGTTCATGACAGTGTCAGATGAGGCCGCAAAAGCCCAATCAGTCGTAGCAAGATAATGCAACAGAGCATCGACGAGTGGCAAAAAAGATGGGACTCGTCCTCGAAAAGAAACTTGACAAAGAAATTGATCTCAAAGGTAGACGAATGGATAAAAAAGAAACACGAAGAAACTGATTTCTACCTTACGCACTTCCTCACCGGGCATGGCTGTCTCCGCCAATACATACATAAGAATAAACATGCTGATTATCCCTACTACCAACATTGTGATGGGAAAATTGAAAACGCAGAGCTCATACTAATGGACTGCCACATATTTAATAATGAACGCAACCACCTGAAACAATGTATAGGAGAAGCCGAGTCCCCTGAAAGCTTGTTGTCCAAAGACGATGCATGGCAAAAGTGTGAAAACATCATCACGGCAATTATGACCGATTAAGAAAAGACGAGCGAATCGGGTATTCTGATAACGCACGCTTAGCCGGGCATGCGGGCAGCACGGGCTGAAGATTCCTTTTCCGTGGTTGTAACCAAAAAAAAAAAGGAAACCACTAATATGGTGTTTACCAACCAAAACACCATAGACGTTCCCTGCAAGTGTTTGGTGAGTTTATTCTTTGTTGGTATCGTCCAATGCAGGCTCGGTGCCTAACTTTCATAATTACATTTTCTTTATAGTAACGACAATAACAACTTGTTATTATATACAAGCGAGCCAGATAGAATTAAGCTGCTTAAATTTAGCAAACCCTGCCATTAGCAGCTGATCTCCTCTCCCGAAAGTGGGAACAGATCTGCTTTGCAAATCTGACTGCGGCAAAGTGACCCCATTTTGTGCAGTCCTGAACCCATCAAAAGAGAGCTTACGTGGGGTGCACACTTTATAGCTTTATTGCTTAATGTTGTTATGGACAACGGTTCTCAGCCCAACTGATTCTCTTTCAGTTGAGTAATTTTGTGTTGATATACTTTCGGCATTCCAATGTGTTGCCGATATTGAACACCTCTAACACACTAAACGGTCACACACAAAGGGCGCTTATAGAATATTGTTAAGTGCACTCTAATTACCGTCGTCGATTCACACCACTCAGACAGCAGTCATGTGACTGTATAGGACTTAGAAATTTAAGATATAAATAGCTGTAAGGAAAATAATAAATCATGGCGATCCTGCCAGGAGCTCAACAAGCATAGACAAAAAGTGAACACAATAAGCCAAGAAGAGAAGTGAAAAATCGAAAAAATGGCTTGGTGGAAATCCGTTTTAAGTGTAGTTATGATAGTCATTAATGGCTAGGAAGTTGGCAAAGACAATAAAATAATAAAATACGAGCCACCAAATGACATCGATTCTTACCAAAGTGGCAGCAGACAGTGATTTATGGCCGGTCGCGTTCATTTCGCTTTTATTGATAATAGTAATTATGGCGTTGTTTATAATTATGAAACTCTTTTTATAAAAGCAGTTTAGTAGAATACAATAAAACTAAAAAAAAAATATTAATAATAATAATAAAATAAAATTAAAGAAATTAAAACCCACAAAAATAAAGAGAAAATAAAAAGACGGAGAAATATCTGTCAGCAATGTTTTGAAAGCGAATGAAATTGTCAGCGCTTAATCCAAAGTAAAGGTCAAAGTTATGACCTCTTAACAAATTTAGAATTCCCTGACAGCAGAAAAATTAAATCCTACAACACCCTCCGATACCAAGGTGGATGACAGCAGAAAAACTAAAACTATTGAGTAAGCAAATTATTGTTTTCTCACGTGAATCTTATATTTTTGGGCAAAGGCGCTTCATCATTCTTAGTGTCAGTTTTCAGTGTAACTATTTTGTTACTTTTAGTATTTTTTATCAGATTACCTCTATGTACCTCTTTTCAGCGTTGCCGCTCAGATTCGTAGATACATAACTATGTCAACACCTGTAAGTTGGGAAGTTATAGGGAATAAATATCAAAGAAGAATTCGACATATCTTCCAAATGCTTAAATAAAAGCCTTCCACCATCACGAAAAACACAGATAAAACATCTTAGTCTTCTTATGTACCAACACATCGTCATAACAGGTCTTAGTAAAAAGGTGTACACGCTACTAAGCGCAACACACCAAACTGAATTTATAAATTTCTTTAGTTTAATTAAAACAAGGCTTGAGTACTTGTTAGAGCGGCTGCAAATGCAAGCGCAATTACCGCAAGATATAAACGAATTCTTAAATCTAAAACTACTAGAATTCACAGACATCGAAAATACTGACGACACAGATACAGACACTAACAATCAAAGTCCCTCAGAATCTAAGACAAACAAAATGACACCTGTAGAGTTTATAAACATAGCAACAAAAATGTTGCACGACTTTAACGGAAAAATCGACAATTTAGAAAAAGCCACGAAGCGATCGCAATATCATTAATATAGACAAAATTATCGCAAACGGCAAGCAGATGGCTGACTAATGAAGCAACGATTCAAGCTATCAAAGCTACACTGAAATCAAACGTTAAACATAAGACACCTCAAAACGTAACATCTAAATTGGATAATGTAAAGCAACACAATAAAAGCGCTAATGACTTCATTAAAGATATTGAGAGTCTCACATTACAATTAGAAAATGCATATATAGCAAACGGTTTGGTGCTCGCGCTCGCCAAAAGTTGTTTTACCCAGTCTGCACTAAAATCAATAAAAACAAATGCAAAGTCAGATGAAATTAAACTTTTTATGAGGGCAGGTCAGTTTTCTTCAGTAAATGAGGCAATGGGAAAATTCATGGAACTAGGCTCTGAAAGTACGGGAACTCAGCATATCAATTACATAAATAGGTCACGATATTTTAACAGGTTCAGGAGCCGTGAAAATGCATCGGATAAAACCTATAACTCTTCTAATTCTAATAGAAATCAATGAAACCAGAGCCGTATTCAAGACAATAACGGATATAACAGAAACAGGTACAATACTAACTTTAACAATAACAGGGGAATATCCAAAACTACCCGATATTAAAAGAAGGTTCCACTAAAATAAACAAAACCCAGAGTTACAATCTAAGAGGTATAGGAGAAGGTATTATTAGAACTCTCGGCTTCACTGCAGCCACTCTATTCATAAATAACGTGGAACTTGAACACGACTTCTAAATAGTCGATGAAACATTCCCAATACCTTGCGATGGAATAATTGGCCTTCACGACTAATATTGTGGTTCGAGCTGGATTATAATACGACTATATACGTTTCAAAGTCAATTATAAGTAGAAATATCAGATTCATCATCAAAAGACATGCTTTCACTACCAGCCAGAGCAGAAGTTATTAGGAAAATTCTTATTGATACACCCAAAGACGAAATACTTATTCCTAATCAAGAACTAGAAAACGGTGTTATAATAGCAAACACCACGGCGAACGGAAAAAATCCATATGTTAGGATAATAAATACAACAGATAAAAATATTTTTCTTAAACAGAATAATATAAAAACAGAAAAACTTGAGGATTTTTACGTGGTCAATAAGCTAAAACGAACAACAACAAAGAACGAGGAAATACGGTCCTAGATAAGTTAGCAAAAAACTGCCCCCTGCAACATAGAGAAAAACTAAAACAATTTTGTTCGGACTACACCGATATATTCGTGCTGGAAACCGATGTGAACAACGGTGGTTAGGCGGCTTTTCCGAAAGGGCACCGGTGTATATTTTTGGAAATAAAAAATATAAATTCAAAACGACTTCAGTGTTTGTGTATGTATATATTTTGGTATGTGAATTTATTGTGCGCTTATTAAGTTTTTAATTTTGTACAAAAAATGTGGTGATATTACCTGTTGTGGTGGCTGAGACACGAGTTGATGCTGATGCTGATGCTCGGTTGTTTTTAACAGAAAACCCGAAAAAAAGTAAAAGCTATTTTTCTAAAAACCGCGGGACAATTATTCTACCGTTTTTAGGGGAAAACCGCCGAATTGTTTTATCCGCGTATACACATGCATGCGCACACACATTCATGCAGTTCACCCTGCACACGCATGTGTGTGTGAGACTACAGTAAGATACTTTGCGCATGCATGTGTATGTGAGTGCTACTTAACATTAGGGTGGTACACCCTTTCTAGAGAAAGCGATTTAGCTTGGAGGCCTAAACATACCGGCCCCCTTGCTATCAGCAACATCTGTTTTCTGACCCAACCACCACACCATTTTACATGGAATGAACTTAATTTAACAATGTAAGATCTTTAAGTTTTTCCACAATTTGAAAAGAAAGCTTTAAGGAAAATTAATCTTCATAATCCTCTAGTCCTTGGGTGTACCTAGCTGTTGGGAGGAATAAATTGTTTGTTAGTAAAAACACACGTGATTTGACATTTCTTTGCACATTTTTATTGATAATTCCTCGCTAATTCAGCACAAAAGTATATATTTATTTGTCTATTATTTTATAGTTTTTTAGATGCGGGATGAGCTCGATAATATCCACCCAAAGATTGTGCCGCGGTGTGAAAGTTCGGATCCGCTAGCCGTATATGCGTATAATTTGTCGCGATGGACGGGTCAATGCTGCTGGTGGGACATACGCGCACGAAGTGTTGCTTAACAATGCGTGAGTTGATACTTGCCTGTTTACCCCGAATTTTCCACGAGATGAAGCCGTCTTTTTGCCTCTATTTTGACAATCGCGGTGTGGGCGATGGCCGTTGTGAGCTGCAACGCCAAAGTTGCATGGCAGCTTCGGAACGTCACCGGTAGCTGGCGGCGTGATGAGGATTGTGGGCGGAAAGGCCGAGATTCCTCTCCACGATGACGTTGCGCTGGTAGAGGTGGGCGGAAAGTCCGTGATTCCGCTCCACGTCGCTGAATACGGGTGTGGACCGGGCCGAAAGTCCGAGATTCCACTCCGCGTCGACGTTCAATTGTTCGGACTGGGCGGAAAGTCCTAGGTTCCGCTCCATGTCGCTCTGCTGGTGGGAGTGGGCGTAAAGGCCTAGATTCCGCTCAGCTCTGATGGCGCCTTTCGTGCGCTAAGAATGGTCGGAAAGACCGCGATTCCGCTTTGGTCCTCGTTTCGGTTTCTTGTGGTTCCGGGCGAGATGACCGCGTCTCCATTCCCGAGTCGGAGGCATGAAGTGAAAGCTCGGTGTCCGAGTCCATCTCGCTCGCGACTTGCTCTCTCCAAGGTCTGGTCTCGATGGGCGGATGGCTGTCCTCTTCAAGGTGCAGCAAAGTATGATGCTTGCCGTTGCAGCGGTGGCACCTTGAAGAGCTTGGGCATACCTCGGCCTTATGCGCTACCGAAAGACAGTTGGAGCAGTATTTGCCCAGAAGAGACTCGCGTAGCCTCTCTTCTGCTGCTTTCCCACGAAATACGGGACAGAGGCGGATTGGGTGCTTGCCCTTGCACAGGTGACATGGTTGAGGGTAGCGGTGAGCCTGTTGTCCAGCTCTTTTTATTAACGCGGCGCAGCGAGTCATTTTCTAAAAGGCCGTTTAATTAAATATTTATAATTTCTGTTTTATCTATACATATGTATATGTAGCTGTTTGGGTGACGAGACGAGTTATTTTCTGACTATTATTGACAATTTTATTAATAGTAATTATAAATTTTTTTTTTTTTTTGTTAAGTAATTCTTTAGTTACATTATATTTATATTCACATCGAATCGACATGAGAAAATCTTATCCTGGTGATTTAAAGCAACTTAAGATATTATACTTCCTTTTTGGGGTATTTCTATATCACCTAGTGTATTTTAGGTGAACAATTACACAATGTCGTAAAAAATGTTTGTGGTGTGTTCTAACACCTAAGGCTCCCACCCTAAGAGGAAAAAATTCCCAGTATTAATTAAATGAGATTTGCAACACGGCTAAAATCTTCATTGAGTGTGCGCACTCGGTTTACACACGTTAGAGGGCGCCTTTGTAAAAGACCAGAACGTAATTGTTGTTACGATCTCTGTTGACATATCAATGATGGTCAATTGCAGCTCATATGCAAATTTCCTCAATGATCTGTCAATTCTTTTCACGCACATGTAAAATGGGGTGAGTAGTATTACATAACGGGTGTTTTTTTTAGGGGTATAGAACTTCGAATTGAAATAAAACACAAGAAAATCGTTTTAAGGTCCATCAATTTGGCTTTATTGGAAGGATAATTTTATGCCATTAATGTTTAAATATGATTTCGGGCATGTGGCCGCCGCGGCTGGCTCGAATAAAGCCAATTCTACAGGTCCAATTTTCAACCACTTTTTCGAGCATATGGGGCCGTATGTCGGCAATAAGGCCACGAATGTTGGCTTCCAATTCCCCTAACGTTTCTGGTTTGTTGGTGTAGACGAGCGACTTCACATATCCCCAAAGAAAATAATCCAATGGTGTCAAATCACACGATCTTGGTGGCCAATTGACAGGTCCATTCCGCGAAATTATGCGCTCAGCGAATGTTTCCTTCAATAAATCGATTGTGACGTGCGCTGTGTGGCATGTAGCGTCGTCTTGTTGGAACCACAACTCATCCACATTCATGCCATCCAATTCGGGAACAAAATAGTCGGTTATCATGGCTCTATACCGGTCTCCATTAACGGTAACTGCCTCTCCAGCATTATTGCGGAAGAAGTATGGCCCAATGACTCCACCAGCCCATAGAGCACACCAAACAGTCAGTTTTTGTGGATGTAATGGCGTTTCAAGGGTCTCATGTGGATTCTCTTCACTCCAAATGCGGCAATTTTGCTTGTTGACGTAGCCATTCAACCAAAAATGAGCCTCATCACTGAACAAAATTTTGCGAAGAAAATCAGCATCGAGATCAATCTCATTTTCGGCCCATACACCAAAATCACGACGCATTGCATGGTCTCGCGGCTTTAATTCTTGCACAAGCTGGATCTTGTAAGGTCGCAAGCCAAGATCTTTGCGCAAAATCTTCCATAAAGTTGATGGACAAAGCTCCAATTGCTGTGCACGGTGGCGAATCGATTCATTCGGGTCCTCTTCAACACTTTGCTCTACAGCGGCAATTGTTTCTTCGGTGCGCACTGTTCGACGTCTCTGCAGATGCGTTTTATCACATAGAGTAAACGTAGTGCGAAAACGATCCATGGTTAACCGAATTAATTGCTCTGATGGACGATTATGTCGACCATAAAATGGACGGAGCTCACGGTAAACTTCGCGAACTGAACCATTATTTTCGAAATAAATTTGCACGATTTGCAAGCGTTGTTCTTTTGTCAACCTGTTCATGATGAAATGGCAAACCAAACTGAACATAAATGACATTAGAGTTGCCAGATTTGACCACAAAATGCCAGTTTTATCTCTATTCGAAAAACAAACCTGTGAAAAAAACACAATAATTTGTTTTAATTTTATTTATTTCCTTTTATTTCTTTTTTACTTGTAGCTGAGGCCTCTTAAGGTCGGTCGTGATCAGGCGAAAGGTCATCGGCTACGTTAGATTCCCTGAAGAATTTCGTAGCAGCGATATGTGGGCAGATACATATCTATGTATCTTAAAGCTGGACCGATGCTGGGCTGATTTCGTTTTGGCGTTGTTACTCCCACAGCTTCCATTGATGTACATAGCTCCTTTTTATTGTATAGTTGACCAAAAATAACCGGTCTACTTGTTTTTTTTTTGATTTTATGGTTATTATATTCTCGGCAAACATTTATGCTAGAAAATTGATTAAGTTTCCAATGTTTGTTTGTTAATTATTGAGGAACTGTTGTTGGCTTTCGTTAATTAAAAGGAAAGGGGTGTGGCACAGCACATATATTTCTTATTTATACATGTGTAATCGCGAATGAGTCGCATTATGCAACTTATTGTCGATCCATGTTGGTGTTTCACTTTTCTAATGCCTTTTCACTATTAGCGCTAATTTGAGCTTAGAAAATACTTTAAACACAAGTGTGTATAAAATAGGTGTTTCTGAATCACTTCAAAGTCGTGGTGTTATTTACTAATACAACCCTTATTCAAGCGAACCAATTCCGGTTTCAATATTTCTCTTAATCCTAAATTTTAATTTTAAATTGCAAATTTGCGATGTGGAATTGGATGGGAATTACGAAGTGGAATCCGCGTTTTACGATCGATGTAGGTGTTGCAAGAGGGGAATCGGTTTCGTCAGAAGGTCGCCTGTTCATCATTGGCGGGTAATAGGACTAATTTCACTAATGGTCTGGTGACTTGTCCTCTTTCGGTTATAACATCCACTACTCTTACCTTGCCATCCGAGCCTGGGTGCAGTTTGGCCACCCTGCCTAATCTCCACTCATTAGGTGGCAGGTTGTCTTCTTTGATAACGACGAGGTCATCTTTCTTTATGTTAGATTGTGGATATTTCCACTTATTGCGTTTTTGAAGCTCAGACAGGTATTCTGTCTTCCACCACTTGCAAAATTTGTCGTGTAAAGCCTTCAGTCTTTGCCACCGATTTACAATCGAGGCGCGCTTTTCGTCAGCGTCTACTTCAGGCTGAGCAAGAAGGTGTCCGCCCACTAAAAAATGACCTGGTGTCAATGGTTCAAGTCCGTCGGTTCATTTGATGAGGGACTTAGTGCTCGAGAGTTGAGACAGGACTCAACTCTGCAAAGTAAGGTCGTAAACTCTTCAAACGTATATTTGTGGTTGGAAGCGATTTTTGTAAAGTGGCTTTTAAAACTTTTAACTCCCGCCTCCCACAGTCCACCCATATGGGGTGCTGCGGCGGGGATAAAATGCCACGTAAGCGTTTGTTAGGTATATTTTGACAAGGTGCTATTGCGAGCATCAGATATAAAAGCTTTTATTTCTGTTTTTAATGTTCGAGAGGCCCCGACGAAGTTCGTTCCATAATCGGAATACATGTTCATCGGGCAGCCTCGTCTTCCTACAAATCTTGCAAATGCTGCCAGAAATGATTGTGTGCTTAAATCGGAGGTGGCTTCCAAATGGATTGCCTTCGTTGCAAAACACACCAACAGGCAGACGTAGCCCTTGGATACTCGACAACCTCGTCCATTGTAGTTCTTTATATCGAATGGACCTGTGAAGTCAACCCCCGTTTTAATAAATGCACGTGAGAATGTGGTACGTCCTGTAGGAAGTATACCCATAATCTGAGACTGTGAGCGTTTTCGGTAGATCGTGCAGATCTTGCAGCTCTGAATGGTTGGCATAATCATATTTTGGATTCGAGGTACCCTATATTGCGTTCGAATCAAACGCAACATCAGCTGATTCTCACCGTGCAGTGACACTTTGTGGACGAACTGGACTATGAGACAAGACAAGCTGCAGTTATACGGAAGAATGATTGGATGGCGTTCATTAAAGGAATAATCCAGAGATTTACCTAGGTGACCACCCATCCTAATAATGTTCTCTCAATTTCTACAAACAAAAATTACACCCAAAATATCATAAAGCAGTCTATATTAAAAATTACAGAATTCCTTATAATGACAAGAGTGAAATCAGCAATCAAAAAGAAAAACTAATAGCAAACGATACAATTGAACCTTCAATACATATCTGAATATAATAGTCTCATACTTCTGGTACCAAAAAAAGACACATCAAATTTTTCAGAAAAAAATGGAGACTTGTGATAGATTACAGGTAAGTCAATAAAAAACTCGCATCTTAAAAATATCCACTCCCTATAATTGACGACACTCTTGACCAACTAGGTCGCGCAAAACACTTTTCTTGTCTAGATTAGTTGTCAGGATTTCACCAAATTGAACTTGAAGAGAGTTTAAGAAACATAACATAATTTTCACCGGGCAAAGGATCATTCAAATTCAAGCGACTACCGTTCCGTCTAAAGGTAGCACCAAATTCATTCCAAAGAATGATGAATATAGCCTTTTCTGGTCTCGGACCAGGCAGAACATTTCTATACATGGATGACCTTATAGTAATCGATTGTTCAGAAAACTAAATGCTTACAAACCTTAAATAAGTTTTCCAAATATGAAAAAAACCAATCTAAAACTTAATCCAGACAAATGTTAATTCTTCAAATCCCAATTCACCTTCTTAGGACACAAATGCACAGATACAGGAATCCTACCAGACGAATCAAAATTTGAAAAAATTATATCCTACCCACAACCAAAAAATGCCGACGAATGTATACGATTTATAGCCTTCGTTAACTTCGCACATCATGCAACACATGTAAAAAGATTAACACGGAAAAAGGCATCACTCATCTGGACGAATGAATGAGAAAACGCATTTAAATACTGAAAAAATTCCCTATTATCGCCAAAAATATTAATATATTCTGATTTCGAAAAACCCTTCCGCATAACCACAGACGAAAGCAAAATCGCATGTGGTGCCATAATCAGTCAAAACTACAATGGTATCCAATTGCCCGTAGCATTTGCATCCATAACTTTCACAAAAGGCGAAAGCAGTAAGTTTGTAATAGAACAAGAACTCACGGCAATACACGGGGCAGTTAACTTTTTTAAACCCTACATTTATAGCACAAAATTTCTTATCAAAAGTGATCATAAACCACTTACATACTTTTAGCCATGAATAACCCTTCCTCCAAACTTACAAGAATGAGACTTGACCTTGAGGAATTTGACTTTGAGATCGAATACATCAATAGAAAAGATAACTGCGGCGCAGATGCTTTATCTCGGATTGATTTTGGGCAAATTGCACGACTTAATGCAGAAAATTCTGCCATCAGCAAGTAACTTCAAGATCGAAATCACAAAATACGCATTGCCATACAAAACACAGTGAAATTAACATAGAAAACGAAATTAAAGAACAAGTGTACAACACAATTACAACACACGTAGTGAAAAAAGTTACCATGCCTAAAACTAATTATGAACAGGTGCACCAAAAATAAAAATATTGAAAAAATTACCAAATCAGGCATACGCCTTAAATTACCAAATCAGGCATTTAAGGCGTGCTTATCCTTGCAAATAAATATAATAATAGAATATATTTCCTCATCAGACTTATTTTTATTAAATTAATTATATTAATCCTTCATAACCACTGCATTCTAATAATAACAAAATAAAACAGAATCTGCAAAAACACAAACAACAACCACACAAACAAGTTTAAATAGCGGCAGATCAGTTGCTCTTGTTTGTAGTTGGTTTATTTAAGGAAGATGAAAAAACACAACAGTCCACTCGGCTAGCGTAGCACAGCATGTAGCGTGTTGGCTCTGCAACTCCGAGCTCCTGGGTTCAAAGCCTGGGACAAGTGGTTATGAAGAATTAATTTAGTTAATTTAATAAAAAAAAATCAGATGAGGAAATGTGGTGATTTCCGAAATAGTACTATAACTTCTACCATTAAAAACTGTTGTTGTTTTTTCACACAAAATCTTCCATAAACTGGCGTCGAGGTCAATAAAATTGTCAATTATTAAGAACATTTATCAGGCCAATAAAAAATATCAAACATTTATAAAAATGAAATATTTAACGAAATCTATAAACTTCTTAATATACAAAATAAAACATCAACACCGTACGATCACCAGACCTTAGGTACAGTTCAAAGATCCCACAGAACCTTGAACGAATACATCAGAACATACATCTCAATAAACAAACTGGACTGAGACCACTGGCTCAAATACTTTACATACTGCTACAATACAACGCCAACAACAACACAAGTTTACACACCGTTTGAAAATTTATGCGCCATATGACTTAACGTTAAACGGGAAAATCGACCCAATATATAACGTAGATAATAAAAAATCAGAACTAAAATTTTTAGCTACAAACAGCTCAAAAGCGAGCAGCAGAACTCATAAAAAGGCAAACGAAAAATCTAAAGAAAATTATGACAGGTAAAGTCAAAAGAAATAATTGTACATAAAAACAGACTAAAATTAGCCTAGAGAACAATATATACATATGTATATATTTTATAATTTTAAAACGTAAGTTAAGTACGTTGAGTAAAATAACCACCACCGGTCGGCGGACTTGTTTTTCATAAAATAATATATATATTAAAAAAAAAAAATTATCAATATGTATCAAATATTTATAAAAGTAAGCAAGCAATATCATATAACTACATATAAGTGTTTAATAAACGAAACCAAAGCAGCGAATGAAAGCATTTCGAAAATGGAAGGTGTTATGGACAACGGTTCTCAGGACAACTGATCCCTTTTCAGTTGAGTAATATTTAGGTAGTTCACAAGGTGTTGTATACTGTCATTAATGTCGTAAGTCATAGTTTCGTACAACTATTGTAAACACGTTGTTGCTGTTTCCAATGCAAATATATATATTTGCCGATACAACTCTGGGAGCTGTGTTTATTCAGTGTCACTTTGAATCAGCTGTGATTGTTTATGTATCTTCTTCTTATGGCTTGCATTTAGTTTGAATATTCGTTAACCATACAAAAAAAATTAAAAAATGAATATAAAAGACGATGTTGAGATAAATATGATAAAAAAAGATTGAATCCTTTTTTTAAATAAACATTTGTGAATATTCCCTTTCAGTTTACACCAAAACGCAAGCGCTACAACCAACAAAAGCGCTGGGAAGTTGCCGAGGAAAAATCGTTGATTGAATTCCTACTAGAGAATCGTGATTTTGAGGTATTATGTTTATTTTTAGAGTAATTGGAAATCACTTACTACTTAATTAGATACAGAAACCGTAGGCACGGCTATATTATAATCGCTTTGCGATTGAAAAAGAAATCCAGGTGGAGTGCAAAACAGCGCGTTCAAAAGTAAGAAATATGCGCTCTGCATATAATAAAGCGAAGGAATGGGAAGGAAGTACTGGCGCAGGTTGCATGGATGGCGTTCAAAAGTAAGAAATATGCGCTTTGCATATAATAAAGCGAAGGAATGGGAAGGAAGTACTGGCGCAGGTTGCATGGATGGCGATACTATAAAAAGTAAGTTCGTCTCTTCAATTATATATGTATAAAGATAAATATATAAATAATAAATAAGTTTATAAAAATGTTATGCAAGATTTATGTTCCCATTTACTTTACTATTTACTTTTGTTGATGTGTAAACATCTATAGCCGCGGTAGGGCAAATCTCTTATGCTAATACTACCATAAAAACTCCATATAAAAAAAAGTAAGACGTTTTTGATTGGTCAAGAACGACTCTGAGTGAAAATGCGTGTGCCGTCTGACGTATGTGTTAGTATTATATTGACCCAGAAAGCAAAATCAATTATCTTTGTGTTGCATGCAATTAGGCGCATAATTTTTATAAACTATGCGGGTTAAAGCATAGGGTGTTCTCTAAATTTAGATTGACACAGTTTAATCGGTTTGCTGGTGCACGGGAATTAGGAAACAATTTTCAGTGGCATTCACTTATCTTGGGTGGAGATTTTAATTTTAATTTCGCGGAAACAGAAGCGGTACCACTCAATAAATTTTTGTTTGATGCATTCTTTCTATTATTCATAGTTTTATACTTAAGCAGCAAAAAAATTCATTTCTCCTTGAAAAATTGCAAATTGCTCATTATTCTCTTCCCACTATTCTCCCCCTATTCTTTGTTTATTATTACTTAAGATATTTCATCCGCAACGGGATTGCGCAATCTTGTATTCTATCATTCTTGGTTTGATGGAACAAAAAACCTGTTTGATTTGTCCGAACATACACCTGTCCACTTGACAGCTTTGCCAGATAGAAATGCAGTGAAGAGAATAGCACGAGTTAATGCCAATAAAGGCTGTTAATGCAGATAAGCTCCCATGTCTGTCTTGGGTATTATCTACGTTCTTTGGTATTGACACAAAAAGCAAAATTAATTATATTTAATCGGGAGCACCCTGTACCTTTGAGTTGCATGCAATTAGGCGCAAATTTTTACAAACTGTGTGCAAAGAACGTACATTATCTACGTTCTTTGCTGAGTAAATTAGAGCACAGCGTGTTCTCTAAATTTTGGTTGAAATTCCCTTATTCGCTTTGCGTTGGTACTACTTTTGAACAATTGATCGCTTTGTGTTTCTACAACTCAGCTGATTGGTGTTCTTTAAAACAATAAATTAAACGTTTAAACTGGAGGTATATAACCGAAATGCAGGTAATATTCATGTTTCTAAATACGCATGCGCTGTGTGTGATAGATTGTGGTTTAAAAACGACCTTAAAGCTATGCCTGCTGGCCGTTTTTTTCCAGACTACTTACCAGTATTGAATCAAAGGTGTACGTTTCTTATTTAAGCTATCATAAGCCTATTTTAACTATTCAACATAAATAATAAAATAAATTAAATTTTAAAAATTAAACACTCACATCTTTTTTTTTTTTAATATGGGAATATCCGTATGCTGCATACATAGAAGCACAAACTTTCGTTATAATCGAAGAAACCAAGCACAATTTTCCGGATCGCTTCTTATGAAAGTATAGGTTTTTGAGTACAATTTAATAAGTATGACCTCAAAATCTAAAGTCGCTCTGCGCGAACTGGGAATTAATTTTAGACCCATGGTTTCTTGGCAAAATTTGCTTAGAATTTTCTGTAGTTTTCGTTTTTGCTAGCCGCTTTGTTGGTTTTTTTCCATCCATACAAATCGACCCGGCCTTGTGTACATACGCACTCAGAGAAACAAAAAGTAAAATTAAATAAAATTTATATGAAACAAAAAGCGCTATCGAATTTAATGTGAAACTATTAGATTAACACTTAATTCTTCTTAGGTCGCCAGTACATAGTACGAAAGGACCTCTCCTAGCATAATAGGAATTGGTAATAGACGCTTCCAACAACACACCCCCAGCAACAGCTACACCTACCTGCAACAATTGCATACCAACAGCAACAGCTACACCTACCTGTAACAATTGCAGACCAACAGCAACATCTACACACCAACAGTACACCAACATTTGAAGGAATCGCTACACATCCTTCCACATACAGGCACAGGCGTGTTCTTGTGCAGTGCGGACGTGAAATTTTTGCGCTAGTGAAAAACTTTAAGTTTGTGGTGAAAAAAGTGTGTACAAAAAGGAAAATTGTGTGAGTGAGCACCAAAGACTGGATTATATCCAAAGGAAGTGGTTTGTATGGTAAGCCACCAAGCAGGTATGTTTTATTTCCTTTAAAGAGTTTTATATTAAAAAAAAAAAAAAATACAAAAAGAAATCGGTTGTTTACTTTGGCAAGAACTCCAAGTACACTTTTGGCGCCAATTAAACAGCTGAGTTTTACATTGGAATAAAGCTGATAGATTTATCAGACACCAAAGCTGCTGAAACTTTTAGCATAGAAAATCTTTAAGGCTTCTAAAAGCTCAGCTTAAAAGCTTTCTGCTTGAAGACTTCCGGTTAGAAAGCTTTTAACACTTCCCGCAGACAGGTACTTAAAAGCTGCCTCTTTTTGGTGATGTCAACGCACCAAGGAGGGCAATATATAAGAAATATGGGGGAAAACGCGGGTTTGCCTGATCCTTTTAAGGCAAGTGGCAAAATGCAGAGGTCACCGTCCACGAATATAAATATGGCGGAGTGAAATTTTTTAACATCCGATACTCCGTCGGTAGTGCGAGTCCGATCATCTCCGCCGGATCTTGATAGGGTGAGGCTGGCAAAGGAAGGCAATGAGCAATCAAACGTGCTGCTCCTTTTAGGCAATAAATTGAGCAGTCTTGTCGACTTGATGGCGCCGCCAAGGCGCTCCATTCATCAACCGATTCGGGATTTGGTTGATGAGATTGTTGAAATTTATGAAGAACTAAGGATTTCGAAAGGCGTATGTGAAGTAAAGGAGAGGTCGCATAGTTGTACATGCACGCAAACCTCGCCTTCTTTCAAAAAAAACTAAGGTTACATCAAAAAGAGTCATAGAAGACTCCATTACAAATGAGACGAACCCGCCCAAACAGTCCAGTATGGCAGTAATCTCGAAAGATGGCAAAGGGCAAAAAACGCTCAAATAAGGACCCTGAAGGTGAATGGATAGTACAAACGAGAGCTAAGAAGATCATAAAAGCTAAACCGAATACTACGCTGGTTAAACCAAATGCCATTGTCATTAAGAAGACAGGTGACATGTCATATAGCGATATGCTTAAATCGGTGAAAAACAGTGCTGTTTTAAGTAAAATGGGTGAACAGGTCAAAAGAGTACGTAAAACCAAGAAAGGAGAAATACTTCTCGAGCTCAACCATGTGCATGAAGAGAAAACAGAACTTTTCAAAAAAGGTGTTCAAAGTCTCTTAGGTAACGAAGCCGAAATTACGGCTTTATCTAAGCAGACTTTTATAGAGATACATGATCTCGATGAGATCACACCTAAAGAAGATATAGTTGTAGCCATCTCAGAGGCAAAAGTTTTAAACCAAAACTTTGAGCTAAACTGAATAAAAACGACCAGGAAAGGAGATCCAGGGACCCAAATAGCGCTGCTTGGCTTACCTCAGCTCGTAGCTCAGAAAATTATTGCGGCCAAAAAACTCAAGATTGGATGGTCGGTGTGTCGCATTCGAGAAAAAAGTATTCTGACAAGATGCTACAGATGTCTGGAGTTTGGTCATCAAGCAAAGGCTTGTACAAACGAAGACCGCAGTGGTTGCTGTTTTAAGTGCGGAGAAAAAGGTCATAACGCTAAACAATGCAGCAATACGGCACTATGCATGCTTTGTAAAGCTAGCAATCAGTTGGAAAAAAACCATATTGCTGGGAGTAAACTGTGCCCCTTCTTCCAACGCGCTGTACAAAAATCTAAATCAAAAATATGAAGATACTGCAGTTGAATTTAAATCACTGTCAAGCTGCTCAGCAGCTATTGGATCAAACAATAATCAAAGAAAAAATTGATATTGTCATTTTGAGCGAGCAGTATAAGAAGTCTGGGAAGGAAACTTGGATTCCTGATAACAAAGGCAAAGCAGCAATATGGGTGTGTGGGCAAAAATGCATTACCGAAAACATTACAGCCATGAGTTCTTTGTAAGGACCAAAACTGACGGCACTCATATATAGGTACAGCTGTTATGCACCTCCTAGTCTTAGCCAGCAATAATTTGAACTTCTGCTGGATATACTGGTCGAAGATGCGGTTTTGTGCTCTCCCAAAATATTAGCCGGAGATTTTAACGCGTGGGCTCTAGAATGGGGCAGCAGCAGGACAAATCAGCGAGGACGCACTCTTCTTAAAGCCTTTGCACCATTAGACTTGCTTCTATTGAATAGAGGGAACAAAAATACTTTCGAAAAAAATGGAAGAGGTTCCATTATCGATATTGCTTTCTGTAGTGAATCAATGATGACAAAAGCTTCCTGGCAAATAAGCGATATTAACACACATATCGATCACTTGGCTGTAATAATCGATGTTGATTACATGAGAAGTAGATCTCGTGGATATGTGAAGAACAACGCAAATGCCTGGTGCACTAATTCATTTGATCTCGATATGTTTAAGTTGGTATTAGATGGTATGAAAAGCGTAACACAAATGCGGGCCAATGCAGAAAGTATATCCGATGAACTTTATAAAGTATTAGCTAGGGCTTGTGATGCATCTATGAATAGAAAAGTGCGCAGAAATAGCCGCAATCCTGTTTATTGGTGGAATGCTGAAATCGCAGGCTTGCGGTCTGAATGCAACAAAGCCAGAAGAAAATACCAAAGAAATAGATCTGATATTCTGAGAGATGAATTTAAATGCTGGCGTAAACGATTAAAAAATGCAATAAAGGCAAGCAAAAAATCTTGTTTCAAAGAGCTTTGTAGTGAGATTGACGAGTACCCTTGTGGTGGCGCCTACAAAATTGTTATGAAAAAGTTGAAAAGTAGCCAAAAGCAGATGCCAACATGTCCCACTCTGCTCAAGCAAATAGTCGAAACGCTTTTTCAAAAAGATAGCCCCCAAATGAGGCCTGTGAATAACAATACATTGGAAATTTGTCCACCTGCTATACCGGATGAAATTCTAGCTGCACCTGAACGGCTAAAGAATGGCAAGGCTCCGGGACCCGATGGTATATTGAATATATGCCTGCAAAATGGCGTTTTCCCGAGGAGGTGGAAAAAGCAGAAGTTAGTGTTGCTTCCAAAGCCCAACAAGCCTTCAGGTGATCCAGGTTCTTACAGACCGCTTTGTATGATAGATTCGTTAGGCAAATTGTTGGAACGTGTAATTTGCGATCGCTTATTGAAACAGATTGACACCTATCAATGTTTGTCGGAAGCCCAGTACGGGTTTCGGAAGGGGAGATCCACAGTCGACGCTATTTGTCGCGTCACTGAAATAGCGGATGAAGCAATATCAGGCAAGCGCTGGAAGTACGGTTGGAAGGAAAATTGCGCAGTAGTAACCTTAGACATAAAAAACGCGTTTAACTCATTAAAGTGGTCGCTCATTATTAATGCATTAAAGGCAATAAATACTCCACCTTATCTTATAAATATAGTAGATAGCTATCTTACTGATAGAGTTCTGTTTTATAATACTGATCTAGGTAGAAATAGATATGACGTCAGCAGAGGAGTTTCCCAAGGCTCATTTCTCGGCCCAGTTTTTTGGATTATTGCTTACGATGGAGGTCTGCGTCTACTTGTTCCAAAAGGAGTGAAGGTAGTCGGATACGCAGATGATGTTGCGGTTACCATTGTAGCGAAAGACATAGAAAAAATACAATTGGCCACGAAATACACGGTCCTTTTAATCGATGACTGGTCCAAGGCCAAAGGGCTCCAATTGACAGCTCACCAAACCGAAGGGGTGCTTATAACATGCAGAAAGAAAAAGGAAACTATATGTCTAGACATCAAGGGGTATGTATTCGAATCTTAGCCTGCAGTACGGTATTAAGGTGTTATGATAGAGGCCAGGCTGTCATTCAAACTACATATAAAAACTGTGACACAAAAAACCGCAACAGTCCATAGTTCTCTAGCTAGATTAATGGCAAATATAGGTGGACCTGGTCAAAATCGATGTGGCTAACTAAGGTCACTCAATCAGTGGTTATGATCGCGGCCCTGTATGGGGCCACGCGCTTCTGCATACGTCATATGCATACAATTTTAACTCCGTTTCATATGAGGCGGCCTGTGTAATTGCAGGCATAATGTCTGCCGGTTTGCTGGCTAACGAAATCCTGCGAACCTACCAGACGGTCCGAGATAAAGGCACAGCCCACTTAGTACACGAGACAGCGGCCGAACGCCATAAAAGCCTAACCCAATGGCAACAGCGTTGAACCACCGAATTTAGGCTTAGCAGTTTGCATGGTGAAATAGACTTTTATGTGACCCAGGCGCTAAGTGGGCACGGCTGTTTCAGAGAGTACTTATGTAAATATGGTCATGATGATACAATGGTTTGGGCCTTGTGTGAGACTGTGCCGGAGAACGGAGAACACAATCTGTTTTCTTGCCCTTCATTTTCATTTGAGCGGGAGAAATTAAGAATCTTCATGAAGGTAGATCCAAGGCCAGAAAATCTGATATCCTATATGATTAATGATATAGCAGTTTTAAATACAGTAAAAACCATCTGTAGATAAATAATGACAGAGCTCCGAATACGCGAACAACGACGCCGTTTAGCAACGCGGTTAAGTTAGTCTGGAATATGTTTAATATTTTTTTTGCTTGTATCTTTCACAGGTGCAGTCGTAGCAGAGTGCTCCTGAACCCCTAATCACCTAACGTACATGGGGGATTATGGAAAAGGCGTCATGGAAGTCTGGCAATCTTTCATGCCATAGCCCCTCTATGATGAAATGCGTGAGTGGTCCCAGGGAGGTGGCTTCACCAGAGATTCATACGGGCCTCTTGATGGATAGCGCGCTATCCCAACGTCCTTGAAAAAAAAAAAAATTAAAGATCGTATAAAAAAGCTTTGCTTCCAATTTCAATCGTGATGGAGTAAATCTCACCGTGATAAAGCAAGATTTATGCATGACAATGCTATTTGACTAAGTTCAAAAAATCTGCTGTTGATTTTGCTCTTGATCACGCACCATCAACTTCAAAACAAATACCTCAACGCGGAAGGCGAGAAAAAGAGTTTGCTGAAAGTGCTTCGAGTACACAAAAACGGAAATGCAAAGAGTTAATATCAAATGTAGCTTCGGAACAATTAACTATGGCTACCGCAATGCATCTGAGATCCTGTGGAAAAAGAGACTCAGCAAACATTGTCAAAGAGTTGTCGGCTTCATCCCCTTCGAGAGGTACAGCTATAAAAAGAGCAAGGGTAAGCATTACTGAAAAGAAAAGTCTTACACCAGATCAAGCACTGGCCATGATCGTAGACGAAAATTTATCAACTGAGCAATACCGTGGAATACGATTGCATACGATACCATACAGTCCGAAATTGTATCCATGCTATGACCTCGTTAAGCAATCAAAATTATTGTGCTACCCAAGCCTTGTTACTGTTACTGAAACATATGCCGAAATCAATTTGCAATCCTTAATAGACCACACGGTGAAAAGATTAATAGATGCACAATATGAGGTTTTTAAGTCGTTCCCTGCCATTCAGGATGAATTAAGCATAATAATAAAATGGGGATGCGATTGAGCTGAACAGAACCGTTACAAGCAAAAATTTTCGGATAACAACATGTCAGACGAAAGCATGTTTTCTCTTTCGATGGTGCCTCTTCAACTTAACTCTGGAGCTGAAGGAAGGAAACATATTTTTTGGCAAAATCCAGCTGCGTCTTCGACAAGATATTGTAGACCGATCAAATTTATTTTCACGAAAGAGACGCGTGAGGTCATTAAAGCGGAAGTGGAGCATATTCGGCAGCAAATTTCTGTTTTGAAACCAACTAGTTTTGAGCTTCACGGTTATAGTTTCACGGTTAAAGCCAATTTAATTCTATGTATGATTGACGGCAAAGTCTGCACCGCTCTTTCAAATTACACGTCATCGCAAACGTGCTATTTATGTGGGGCAACTCCAAAAACTATGAACGACATGAATGCCTTATCACAGCGCGAAATCGATGAAAATATGCTTGCTATTGGTCTTTCACCTCTACATGCCTACATAAGGTTTATGGAGTGCTTGTTGCACATTTCTTACCGATTGGAAATAGAAAAATGGTACGTATCAGGCGATGAAAATAAGGAGAGCGTTGCAAGAAGGAAGAAAAAAATACAAGACAGGTTTAGGAACGAAATGGGTCTTCTTGTGGATATGCCGAAACAGAAAACAGGAAACACAAATGATGGCAATACGGCCAGAAGATTTTTCAAAGAAGCAGAAAATACATCGGATATTACAGGCATAAATGTCGATCTGATCAAGCGGTTTCGAGTAATACTTATTTGCATAAACAGCGGCTATTTTATCAATATAGATGCGTTCCAAAATTTTACGTCAGAAACAAGAGAGATTTATTTGAGTTTATATCCTTGGTACTATATGCCAGTAACTCTCCACAAAATATTGTTTCATGGAGGAGCTATCATTTCTTCATGCATTCTTCCCATAGGATTGACTAAATCTCACACTGTGCGCTGTGTGTGATAGATTGTGGTTTAAAAACGACCTTAAAGCTACGTATGCCTGCTGGCCGTTTTTTCAAGACTACTTACCAGTATTGAATCAAAGGTGTACGTTTCTTATTTTAGCTATCATAAGCCTATTTTAACTATTGCAACATAAATAATAAAATAAATTAAATTTTAAAAATTAAACAAGATAAATATGTATGATTGACTTAACCCTTAAAGATACAACCATTATTAACGAGATTGTAAAGTATTATATAGGGGTTAATATTTCTAAATACTGCAAATTTAACAGTTTACACATCTACCTTGAGTTCAAACACTCACATCTTTTTGGCGTAGAATACGTCTTACCTTACGGTATGGGCACCCATGTCAGGTTTTTATTGTTGTAATCTCTATTTCTATATAATTATAAGGAAACGGCACGGTAACTTTTTTAAAAAAATTTTTTGTAGTCAAATGAAGATGTTAGCTTTCGTTTGACATACATTTCATGTTGGTTGATATCTTCCTAATATTTAAATTTCGCAAATGAAAATTGTATAAACACATGCACACACATATGTGTGTGGTGTTTGGTTGAGTGTTTGCTGTTGGGCGATTTAAATGTACTCGTGCAGCCCTTTCTTTGTATTGCATAGTTTTAGGCGGGCAAGTTAAAGTAGAGTAAAGGCAGAGAAAGCGCTGCCAACTACTGCTTATTGGTGGTGATTTTAACACAGAAATCACTTCAAATACTAGATTGGCGAAATTTATGAGCGATACGTTTAATTTGGATTATATTCGAAATGATGCTCCCACAACTATTGATAACACAACCATTGACTTAGTTTTTGCGAGAAATTTAAATGTTAATTTAAAAACATATTTATCCTATTTTTCCATCATAAGCCTATATTCTCAAAAGTAACTTTCAAATAATCAAATAGATTTGGGTCGGTTATTTATCATTTATCTTTACTATTGATAACTACCATTGACTTCGTTTTTGCGAGAAATTTAATTGATAATTTAAAAACATTTTTATCCTATTTTCCTATCGTAAGCTTATGTATATCATCAAAAGTAACTATCAAATAAAGAAATTCATTTGCTTGCATTATTTATCATTATAAATTATCATTATACATATGTTTTCTGTCTTATCGGATGGCGTATTCTACGTTAAACTTAATGGCCGTGTCTCTGACACAGCCTCCTTCTTTTTTTTTAAATGACATGGACTTGTTTGTTTTGTTTACATACATATGTACGTACGAGTACAATGCAAGTCGTACATACATACAAACTTTTGAATAAATGTACAAGTTAACTTAGAGTAAGTTAATACCACCCAAGCCGCTTGACATATGACTCGCCGTCATATATCAAACACTTCAAGCTGATTCATTAAGAACCACCCACACAGCCATCATAATTTAAACTAGAAACCATCCACTCAACCAAAATGCCGTAAATTAGGAATTTACTGCAGACCCACATTCCAGAGAATCGAATAACGCAAATGGCATTCCGTTATTCGATCACCAACCATAAACTGGCTACACCAAGTTGACCCACTTCAAATTAATGGTCAACCCGAGGAAAAGCCAATACAGCGCATGTTGCCCGAAATATGATTACCCATCATAAATTCGGCCGCACCAACAAACGCATAGCAAGACGATCATGTTAAGTGGAGCACAGCTATGTAGACCGGAAACCAGCGAACGATCGACCCAGCACAACTGCACTCGAACCAAATGCAAATTGTGTAAACATGACCCGCTCAACAAACAACCATGTGGGTTACGATTGGAGTCAGCAGAACTGTGATCGAAATTAATGTTGTAAACATTACAAGCGCAGCAACTTACAATGTCAACGTGCAGTCGCAGCGGAGCAGCATGAATTTACCACGCAGCACAATACCGACGCCATGCAGCAGAATGCAGTTGCAGCGCAGGCATATCTAGGTATAAATAGTCAAATTATTGTAACTTAGATTTAGATTCATTTCTCATATTAATAAACGCGGTCGTGCTGTTCCCTTCAGCCCCGCAATTAAAAATAAAATATTAGTTTTATTTAACTGGCGCCCGAGCATAAAAAACTCGTGCCACGCGAATTAAAGAATCCTGAAAACGACAAGTAAGGACTCGCGCGCGCCCGAGTGTAAAAGTGATTAAAAACCGGTAGAAGTCCTGAATACAAAAAAGTAAGGCAACGGTAAAACTTAAAATTAAAAACACTAGAATCGTGAAAAGGAAAAAGCCTGAAAACCGACAAGTAAGGCAAGTGTTAAGTTTAATCGTGTAGAAATCCTGAAAATTACAAAGTAAGGATACGCGAAACTTGTGGAAAAAAAAATCACAGAAAATAACCCTCCGTTAAGTTAAATCAGTCCCAGAAATACAAGGGCTTCGCGACGGAAAATTACGCGTGTATATATAAAAAAAAAAACCGCGATTATAGTGATAGGCTCCTTAGTAGCCAAGGCAAACCGGGGGTATCGTTAATGTACCAGCCTACACTATAAGAACAAACCCTAAAAAAGCATAAAGTGAGAAAACATTTTTAAAGAAAAAAGACAAACATTATAAAGTGCCGGAACATTTAAAAAAAAAAAAAGAAATTCACAAAAGCACAAAGTGAGAAAACATTTTTAAAGAAAAAAGACAAACATTATAAAGTGAGGAAACATTTAAAAAAAAAAAAAAAAAAAAAAAAAACAAAAGAAATTCACAAAAGCACAAAGTGAGAAAACATTTTAAAAGAAAATATAAAGTGTGAAAAACAAAAAATCATAATCATCTTTAACCAGCAACCAGAGCAGCCACAACGAAAGCCAACTCTAACAATCTCCAACGGCGCAGCTTCAACACATCGTAACCAGCAGCACTGCAGTAGAGTAAGAAAGTTATTAATAGTATAATTTATTTTTACGTAGTATAATAAGGCTTACATATATTCATATTGTTCATAACCTACTAATAATTTTTTTTGATGGACGCATTACCGAACAATTTTGATTACGACAGACTAGATAGTATCATCGAAAAAGTAGAATCAGACCTTAGGGCAGATAGGCAAAAACCATTTATAGACAAAAGTATTAGTAACGAAGAAAAGGCTAGGGCTATGCAAGTCATATTTGACTTCATAGGAGAAGAAAAAACAGCTACACACTTCGACTACGACAACAGAGAGAAAATCGAAGAAGAAACGGTTCGCCTTATTCGCAAGTCAGAAAAGTTTTATAAGTAGAGAAAGTAAAATAAATAAATTTATTTAAAAAAAAAAAAAAAAAAAAATTATTATTACATATTTGTTAATTTAAAAATATTAGTTTACTTAACTAAAGAAAAAATATATCTTTCAATAAAAAAATTAGTAAATTTCCAAAATGGCAAACCCTAATAATTTAATTAGGCCTGCATTACTGAATCAGGATGCCCCTCCTATTCAGGTACCAAATAATGCACAGTTAAGCATAAGTGACTTGACAACTTTAATCTCGGAAATTGCAGCTAACGTTCTAAGGCAGCAAGGACCACAGGTGGTTCAGAATATCCTGAACCCAAACTCTAGTTTAGCTACAGCAATCGATCAACCCATAGAACAAGCACACGGGGGAAATTTAAACGATTTAGACAGAATACCCGATGTGGTTAAAAGTCTGAAAGAATTTTCGGGAAATGCAGGAGTATTTAACTCCTGGAGAAAGAGTGTGGACCGTATACTTAATATATATGAATCACTCAAAGGATCTCCAAAGTACTACGGAATATTAAGCGTAATTCGCAACAAAATTACCGGCCAGGCCGACACAGCATTAGAATCATATAACATACCATTAGATTGGCCGTCGATAACAAAATGCCTATCGATGCATTATGCCGATAGACGCGATTTGTCAACTTTAGAGTACCAAATGACTACATTGGTACAAGGTAATAAACCGATAGCTGAGTTCTATCAACAGGTGTATAAACACCTATCATTAATTTTAAATAAATTAGGTTGCGAAGGTATGAGCAACGAAACATTACGTATGTTAACGCAGTCTTACAGAAGCAAGGCGTTGGACACATTTATAAGAGGTCTGAATGGGTATCTGCCAAGGTTGTTAGGAATGAAAGAACCTGCTGATTTACCCCAAGCTCTTCATTTGTGCCAAAAATTGGATAACCAAAACTTTCGGACGAATCATGCCAACAACATAGGGCAATCATATCAAAACCAAAAACGGCAAATAACTTCGAAGAAATACCCTTCGCAAGCAAAACCACAGGTATTTTACCCGCAGTTGGCACATGTACCAACAGTAAACCAACAAGGATGGCAAGCCAAACGATCGCCGCATAGTACTTATGCTAATACGCCACCCAGGCCTCCTAAGCCACAACCTCGGCCAGAACCCATGGATGTAGACCAAACAATGCATTCACGCCGAGTAAATTACATCAATAGACCTGAGCAAGCACCTAAAGCTGGGAAAAGACCAAACCAGTATGAGGACAATAGGAATAATAATAAAAACCAAAGGATGTACCATTTAGAGGCATCAAGGGAAAAGGACGAGCAGAGCGAAGAGCCCTCATACGAGTATACAAACAAAAATCTTAATTTTTTAGCATAATAAGCTCTTCACTACCATATTTTGAAACTAAGGTGGAGAGCGGTAAAACATTAAAAATTCTTGTGGACACAGGATCCAGTAAGAATTACGTCAAACCAGAGTTAGCAAAAAAACGTATAACAAATGAAAGGCCATTTTTTGCAAAATCAATAGCAGGAGAAATAAAAATAATCGAGCATACGTATGCACAATTTTTTAATATTCAAGATAAAGTTAAATTATACTTAATGCCTGCATTAAAATCATTCGACGGTATCTTAGGAAACGATACCCTCCGAAGCATGAAAGCGGTTATACATACAGCCGAAAATTGTATGATATTAGGAAATGGATATAAAGTCCAGCTAAAGCAACTCCCTACACAAAGCGTTAATGTAATTAACGAAAAAGATCTGTCATCTAGACAGAAAAACATTGTAGAGGAGATAACAACGAGGCACCCGCAGCTTTTCTCTGAGCCAGACGAAAAGCTTACGTATACAACCAAAGTAGTTGGTCAAATAAGAACCACAACAGATACGCCGGTGTACTCAAAGTTTTACCCCTACCCAGCGTCTTTAAAATCTGAGGTAGAAAGACAGGTAAATCAACTTCTGGATGATGGCATTATAAGACCATCCAGATCACCTTACAACTCACCTGTATGGATCGTTCCAAAAAAGGCCGATTCAGCAGGTAATAAACAATACCGTATGGTAATTGATTATAGGAAATTGAACACAGTTACAATTTCAGATAGATACCCTATTCCTGAAATATCAGAAGTAATATCACAATTGGGTGAAAGCAATTACTTCTCCGTATTAGATTTGAAAAGTGGTTTTCATCAGATACCGTTAAGGAAATCTGACATTGAAAAAACCGCATTTTCTATTAACAACGGTAAATACGAATTTACACGCCTACCATTTGGCTTAAAAAATGCGCCATCAATCTTCCAACGTGCATTGGACGATATACTAAGGGAACATATTGGCAAACGCTGTTATGTGTATATCGATGATATTATTATCTTTAGCAAAACCGAAAAGGAACATTACGAAGATATCGAAAAAATTTTCGAAACTTTAAAAGAAGCCAACATGAAGGTTCAGTTGGACAAATGTAATTTCTTTAAGAAAGAAACAGAATTTTTAGGGTATGTTATTACTCCGGATGGCATAAAAACCAATCAAAAAAAAGTGGAAGCTATTTCAAGCTTTCCACAACCAAAAAATTTAAAGGAACTCCGCAGCTTCCTAGGATTGTCAGGCTATTACCGCAAATTTGTGAAAGATTATGCAAAAATAGCTAAACCACTGACATCACTCTTAAGAGGGGAAGACGGGAGAATATCAAAGCACAAATCTAAAAATACAAAGATTTTTCTAAATAATGAAGCGCAAGAATCCTTCAGGAAAATTAAGAACTCCTTAATTTCCGAAGACATTATCCTTGCTTATCCGGATTTCAACAAGGAATTCGAGTTAGCAACGGATGCTTCAAACTTCGCCATAGGCGCAGTATTATCACAAAGTGATAGACCGATAGCATTTATATCTAGAACTTTAAGCAAAGCTGAAGAACATTATGCCACTAATGAGAAGGAACTCTTAGCAATAATATGGGCATTAAACAATTTTAGAAACTATTTATATGGATCTGGCAAAGTAAAAATTACAACAGACCACCAACCTTTAACTTACGCTTTAAGTAGTAAGAACAATAATAGTAAAATGAAAAGGTGGAAGTCAATCCTTGAGGAATATGACTATGAATTAATGTACAAGCCCGGCAGAGCAAACATTGTAGCCGATGCATTATCAAGAATCCCACCACAAACAACACAGTTAAATACGCTATCAACACCGACAAATTCTGACGAAAGCTCATCACATAACTTAATATACAGTGTCGAAACACCGATTATAAGGATACAACACAAAATTACCAATTCAAAATTGTATTTCCTACCTACCATCGACATATCGTATCGGAAACAAGTTATTCACGGGAGAATCTCATTCAGATTTTAAAAAAATACTTAAACCCTTGTGTAATAAATTGCATACAAACGGAAGAGGACGTAATGGGAAAAATACAGGAACTGTACCCTATATACTTTAATAAATTTAAAATAAGATTTTCTCAAGTACAAGTAGCGGATATAACAGATATCCAGCATCAGCAGGAAATCATTATTAAAGAACATAACAGAGCACATAGGAGTTGTAAAGAAAATAAATTACAAATCCTAAGAAAATATTATTTCCCAGGAATGACAGGAAAAATTAAAAAACTCATTAAAAATTGCATTGTATGCAAAGAAAATAAATATGACCGACATCCGGCCAAAATAGAAATTCAGGCAACGCCTATTCCTAAATTCCCAGGCCAAATAGTGCATATTGACATACTGCATATGGGAAAACAGTTAATCCTGACAGCAGTAGTAAATTATCCAAATACGCAGTTGCAAAAACCATTAAATCTAAAGCAGCTGAGGATATAAGACAACCGTTGAGGGACATTCTTTTCTCTCTTATACCAGAAACCGTAGTTATGGATAATGAGAAGTCGTTTAGATCGGAAACAATAAATTACATGATGGAAAACGAATTTGGTATAGAAATTCATCGGACAGCTCCATACACAAGCTGCTCCAACGGTCAAGTGGAACGATTTCATTCCACATTGCAGGAAATAATGCGATGTCTCCAATGCGACAAAACTCATCATTCTTTCAGCGAGCTTCTGGAAAAATCAGTCAAGGAGTATAACCACGCTGTGCATTCCACCACTGGAGAAAAACCAGTAGAATCATTTTTTGGGAGGAGAGTCAATAGTGACCCCCAATTATTAGATAAACATAGGGTAGAAACATCAAATAAAATTAGGGAAAAGCAGAAAATTGATCTTGCTTACCATAACAAAAATAGGAAAGAATTGAAGCAATACGCTCCGGGAGAATTAATATTTGTTAAGATCAGTAGGAGATTAGGCAATAAATTAACGCCTAGATATAAAAAAGAAATAGTGTTACAAAACTATAATACTACAGTTAAGACACAATCAGGAAGAATAGTACATAAAAATAATATCAAACAAAGTTAAATTTTTTGTTTTATTTTTATTACCCTTAGGAAAACTTCACCAAAAATAACCAAAATGAAGCCAATCATAATTACCTTGGTCTCATCATTGATAACCATTTTTGCACAACAAATCGACATACAGGACTTAGCAAATAGCAATGGATATATACCTATCAAAATAGGAGAACGTAAGACCATCAGTCACTTCAATAAAGTTCTTCACTTTATAAACTTAACAGCTTACGACGAAACAACTTTATTAATCTCAAACAATATTGAAGCCTTAGCAGCAACGAACTTAGAAGACAAACAGTTGCTAGATACGGTAAATAAAAACTTGTTGTTACTCAAAGCGAAAATAAGTTATTTACACCCACATACAAAGACAAAACGAGGTTTAGTTAACATCGTAGGAAAGGGACTAAAATACATAGCAGGTACTATGGACAGCGATGACGAGCAACAAATAAACGATGCACTAGAAATAATTCAAAATAACGAGAAGAATACAGTAGACCACGTAAACAACTTAATTCTCGTAAATAAACTCCTAACAGACCAAATTAGTAACATTACTAGTCATATAAACAGACAACAAACTTTGATTCAAAGATATATAAACATATTTAGGGAAACAATTCAAAATAAAATCAAAACCATAGAGGACGAATTAGAATTCGTAAGACATTCATATCAAATTAATAATGATATTTCGCTTTTACAAAGCCATATCAATGACATAGGACAATTAATTTTTTCAAGTAAATTGGGTATAATTCCAACAGACATATTAACGCAGACCGAGCTTGACCTTATCAATGACTTTGACATGTACAATAGCATAAAAGTAGCAGTAGTTTTTTTTAATGACAATATTATTATAACCCTACTAATACCCCAATTTTCCTCCAACATCCTATCTAAAATAATTTTTGAACCTATTCCCGATCAAAAAAATTTTTCATTAGCTTTAAATGAATATGAAATACTTACAGATGATAATAATAATTTGTATAAAAAAACTGTAAAAGACAACCTGGAAAAAAATTTAATTAAATTAGATAACAACTTTTTAAAAAATATTATTGAATTTAAAGAAGCTGATTGTAACTTAAAACCATTAGAAGAAACAGAAATTAAAGAAATTTTAGCTGGAATATTGATATTTAAAAATTTTCATTTAAGCATATTCCACAATTGTAACAAATTAGAAATTAAACAAACAGGCACCTTTCTAATAAAATTTGAAAATTGTAAAGTAATAGCCGCAAATAAAACATTTGAAAATATTAAAATCAAAATGTATGATTCATTTATATTACCAAACAAGATCACAAAAATTAAAGAAAATAAAAATATTACACAAACAGAATTAAAATTGGAAAAATTGTACTTAAAGCAAATTAATCAACTTAGAGTAAGTTAATACCACCCAAGCCGCTTGACATATGACTCGCCGTCATATATCAAACACTTCAAGCTGATTCATTAAGAACCACCCACACAGCCATCATAATTTAAACTATCAAAATTAGAAACCACCCACTCAACCAAAATGCCGTAAATTAGGAATTTACTGCAGACCCACATTCCAGAGAATCGAATAACGCAAATGTCATTCCGTTATTCGATCACCAACCATAAACTGGCTACACCAAGTTGACCCACTTCAAATTAATGGTCAACCCGAGGAAAAGCCAATACAGCGCATGTTGCCCGAAATATGATTACCCATCATAAATTCGGCCGCACCAACAAACGCATAGCAAGACGATCATGTTAAGTGGAGCACAGCTATGTAGACCGGAAACCAGCGAACGATCGACCCAGCACAACTGCACTCGAACCAAATGCAAATTGTGTAAACATGACCCGCTCAACAAACAACCATGTGGGTTACGATTGGAGTCAGCAGAACTGTGATCGAAATTAATGTTGTAAACATTACAAGCGCAGCAACTTACAATGTCAACGTGCAGTCGCAGCGGAGCAGCATGAATTTACCACGCAGCACAATACCGACGCCATGCAGCAGAATGCAGTTGCAGCGCAGGCATATCTAGGTATAAATAGTCAAATTATTGCAACTTAGATTTAGATTCATTTCTCATATTAATAAACGCGGTCGTGCTGTTCCCTTCAGCCCCGCAATTAAAAATAAAATATTAGTTTTATTTAACTTACATAAGTATGTATGTGCAGGCTGTTTAAACCTGAAACATTTGATCGTTTCGGGAGGGTATGTACATATGTATGTCGGTACGTGTGCAATACGAATACAAATCCACTTTAGGTTTGCATAAGTAAATATATACATTCTTACGTATGTATATTTTAGGTTGCAACCTAAAAGAGTGGACAGAATGGAAAGAATTTTTGGTTTTGCATTGATATGACAACTGGTTCTGTGATAGGGTGGAACAAATGAGCTTAGATGAGGAAGTGGCACCTCCAGCTATAATGTAGGTGCTTATAGGAAACTAAATGGGAGTGTTTACAAGGGGGCATTACACAGATATGCGTTTGGAACCACAAGTCACATGGGATTCATATCTATGTACTTCGTTGACGTCGAATACTCTGTTATTACATAAATAAAAATGCTCCGAGTGACTAAAGAAATAACTTGGACCTTGAAGTATTAGCTTACACCTACAGATTTTAATTGATCATTCGTTTTCATTTATGAATTATTTCAAAGCAAAATAACGATTAAGTACTAGGTATATATACAAATTAAGCAGTTACATTTTGTATAAAATTTAATAGAAAATCTCTGGTGTTACATTGTAATGGTAGGACGAACTGAGGAACTGGAACCTCATTTCTGTTTTCGTTTTCAGTTTAAAAATTAACTAGCATGTTGTGAAGGATGCAGCACACAGAAATCTAGTCATTGCCTCCATTCTTATTTAATGTCGAATGCATTCTGAATTTGAGTTCCTTCAGGCTACTGAATTTTACCTTCAAAAAACCAAAGCAGTTTTCGACTCATACACTGTATTTTGAGAAATACTTGTTGAACATATGTCTTTCATCTTCTGTCTACTCGATGCTATTCTGTCTAAATGGCGTAATTAGAAAGGGCTTCAGTGGATAAGCGCTATCCCCAACTCTCCACTGAGAGGGTGATAAGAAATATTTGAAGGGCAAAGACTTTAAAAAAAATTTTGCATCATTACAATACCCGGATAACCAACTATTAACGGCCTTATTCTCAATTTAAAATCGCAAATAGCTTTATGCTTAATAGCAGAATGTCGTTTACGAGAATAGTACATCGTATGCTCATTAACCGGAGCTTCAGATACTTTAATCTCAGAACCGTCAATATATCCTACACATCCCGTAATTTCTGTACTGGTTGAGAACACAATTTGCTGCCTCTCTTTCATCGGACCAAAATAGGAATTTAAGCTTCAAATTCAAAATGGCTTTAAATATCCTTCTGGTCACGTCGTATATAGTGCCCCCATCACCAACACCAAAAAAGAAGCTATTTTACGTAAAGATTGTCCATCACCGGATGATCATAAACGGTAATGGACAATTTTGAGCTGCAATTCTATTGGAAGCTGTGCCTCTCGTCATGCTTTATTAAGTTCAAAATATAACAGAACGCCTCGGGACGGACCCTAACCATTTGATTGAATCTGTTATCGTCTAACTTTCTGATCACTCTTTGCTCCCATTCGGATGACTTTGGAATGCCCAGGTGAACACCCCTGCCATTATTTAGCACACAAGGTACGCCTGGAGAATAGTAAAGGTGTATAATGTATAGACAAATGCAGTAAAAATATTTCTCTCTTACTCGAATTTATATCCAGTAAATTAAGCATATGATTTTGGCACAAAACTGCTACAATTTTATCTCGTGCGCGGCATTTTAATTATTTACGTTTTAGCGAACAGCTGATTCGTTCGAACAACTCACAGGAATGTTCACAAGCCTATTATTTTTTTAAGATATTGATATACGATATACGATTGTATGACACCTTGTGAAGTACCAAATTGTGTTGAGATTAGTAGTTCAATATGCTTTCGGCATTCCTATGTGTTGCCGACATTAAACACCTATGACGTACTAAACGGTCACACACAAAGGGGCGCTTATGGAATGTTGTCAAGTGCACTTTAATTACCGTCGTCCATTTACACCACTCAGTCAGCAGCCATGTGACTGCCTATGACTTAGAAATTTGAGATATAAATAGCTGTAAGGAAAATAATAAAACAGGCTGAGAATAACCACGTAACAATATATGAAACTTACTACTATTAAAATAATCGCAAATAAAATAAAACAAAAATTAAAATAAATTTAATAATAAATAGTAATAATAAAAATATTAATAATAAAATAATAATAACAAATAAATATATAAATAAAGATTAATAATAATACTAAATAAATTAAATCAATCAACTTTATACAATCTAAATTGAAATAAAAAAATAAATAATACAATCATAATAATATAAACAAAACTTTAATAAATTAAATAAATAAATAAAAATTCTGACGTGTACATGAAAATCGCCGATACACGTGTATTTTTACTTTTTCTCCCCTTTCCGAAAAAGTATATTTGGTTCACAGGACAGAATTTTCGTAACGCGGTGTTTGTAACGCAGTGTAATTGACAATTTTATTGTGTTTATTCCAACAACAACAGCCCACTCGGCTAGTATAACACAGCATGTAGCGTGTTGGCTCTGCAACTCCGAGCTCCTTGGTTCAAAAGCTGAGAAAGTGCTAAAAAAGATAAAAATATTATTTATTAAATAAAAGGAAGATGAGAAAATGTGGGGACTTACGATATAGTACTATAACTTCTTCCATTAAAAAACTGTTGTTTTTTTCAAAGAAAATCTTTCATAAACTGGCCTCGGTCTCAATAAAATTGTCAATAATTAAAAAAAAATATAATAAAAGAAAGTGATATTAAATAAAAATATAAATAAAGATTAATAATTGCAATAATAATATATAAATAAAAACTAAATAAAACAAATTAAAAAGTAATGACATAATAACATGTATGTTGGAAGGATTTTCCATCATCCCTTGTCAAATTTGATATTGAGACATACCGGTTTCGGCGTTGTGCCATCTTCTGAGAAACAATACCGGCAATACCGGAAGAGTCGGGAAAAACCGAACTCTCGCGCGCCTCTAGAGAAGAGGAAAGAGCAATATTTTACCAACACCGACACTCGCGCAACTCAAGAAGCAGCGTAGACTACCGTGACGAACCTAAAGCGTCAAAAGAAAAAACCTCCTCGTCCGGACGCAATAATAATCGAGCACACCTCCTAAGGATAGAGCACTGTTAGAGGCCCTGGCAAGCCTCGATGTCGTACTTCTTAAATCTGTCACCGAACATACTTTTTGTCGAAACGAGTTTGGATCAATAATCGGCCTGAACAGTAGACTGGAAAATAAGATCTAGCTTTACACATGTAATTATATTCACTATTAATAGAAACAGAACCACCCAAGCCAATTCCAACAAAATAACATATTTCGAAATATTCATTGAAACGCTAGCATCTCGTTAGTACAATGGATCCAAAAGGGTAGAGCCAAAGAGATCATGCCTGACATAAGTAACGCATGTGAGGTATCAATGACAGAAAACCCGTTAATGGACAATGGAGCAGCTGGTGTCCATCGCGCAGAAATTGGGCATCGAACAAACAGGCACCACACGAGAGATACGAATACGCATAGCGGCATTGTCTTCTAAAGCACTCGCGGATCCGGAACTCCACACTTAATTTCTGACGATGGAAGTAATCTTCAAGGAGCAGGAGTCGTCTCGGAAAGACGAAGAATAACCAAGGACGCCGTTGCCCGCAATAGCCATGCCGATTACCTGATGTATATCACACGGCGGGATTTAAGTAACCTTGCGGAACTCCTGATGCTCGCTTAAGACTGCGAAAGTATCCACGAAAGCCGGCGAAGGATCTAGAAATGCCGCGACGCAAAGTAGAAGAAGTACAGAAGCTGCTCTGTTGGGACTGCGGTCAAGCGAACATTTGAGCGATAGAGTGTTGTCGACGCCGCCAGGGAAGCGACTCAGGGTTTCGGTTAAGCCCGGGAATACAGCGCCGAACAACCACAAACACTTAGACAAGAGCGCTGTTCGCTCTTCGACCTCATCCGGCTGAGGCCGTCATCGGCACTGGTGCCTCGCGGAGTTTAGTATCGGTGAGCTAGGCACAACGCATTATCAGTTCAGGGACCGGGGAGAGAATCAGCTTGGTTATAGGAATTCTAATGGCCGATGGAACCAGTAGCCAAGTATCCGACGCCGTGAGGACCGTACTCAACATTGGGATGTTGACCTACAACGACACACTGCATATCGTGCCTGGAGCCATTGATGACATCATCCTAGGCCCCGACACATTAGGGGTTATGGGAACTACTATTTCCTGCAGTGGTTACCGCACAACTCTAACTGCGCCACCTGCCCAACCCGGATTAACAACAGCAACCCACGCACTGCCGACAACAGATGGTGACAGAACACTCGGTGATTTTTTCAAGAGGTCACGTTATTAGTGGCAGAGGCATACACACTCACCCATACAAGATTTCCGCCATCCAGGAACGAAACGCGCCGACCAGCTATAGCAGAAGCTCACTGAGGCCCCCATACCTACATGTCCAGATTTCAGCAAGACATTACGCTGCAGATTGATGCTAGCAGTTTTGGCCTGGGAGCGGTGCTCACACAGGAATTGGAAGGCGGATAACGCGTAATTTCCTACACCAGCAGGAAGCTCAACAAAGCAGAGTTGAACTATTCACCCACAGAAAAGGAATGCCTGGCCATAGTCTGGGGAGTCCGTAAGATGAGGCCATACTTGGAAGGCTGAAGTGGTTTAACTCGATTGAAAGCCCTTCCGGCCGAATAGCGGGATGGGCCCCCAAATTAGAGCAGCACACGTTCAATATCCAGCACCGCAGAGAAAAGTGTAACGTAGTCGCTTATGCATTATCAAGACAGCCGCTTTAGACCTTGCGACGAGCAACAATGGTGGAGCCACTTAGACTTAGACGTGCATTTATAAGGCACCTACTCGCGCGATTTGGCTTCCCAAAGGTGCTCATATCGGACAACGGCGTACAATTCACCAGGAAATTCTGGCAGCGATGTCTCCAGGAGGTGGGAGTCCGCTAGCAATTTACGGCACCGTACACTTCCCAAGAGAACCCGCCGAGCGCGCCAATCGCACTATAAAAAGGATCGCAGCACAGCTAACAAGACCACAGCATCAGCATTGGGATGACTTCCTCTCTGAAATCAAACTCGCTGTCAATACGAGTGTCACAGCCTCCATAGGATACAGTCCTGCTTTCCTTGTACAAGGGCGTGAGTCACGACTGCCAGGACCGCTCTGCGATGAACTCAGTATCGGGACGCGGTTGACAACGCCGACAGCTGTTGTCTACTAGGTTGAAAGAAGCGTTCAAACGACATTACAACCTACGCCGCTGGGAGTAGAATCCCAAAGTTGGCGAGCTAGTCCCCGCCAAGGAACACCACCTATCCAAGGCTGCGGAGGGGTTTGCCGCAAAACTAGCTCCAAAATACGATGGACCCTACCAGATACTTAGATACGTCTCGGAACTAAGAAAACCTGATCATAGAAATACTACAACAGCAAACGTCGCCCAGGTCAAGGCACACAACACAGCAGAGACCTAAGAAACCTAAAGAGGGAATACAAAAAAATAGTAATAAATAAATTTTAATTTTTAATTTTAATTACGAGATGAACAAGGCCGTCGCACCAGAGGGAGCGTTCGTTCGAGTGTCAAACGCCAAACGATGCTTGACTCCATTCTGCTAACCGACGGCAGCTTGGACAGTTACCAGTTGCTCCGTCGCCAACGGATACACCCACACCATAACTACAACAAGCACTTACTCCCACCGGAGAAGGCATCCGCTGCCACCTGAAGTTCCGCGCAGGAGACTACTGGGTAAAGATGTACATGTTGGGCGCGCGTATGCACCAGAGACGCGGAGAGACTTAAGTCCGCCGAGGTGGGGGGAAGCTTTGAGGACAAAATATCCGCCCTACGGAATTCAGCCCACACGGTCAACACAGCCACGTCATCAACACAGCCAGGCCATTAATACAGCAGCGCCATTAACACAGCAACGCATCAACATGGTATCGCAACATATAGCTTAGCAACACTTTTTGACACACCGTCACCATAGCAACGCAACATGTAGCTCAGCAACACTCCTTGGCACACCATCACCATAGCAACGCAACCGTAATGTCATACGATCGAGCAGCACAGAAGACCCTGCCTATATGTAGTTCAGCAACACTCCTCGGCACACCGTCACCATAACAACGCAACCGTAATATCATACGATCGAGCAGCACAGAAGACGCGGTCTATAAAAGGAGCGACATGGCACCAGCGAGGGCAGTCAGCATGGACCTGTGGTCGTGGCAAGACAGCTATCAAAGAGACGGCCATGCTTTGGAAACTAGCCAAACCTCATGCTAGAGCCACACTTCCCGGCCTGCGCAAAGCTATACACGCTACAGTCTACCGTAATACGCCCAACAATGACGTAGATGCCGTCCAGCAGCACCGCGCCTCCAGAATAGCGCTAGCTCCGGCGCCAGCAGCCAAACACCGTCACACAGCACAGTGCCGCGAGCTGTGATGCCCTCAGCGACTCATGTACCTGCAACGCAGTCCGTCAGCAGAGCGCCGCCAAAATAGCGGCTGCCCAGACGTCACCTACCAATATAGAGTTATTAACGCCGTCACAGAGCACAGTTCCGGCCGAGTCGTGCCCGCTTCGACGTCCTCAAGCAACAGAGATATCCACAGATAACGCTTCATTTTACCGTTTGGAATTTTAAGTTATGTTTAGTTTTAAGAAGAAATATTGAATTGCGAATTAAATAAATAGATGAAGGATAAAAAAAATTTGCTATTTGCAGAGGCCTATACAATATAAATTTATTGTTACGAACCCTGGGCACGGCGAGTATACCCCTGCAATAGAAAACAAGCACCGGCCCGCCATAACGCGTAAAGCTTCTTTACAGTAGTTATTGATACTGTTATGTGGTTATTATAAGAACTGTTTTATTATTTTCCTTACACCTATTTTTATCTTAAGTTTCTAAGTCATAGACAGCCACATGGCAACAGATAGGATTACCGAAATTATAATGAACTGCGAATATCAACACAATATTACTCAATCACTTGTGCTGAGAACCGTTGTCCATTACACCTTCCCTTTGGGAATGAAAGTAGTTTTTTTTGTTATTATACAATTACAATTTTTTCACTTATATGTAGTTTTTTGATATTGCTTGCTTACATTTATAATTATGTGAAACATATTGATATTTTTTTTCCTTTAATATATATTATTTTATGAGAAACAAGTCCGCCGGCCGGTGGTGGTTATTTTACTCAATGTTAATTAAGTTTTAAAATTATAAATTATATACATATACATTGTTCTCTAGGCTAGTTTTATTCTATTTTTATGTTCAATTATTTCTTTTGACTTTACACTAATTTTGCAGTTACCTTTATGATCAGTTTCGAGGACTTTATAATGGCCTTTGTAAACGCTATCTAGTTTGTGATTAGCTTCGTTCTTTAGGGACATTTGGTTTAGATTTCCTGTGACAATTTTCCTTACATTTTTCTTTTGCTTTTTCTAGGAATTCTGCTGCTTTTTTTTGAGCGGTTTGCAAATTTAATTTTAGTTCTGATTTGTAATTATATACATTCTATATCGGATCGACTTTTCCGTTTAACATAAAGTCCTATGGTGCAGCAATTTCCCGTATGCTAGTTCAAACGGTTTATAAGGGGTCCTCCATGATTTATGCCAGATTTATTTTGTTTGCATTTTTCACAATTTCGGATCTAATGCTTCACATCTGAAGTCATGTATTTCCAAAAATACGTTTGTCTGAGTTTAGAGAAGAATCGTGAGAATCCTGGTTGCCCTCCGAAAACAGGATCATCATGATATCTTTTAATAATTCAAGTTGTTGTCTACGGGAAGTGACTTCAATTATTTTTGGTAATATAGCTTATCGTTACCTTTTTCAGTATTTTATTGGTTATGTTTTTAAATTCCTCAATGTCGACATATTTAAATAAATTATCATTGATCGCGATCTTCATGCTTTTAAAGTTTTTATTGCCAACTATTTTTTTCAAGTTTGGGAAACAATTGCGCTAGTTAAATTTTCCCATAAGCTGTAAAATCTTTAGCAGATATTTCGAATATTTTATTTATTCCATGGAATAATGTTAAATGTGGGTTTTCGGTAATTTTTTCAATATTTTTATTTTTGGTGCATTTGTTCATAATTAGTTTTAGGCATATTAACTTTTACACTTCGTATGTTGTACCCAGGGCTTGGAGCCCGCCACGTAAAAAACCACTTCCAATGAAACTGAAGGCAAAGCCTCGGATGAGACCCCCCTTTTTTGATGACGACTACGGCAAACGTATAAAGGACAATGATTTGAGGGCATGCACCTGGAATGTCCGGACCCTTAATTGGGAAGGTGCCTCTGCCCGGCTGGTTGATGTCCTCAGCAGAGCAAAGGCTGACATCACCGCCATCCAAGAGGTGCGATGGACGGGGCAAGGGTAAAAATCTATAGGCCCTTGCGACATCTACTACAGCTGCCATGTAAAGGAGCGCAAATTTGGTGTCGGATTTGTGGTGGGAGAGAGACTGCGCCGTAAAGTACTGTCGTTCACTCCGCCACCATTCGCATCAAGGGAAGATTCTTCAACATCTTCCTGATTTTCGCCCACGCCCCGAAGGAAGAGAAGGACGATGGGACAAAAGATCGCTTCTACGATCTTCTTGGCAGCACGTATGAGCGGTGCCCCCACCACGATATAAAAATCGTGCTTGTTGATTTCAATGCCAAGGTGGGCAAGGAGGGCATCTTTTGTTCCACAGTCGGAAAATGCAGTCTCCACGACGAAACGTCTGATAACGGATTGAGACTATCCGACTTCGGCGGGGCACGAAACATGGTAGTCTGTAGTACCAGGTTCCAGCATAGGAGATTATATCAGGCTACGTGGCTGTTTCCAGATGGTAAGACAAGAAATGAAATCGACCACGTTGTGATAGACAGTAGGCATGCTTCCAGTGTCCTAAATGTGCGCACGCGCCTCTGTGCAGCAAAAAGCGCACGCAAGTGGACACAAGGAAAGCTCGACGTCGGAAAGCTGCAATCGCAACAGACAGCCACCCACTTCGCCAATCCACTTGCACTCCTGCTCTCTGAACCATATTTCTCGCTGTCTACATACCGCCCAAAAGAACAACTGGTATGACGAGGAATGTCGCGCCGCTACGGAACGTAAAGACGCTGCCTTCAGGGCCACACTGCGATCGGGCGCAACGCGAGCTATGCGGGATCGTTATCGTGAGTTGAGCTTGAGATGCTGGCCGACAGGAACAGCGCCCGAAAATTTGTTTCAGAAAGTACGGCTGATAAAAGAAGGCTTCAATACAGGGGCGAATTCCTGGAAGAATGAAAACTGCGACCTGGTGACTGATGTCCACAGCATACTTAAATTATAGTGGGAGCTCTTCTTCACACTGCTTAATGGAAGCAGCTGCAACAACAATGGAAAAGATGTTGAACCCGGATCCCCAATCAATGATGATGGACGTGATGTACCATCACCCGACCATGACGAAATTCGGAAAGCGATAGCACGGCTGAAGAACAACAAAGCCCCCGGGGCTAAAGGGTTAGATACCAGCTGAGTTAATTAAGTACGGCGGAGAGAAGCTGGTTAAGTGCATGCATAGAATGTGATCAGAAGAACGCATGCCTACTGATTGGAACTTAAGTGTGCTCTGCCCAATCCACAAAAACGGTGATCTTGCAGTTTGCTCCAATTATCGCGGGACTAGTCTTCTTAACACCGCGTATAAAGTTCTGTCGAGTGTGTTGTGTGAAAGACTTAACCCCACCGTCAATGAACTGATTGGACCTTATCAGTGTGGCTTTAGACATGGAAAATCTACCACCGACCAGATATTCACAATACGTCAGATCTTGGAAACCACCCGAGAAAAAAGAATCGACACATACCATCTTTTTGTCGACTTCAAAGCCGCCTTCGACAGCACGACAAGAAGATTCATATATGCCGTAATGTCTGAATTTGGTATCCCGGCAAAAATTATAAGGCTGTGTAAAATGACGTTGAGCAAAACCACCAGCTCCGTCAGAATTGGGAAGGACCTCGCTGAGCCGTTTGATACCAAACGAGGTTTCAGACAGGGTGACTCTTTGTCGTGCGATTTCTTTAACCTGATGCTGGAGAAGATAATTCGAGCCGCAGAACTGAATCGGTCAGGCGCTATCTTTTATAAGAGTGTGCAATTTCTAGAGTACGCCGATGACATTGACATCATCGGTCTTAACAACCGCGCAGTTAGTTCTGCCTTCTCCAAACTGGATAGAGAAGCGAAGCGAATGGGTCTGGAGGTGAACGAGGGCAAGATGAAGTATCTCCTGTCATCAAATAGACAGTCGGCACATTCACGACTGGGATCACAAATCACTGTTGACAGTTATAACTTTGAAAAAGTTGAGAACTTCGTTTACTTAGGAACCAGCATTAACACCAATAACAGCGTCAGCCTTGAAATCCAACGGAGAATATCTCTTGCCAACAAGTGCTACTTCGGACTGAGTAGGCAATTGCACAGTAAAGTCCTCTCTCGACGGACAAAAACCATACTCTATAAGTCATGATGAGAGACTCGTCCTATTGTATGGTGCAGAAGCATGGACGATGACAACATCAGATGAGAGGGCTCTTGCAGTGTTCGAGAGAAATATTCTTCGAAAGATTTATGGACCTTTGCGTCTTTGCGACGGCGAATACCGTGTACGATGGAACGATGAGCTGTACGAGCTGTACAATGACATAGATATAGTGCAGCGGATTAAAAATCAGCGACTCCGCTGGCTAGGTCACGTCGTTCGAATGGATGCAATAGCTCCAGCCCTGAATGTTTTTAACGCGGTACCCGCAGGTGGTAGCACAGGAATAGGAATACCTCCTCTGCGTTGGAAAGGCCAAGTGGAAAAAGACTTGGCTATACTTGGGATTTCCAATTGGCGCCAGTTAGCACGATATAGGGACAGCTGGCGTGCTTTGTTGACCTCGGCCAAAATCGCTTAGGCGGTTAATGCGCCAATTAAGTAATTAAGTGTTGTAATTGTGTTGTACACTTGTGTTTTATTTTCGTTTTCTTTGCTAATTGTACTTTGTTTTGTATGGCAATGCATGTTTTGTGATTTCGATCTTGTAGTTACTTGCATGATGGCAGAATTTTCTTCATTAAGTCGTTTAATTTGCCCAAAATCAATACGTGATAAAGCATCTGCGCCGCAGTTAGCACCAAATAACAATAGTTTGCCTACTCAATATTTTATTCTTTGTTTTTGTCAACCCTGGGTATGTACGTAATTTTTCTGCTGTCGGCTGTAGAGACCTTGGCGTCGGAGGGTGTTTTTGGTTTTAGTTTTACTGCTATCCTTCACCTTTGCATCGGAGGGTGTTGCCGGATTTAATAGTTTGCTGTCCTCCACCTTGGCGTCGGAGGGTGTTGTCGGGTTTAATTAATTTTTTCATTTGGTTAGAGGTCATAACGTTGGATTAAGCACTGACAGTTTATTAATTTGATTTCAAAACACGGCTGACAGTGATTTCACCGTGTTTTTATTAGTTCATAGTTTTATGTTTACAGTTGTGGGTTTTTTTTATGTACTATATACATTTCGGCTCGTTACGTATTCTACTGAACTTTAATAGTTGTTTATAATTTTCTTTGCACGATTTTTTTTTTATTATTATTACTCCTCGGTCAGCAAACACCCTGCTGTGATGGCAGGATCGCCATGTTATGTGGTTATTATCAGAACTGTTTTTTTATTTTCCTTACACCTATTTATATCTTAAACTTCTAAGTCATAGACAGCCACGACTGCTGAAACTGTTGGTGTGAATGGACATTTCGTAAGCGCCCTTTGTGTGTGACCGCTAAGTGTTTCATAGGTGTTCACTATCGGCTACACATATGAATACCGGAAGTAAATATATTGAACTGCGAATATCAACACAATCTTACGCAATCAGTTGTGCTGAGGACCGTTGTCCCTTGCAATACCTTGTTTCCTCCCAAATGGGTCTTAGTTTCGAATATGAATGGGGAGGTGCTCTTTCGAGCCTATCAGATCGGACGAGGTTTTACTAGCCGTTAATAAATTAAAAGATAAAAAATCCTCAGAGCCCAATGAGGTGCCTAACAAAGCCTGAAACTCGAGATGTGTTATTTGATGCCAGAGTTTGTAAAACTGTACAATGTATTAACGAATGTGCTTTCCCACAAATCTGGAAAATACAGAAATTGATCTTAATCTCTAAGCCGGGTATACCACTAGATGATCCTTCTAGCCTTAGACCTATATACTTGCTAGACTCAGCTGACAAATGCCTGGAGGGAAGGCTAACCAGTTTGGCTTCAGAAAGAGGAAATCTACAATTGATGCAGTTTCAAGAGAGGTTGAATTAGCAAGAAAGTCGTTTAGCGGCACGCGATGGCTGGGAAGAGAGAAGGAGTATAGCCTTGTCGTGACACTTGACATCAAGAACGCTTTTAACCCCGCTAACTGGGCGACATTTTCGACAGACTGGAACATGTAAGTGTTTCTTACTTTCTTCGCAGATTAGTTCGCAGTTACTTTAGTAATCGCATGCTACAGTACGAAACGGAAGAGTGCAGAAAAAACACAGAGGTCACCGGTAGCGTCCCACAGGGATCCATTCTAGGCCCAATGCTATGGAATATCATGTATGATGAGGGTCTGAAAGAAGAATCGCCCGAAGGTTCAAGCATACTGGTTTCGCGGACGATATCGCGATAGTAGTCACCGCAAAGCATCTCGATGATATAAATGTTAAGGCGCTAAGCGCGTCGCAGACCGCAGACCATAAAACAGAAGCAGGGCTTTTTTCGAGTATAAAAAAGCCGAAAGAACTGCTTGTAAATGATGGTGGCCATATAGTGAAAACCAAGTCCTCCATTAAATACCTAGGAGTGATTCTACACAAAAGGTTAACCTGCAAAGAGCATTTGAACAACAAAGACATAAGTTGAAAGCTGCAGTGGGCGAAAACTTTTCACCACCTTCGGTAGGAAACTGCATGCTTAAAGGAGAAAAAAATGTGAAGTTACTCAAATAACCCAGGAAAGGTGCTGCTCGGAACCTCGTCCGTGTCGACAGCTCTTAGAAAACATGAGTGTGTTAAGCATTTCTATAGTCTTGGGATGCAGATATTTATAAAAGCCAACTAGTGCAAATCGGCTAGCGCTACAATATTTATTCAACCGAAAAGTTCGTGGAAAATTTGTTTGAAAACTACACCCCAGTAGTCGTCAAACTAGTGCCCCTAGATCCTCCTTTAGTAGTAGCGACAAATGGAAGAAAGCTTGCAATAGCAGAAAAAATGAAGATGTTGAGAAATCTCAACAGGCAACAGGGTAGCAGCGTCGACTAACTGCCTTTACCGCCCATGATGTAATATTTGACGGCAGTCCCGTGGGGAGAGGAATTCGACGGAAACAGGTTCATCCTGGTTTCAAAGGGCCACTTGAGGGAAGTGCGCTACCACAACGCCCCTGCAAAAAAAAACCCACACACATGCTTTTGGGCATACGACACGTGCTTTGTGGCATACATGTTGAAGGCAAAGAACAATTTGAGAATGATCACAGGAATTCTTACAGGAAACTGTAGGCTGAACTATCACCTAAACAAAATGAGAATATATTCGCAAGAACGTTGCAGATTCTGTAAGGAAGAGAAAGAAACTTCTAAACACGACCGAAGAAGTGCCCCGCATTGATGCATAAACGCCAAAAATGGCTAGGTGAATTTCTGATTACGGACGGTATGATAGCTTCCAGTGACTTAGGCTCAATATATATAATATAATTATGGCACGTCCACTATAAAGCTCAGTGTTTGGCCGCGCTTCTCCTACCATTTGTGGTGTACGTCTTGATATTATACCACAAATGGAGGGACCTACAGGTTTGTGCCGAGTCTGTGGTCGAGTTGGTAGCAGTGCGTGCTCTAACTCGATATGCCGATGAGTTCGAGGTTCGAATCTCAGTCAGGGCAAGCAAAATCTTAATCATAGGAAAAGTTTTTTCTAATAGCGGTCACCTCTAGGCAGGCAATGGCAAACTTCCGAGGGTATTTCTGCCATGAAAAAAAGCTTCTAATTAAATACATCTGCCGTTCGGTAGGAGAAGCAAGGCCAAGCACTGAGCTATAAAGTGTAAGCGCCAAAATTATATATATATCGAAAAAAAGATACAAATATCAGGAAAGCCGTTGGTCCCTCTTTACCGGGCAATAGTGCCTGCGACGGCGGGTCTTTAATAAACCGTCCCAGGTTATTGTTCCACGAACCACGTAGGAGCAAACACTTATTGTTGTTGCTATAAAAAGAAGTGAAACAAGCACTGATGGGTGCGGATGTGTTGCCAGAATCGATGTGAAGGATGAAGACACCCCAGGATGTGCTCGAAGTGATGCCACGAGAGGTCTTAAGGCGACATTGAGCTCTGAGAAGACTGTCGAAAACGTGCGCTGCCACTCCTCTTCGCCGGACATTAGCCGTGTAGAATCACGCACCGGAAATGATCCATTGTGCCAAAAAAATGTAATGAACTAGCTTGGATTAAACAATAATATTTCTACTAACCATGATTGGCGGCGGTAGAAGATCGATCCATCAACCTGTGTGAGACCTGGTTGCAGAAATCGCAAAGCAGCATAGCCAGGCAGCAGCATAGCCAGGCAGCAGCATAGCCAGGCAGCAGCATAGCCAGGCAGCATCATAGCCAGGCAGCAACCCCTCCTAATACAAACACAAGGGCACAGCATGAAAAGAGGGGAAAAGGTGTTTTTGTATGAAATCAGCGCAGTTGCAAAGCGCTCAAGCAAATAAACCAAAGAGACCGAGAAACGGGATAACAACGAACAATGGACTTAGGGGAAAATAAGACAAAACTTAGCAACACTGCAAGAAAGTTGTCCAGGTCTGACGCGGTTATCATTACAAAAACGAGCGAAATGACGTATGCGAACATTATCAGACAAATGAAACAGCAACAACAACAGTAAGAGGAGATTTGCTTGTCCAACTCCGTCATAAATCTGGCCAGATGCTGAATATGTTTAAAGAACGAGTGTCTGCTGTGCTCAAAAATTGCCGCAAATGTCAAGATCTTGAGTCACACAGTGAAAGTAGAAGTACGTGATGTAGATGTTACCACAACAGAGAAAGAATTACGGGAAACTGGTTGCTGTAAAGTCCTTCAGGCCAACGAGAAATGGCACGCAAACTACAAAATATCAGGAAAGCCGTTGGTCCCTCTTTACCGGGCATCAGTTCCCTCAGATGCTATTGATGCTCGATTTTGGACATATCGCAAGGCACTGTAAATCAACGGAGGACCGTAGTGGCTCATGTTTATGCTACGGAGAGAAAGGTCACCTTGCAAAGCAGTGTACGGTAGAACCTAAATGCGCTATATGTAAACAAGGGACTGGCAGCACACGGAAGCTTAAGGTGCCCGGAGTATAAAATAAGCAGTAAACTAACTAATGAAATGCCTGCAAATCAATCTTAACTTCTGCGAAGCGGCACAACACCTCCTAAGCACCGTTCCACTAAATAATGGCAGCAAAAATACATTCAAGAAAGGAACCGCAGGAGCGAAAATGGGAGGTCTCAGAGAGCTTCACATATAGTGATCACTTTGCGATTTCCCTGAAAGTGCCGAACATTGGTTGGAAAACAAAATAGGTTGATAGCAGCATGACAGAGCATCGACGAGGGGCAAAAAAGATGGGACTCGTCCTCGAAAAGACAATTGACAAAGAAATTGATCACAAAGGTAGACGAATGGATAAAGAAGAAACTGATTTCCACCTCACGCACTTCCTCACCGGGCATGGCTGTCTCCGCCAATACATACATAAGAATAACCATGCTGATTATCCCTACTACCAACATTGCAATGGGAAAATTGAAAACGCAGAGCTCATACTAATTGACTGCCACATATTTAGTAATGAACGCAACCACCTGGAACAATGTATAGGAGAAGCCGTGTCCCCTGAAAGCTTGTTGTCCAAAGACCATGCATGGCAAAAATGTGCAAACATCATTAGGGCAATTATGACCGATTAAGAAAAGACGAGCGAGCGCGTATTCTGATAACGCACGCTGAGTGACGATGAAGACTAACGTCCAGTGCCTGCGCTGCAAAGTAATATCGGAATTGACAGTCTCGCGGGGGTGCCACAGGCCCATCAAAAGAGAGCTTACGTAGGGTGCACACTTTATAGCTTTATTGCTTAATATTGTTATGGACAACGGTTCTCAGCCCAACTGATTCTCTTTCAGTTGAGTAATTTTGGGTTGATATACTTTCGGCATTCCTATGTCTTGCCGATATTGAACACCTATAACACACTAAACGGTCACACACAAAGGGCGTTTATAGAATGTTGTTAAGTGCACTCTAATTACCGTCGTCGATTCACACTACTCAGTCAGCAGTCATATGACGGTATAGGACTTAGAAATTTAAGATATAAATAGCTGTAAGGAAAATAATAAAACATGGCGAACCTGCCAGGAGCTCAACAAGCATAGACAAGTGAACACAATAAGCCAAGAAGAGAAGTGAAAAATCGAAAAAATGGCTTGGTGGAAATCAGTTTTAAGTGTAGTTATGATAGCCATTAATGGCTATGAAGTTGGTCAAGACAATAAAATAACTAAATACGAGCCACCAAATGACACCGATAGTCGAATTCTTACCAAAGTGGCAGCAGACAGTGATTTATGCCCGGTCGCGTACATTTCGCTTCTATTGATAATAGTAATTATGGCGTTGTTTATAATTATGACTCTTTTTAAAAAAGCAGTTCAGTAGAATACAATAAAACTAAAAAAAAAATATTAATAATAATAATAAAATAAAATAAAAAAAATTAAAACCCACAACAATAAACAGAAAACGGTGAAGTAATAAAAAGACGGAGAAATATCTGTTAGCAGTGTTTTGAAAGCGAATTAAATTGTCAGCGCTTAATCCAAAGTAAAGGTCAAAGTTATGACCTCTTAACAAATTTAGAATTCCCTGACAGCAGAAAAATTAAATCCTACAACACCCTCCGATGCCAAGGTGGATAACAGCAGAAAAACTAAAACTATTGAGTAAGCAAATTATTGGTTTCTCACGTGAATCTTTTATTTTTGGGCTTAGGCGCTTCATCATTCTTAGTGTCAGTTTTCAGTGTAACAATTTTGTTACTTATAGTATTTTTTGTCAAATTACCTCTATTTACCTCTATTCAGCGTTGCCGCTCAGATTCGTAGATCGAAGATTTATGTCTTCTATTCACCATTGCATTCATTACATGTTTTTGACTACATAACTATGTGAACACCTGTAAGTTGGGAAGTAATAGTGAATAAATATCAAAGAAGAATTCGACGTATCTTACAAATGCTTAAATAAAAGCCTTCCACCATCACGAAAAACACAGATAAAACATCTTAGTCTTCTTATGTACCAACACATCGTCATAACAGGTCTTAGCAAAAAGGTGTACACGCTACTAAGCGCAACACACCAAACTGAATTTATAAATTTCTTTAGTTCAATTTAAACAAGTACTTGTTCGAGCGGCTGCAAATGCAAGCGCAATTACCGCAAGATATAAACGAATTCTTAAATCTAAAACTACTAGAATTCACAGACATCGAAAATACTGACGACACAGATACAGACACTAACAATCAAAGTCCCTCAGAATCTAAGACAAACAAAATGACACCTGTAGAGTTTATAAACATAGCAACAAAAATGTTGCACGACTTTAACGGAAAAATCGACAATTTAGAAAAAGCCACGAAGCGATCGCAATATCATAAATATAGACAAAATTATCGCAAACGGCAAGCAGATGGCTGACTAATGAAGCAACGATTCAAGCTATCAAAGCTACACTGAAATCAAACGTTAAACATAAGACACCTCAAAACGTAACATCTAAATTGGATAATGTAAAGCAACACAATAAAAGCGCTAATGACTTCATTAAAGATATTGAGAGTCTCACATTACAATTAGAAAATGCATATATAGCAAACGGTTTGGTGCTCGCGCTTGCCAAAAGTTGTTTTACCCAGTCCGCACTAAAATCAATAAAAACAAATGCAAAGTCAGATGAAATTAAACTTTTTATGAGGGCAGGTCACTTTTTTTTCAGTAAATGAGGCAATGGGAAAATTCATGGAACTAGGCTCTGAAAGTACGGGAACTCAGCATATCAATTACATAAATAGGTCACGATATTTTAACAGGTTCAGGAGCCGTGGAAATGCATCGGATAAAACCTATAACTCTTCTAATTCTAATAGAAATCAATGAAACCAGAGCCGTATTCAAGACAATAACGGACATAACAGAAACAGGTACAATACTAAGTTTAACAATAACAGGGGAATATCCAAAATTACCCGATATTAAAATCTTACTCATACATTTATCTCTCAGCAACTTTATGACATTCAAAACTTCAGTGACTCAACAGTAACTTTCTTGTTAAATACAGGATCAGAAATAAACATGTTCAAAATAACCAAAGAAGATTCCACTAAAATAAACAAAACCCAGAGTTACAATCTAAGAGGTATAGGAGAAGGTATTATTAGAACTCTCGGCTTCACTGCAGCCACTCTATTCATAAATAACGTGGAACTTGAACACGACTTCTAAATAGTCGATGAAACATTCCCAATACCTTGCGATGGAATAATTGGCCTTCACTACTAATATTGTGGTTCGAGCTGGATTATAATACGACTACATACGTTTCAAAGTCAATTATAAGTAGAAATATCAGATTCATCATCAAAAGACATGCTTTCACTACCAACCAGAGCAGAAGTTATTAGGAAAATTCTTATTGATACACCCGAAGACGTACTAATTCCTAATCAAGAACTAGAAAACGGTGTTATAATAGCAAACACCACGGCGAACGGAAAAAATCCATATGTTAGGATAATAAATACAACAGATAAAAATATTTTTCTTAAACAGAAAAACTTGAGGATTTTAACGTGGTCAATATAGCTAAAACGAATAACAACAAAGAACGAGGAAATACGGTCCTAGATAAGTTAGCAAAAAACTGCCCCCTGCAACATAGAGAAAAACTAAAACAATTTTGTTCGGACTACACCGATATATTTGTGCTGGAAACCGATGCATGTACTTTTAACAATTTCTACAAACAAAAATTACACCCAAAATATCATAAACCAATCTGTATTAAAAATTACAGAATTCCTTATAATGACAAGAGTGAAATCAGCAATCAAATAGAAAAACTAATAGCAAACGATATAATTGAACCGTCAATATCTGAATATAATAGTCTAATACTTCTGGTACCAAAAAAAGACACATCAAATTTTTCAGAAAAAAATGGAGACTTGTGATAGATTACAGGTAAGTCAATAAAAAACTCGGATCTGAAAAATATCCACTCCCTATAATTGACGACACTCTTGACCCACTTGGTCGCGCAAAACACTTTTCTTGTCTAGATTAGTTGTCAGGATTTCACCAAATTGAACTTGAAGAGAGTTTAAGAAACATAACATAATTTTCACCGGGCAACATATCATTCAAATTCAAGCGACTACCGTTCCGTCTAAAGGTAGCAACAAATTCATTCCAAAGAATGATTAATGTAGCCTTTTTTGGTCTCGGACCAGGCAGACGATTTCTATACATGGATGACCTTATAGTAATCGATTGTTCAGAAAACTAAATGCTTACAAACCTTAAATAAGTTTTCCGAATATGTAGAAAAACCAATCTAAAACTTAATCCAGACAAATGTTAATTCTTCAATTCCCAATTCACACCTTAGGACACAAATGCACAGATACGGGAATCTTACCAGACGAAACAAAATTTGAACAAATTATATCCTACCCACAACCAACAAATGCCGACGAATGTAAACGATTCATAGCCGTCGTTAACTTCGCACATCATGCAACATATGTAACAAGATTAACACGGAAAAAGGCATCACTCATCTGGACGAATGAATGTGAAAACGCATTTAAATACTTAAAAAATTCCCTACTATCGCCAAAAATATTAAAATATTCTGATTTCGAAAAACCCTTCTGCATAACCACAGACGCAAGCATCGCATGTGGTGCCATAATCAGTCAAAACTACAATGGTATCCAATTGCCGTAGCATTTGCATCCATAACCTTCACAAAAGGCGAAAGCAATAAGTATGTAATAGAACAAGACCTCACGGCAATACACGGACAGTTAACTTTTTTAAACCCTACATTTATAGCACAAAATTTCTTATCAAAAGTATCATAAACCACTTACATACTTTTCGCCATGAAGAACCCTTCCTCCAAACTTACAAGAATGAGACTTGACGTTGAGGAATTTGACTTTGAGATCGAATACATCAATGGAAAAGATAACTGCGGCGCAGATGCTTTATCTCGAATTGATTTTGGACATATTGAACGACTTAATGCAGAAAATTCTGCCATCAGCAAGTAACTACAAGATCGAAATCACAAAATACGCATTGCCATACAAAACACAGTGAAATTTACATAGAAAACGAAATTAAATAACAAGTGTAAAACACAATTACAACACACGTAGTGAAAAAAGTTACCATGCCTAAAACTAATTATGAACAGGTGCACCAAAAATAAAAATATTGAAAAAATTACCAAATCCGGCATTTAAGGCGTGCTTATCCATGTATAAATATAATAATAAAATACATTTCCTATAGGACGCGGAGGAAATTCTAACCGCACTCCTCGTCGAAATCGCAATAACAGTAATAACAATGGCGTAAATTATAGTTTGATACAAAATGCGGCCAGGAAAGCTTTCGTGATTATGAAGCACAGTTTTCAAGATATAAACATGAAGAAATAGGTAGGCGGTCGCCGAATCCCTTGACTCATATTTCCGAAATCTGAGGGTATCGGACACGCGCAACATTGTGCAGGTATCCGATAGATCGAATCAAGCTAGTAATAACAACGGGGATACCTCAAATCAGGACCATAATTTATTACACAGCTCAGGACGAGCTCCCGAAGAGAATCGAATGATTTCTCATTCTGTTGCTTCGAAAATTATTTCCGGTTGGAAGCTTGCGTTTGATGGCGCTCTTACGAGTGTACCGGTAGATGAATTTATCTTCAGAGTTAATGCTCTTACTAATACTACTTTAAGAGGCGATTATCATTATCTTTGTCAAAATGTACATATGCTTTTCGAAGGTAAAGCTAAGCGATGGTTTTGGCGTTACCACCATTCGGTACGTGATTTAGACTGGGTGGACATTTGCGACGACTTACGTAAAAATTTCAAAGATTTCCGTACAGACTTCGAAATCAAGGAATCCATTCGAAATTTAAAACAAAAAAGTGGGGAAACTTTTGAAAATTATTTGGACCATGTCTTATCGACAGCAGATAGCTTAAGGCAGCCTTTAGCTGATTGTGAGCTAGTAGAGATTATTTTAAGGAATTTGCAGCCGGAAATACGCTTGGAGCTGTTACATCTAGATTTAAATACAATTTCCGATTTGCGTAAAGCATGTCGGCGAAGAGAAAATTTGATCTCCGATATACAAAATAAATCGCATATGCAAAGATCAAATTTTCAGATACGTAGGAACGTATCAGAGGTAGCAATTGCAGACGAAGAACCTGTTAAGGATTATGATATTGCAAGTTTGGCTACTAATAGACAGTACACTAAAAAAACTTGCTGGAATTGTGATGCCACGGGTCATAACTATAAAAACTGTATTAAACCACGAAGAGTGTTTTGCTACGGATGTGGGCTTATTGCATTTTTCTTACCTAATTGTCCAAACTGTAATAATCCGGAAAACGGAGTTCGGGATGTCAGCGCCAGGCTCAGACATCCCTTCAAAAAATCGGAAACGGAAAAGTAAACAAGCAAATTTCAATATTAAAGAGTCCAAAATCCTTTTCGCAGCAAAACCCCAAACTTTTTCGAATTGTACCATTTCACAAACGGTTAATTGCATATCATGAGGCGCGAGATAGAATTTTTAAACAAACACGTTCAGCCAAACGTACAAAGCAGTTTTGGGCTAACATTAAACAGAAGCAAAGTAAATTAAACAATATTTCATCCATTTTTCATAAGACTAACGATCTTCGGCCATATGCTTCCATACAAATTATGGGCAAGACTCAGTTGGGACTTCTCGATTCAGGAGCGTCAGTAAGTTGCTTGGGAGGTGAGCTGGCAAAAAGCGTGTTAAAAAATAATTCGAAGGTTAAAATTCTTAAAACGAATATACGCACAGCGGCCGGTTCACGACAAGCAATAGCCGGAGTATTGCCTTTAGCAGTAACTTACAAGAGCGAAAACAAAATAATTGAATTTTATATAATACCGAACTTAATTCAAGACATATATCTCGGAATCGACTTTTGGAAGGCTTTTAGAATTGCCACTAACATAATAAGCGAAATTGAAATAGCTGAGAAGGACTCTACCTTACATAGTTTGAGTGACGAACAAAAATGGAGACTTCACCAAGCGATTCGGTGCTTCCCGCAGTTTGAACGAACGGGGCTAGGAAAAACTACATTAGTTGAACATACAATAGATATCGGGGATGCGAAACATATTAAACAGAGGCATTTTCCAGTGTCTCCTGCTGTAGAGAAACTTATGCATGAGGAAATAGATACAATGATAAGTTTAGAAGTGATTGAAGAGTCCAGTAGTCCTTGGGCATCGCCGGTAGTGTTAGTGCGTAAGCCAGGAAAAGTGCGATTGTGTTTAGATAGCCGGAAAGTAAATGCCGTAACTGTAAAATATGCATATCCGCTTCCAAATATGGAGGGGATGTTATCAAGACTACCGCCAGCAGAATTAATTTCAAGCTTAGACTTGAAGGACGCCTTCAGGCAAATTCCACTTGAAAGAAGTTCTCGAGAAAAAACCTAATAGACCTCTGTATCAATATACGGTAATGCCATTTGGGTTATGCAATGCTCCTCAAACAATGTGTAGACTTATGGACCGAGTAATCCCATACAATCTGAAAGAGAAGGTATTCGTGTATCTGGATGACGTGTTGTTAGTGTCAGAAGATTTTGAATAGCATGTCGAGTTGTTAAAGACAGTGGCAGACCAAATTATTAAGGCAGGCTTGACCATAAACATAGCAAAAAGTAAATTTTGCTTGAAAGAAGTCCGATATCTTGGATATGTAGTAGGTTTAGGGACTCTAAAGACAGACCCAGAAAAGATATCTGCGATAACCGACTATCCAGTTCCAAAACGGTCAAACAGCTATGCAGGTTCCTTGGAATGGTGGGGTGGTATAGACGATTCGTAACAAATTTTGCCGAAGTTACGCATCCACTTACCGAACTACTAAAGAAATCAAAGACATTCGAATGGACAGATGAAGCTCAATTATCATTTGACTTGGTAAAATCTAGACTTACATCGGCACCTTTCTTGGCAAATCCTGATTTCAAGAAACCGTTTGTTATACAGTGTGACGCAAGTTCACACGGCATAGAAGCGGTATTGGCGCAAAAAAATGATGACGGTGAAGAAATTCCACTAGCCTATATGTCGCAAAAGCTGAACAGTGCACAACAAAATTACTCAGTTACGGAAAGAGAGTGTTTGGCAGCCGTACTAGCCATTAAAAAGTTCAGAGCGTATGTGGAAGGACAAACTTTCACCGTGGTGACTGACCACGCAAGCCTTCGTTGGTTAATGAAGCAAAGTGAACTTAGTGGAGGGCTAGCCCGATGGGCACTCAAATTTCAGTCATTCGATTTTAAGATAGAGCACCGAAGAGGCAGTGCCAATGTTGTACCGGATGCTCTTTCCCGTATGCACTCTGTTGATCAACTGATATCCTCTATTAATATTGATTATTTTCCTGATCTAGATATAACTTCAAACGCTTTCCATGACTCGGATTATGTCGAACGAAGAAGTAAATTGGAGAAACAAAGTGACAAGTTCCCCGATTTTAAAATATGCCACAAGTTTATTTACCACCGGACTGAATTTTACACCGGGGATCCAGAAAAAGAAAACGCTGCGTGGAAGTTAGTCGTTCCTAAGTCTTTGCGATATGCGGTAATTATGCATGCTCATGATAATCCGACAAGTGCTCATGGTGGGGTGTCGAAAACTGCTGAACGGTTACGTAGGTATCTGTACTGGCCAGGATTTTTAAAGATGTAAGTGAGTATGTAGCCAATTGCTAAGTATGCAAAACGACGAAACATCCTACCAAAATACTATGACCACCCATGGGAAAATATACACCAATAGAAAGAATTTTCCAGAAGCTATATGTCGACCTAATTGGGCCTTTTTCAAGATCGAAGGATGGACACATAGGAATTTTAATTGTACTTGACCACTTGTCAATGTTTACTTTTCTCTGTCCGCTAAAGAAATTGCAAACATCACCAATAATAAACTTTTTGAAAGTCCAAGTTTTTGATGTTTTTGGAGTGCCTGAATATATTGTGAGCGATAATGGCAGCCAATTCAAGGCCAAGGAATTTGAAGCATTCTTGACTAAGTGCGGCATCAAACACATGTTTACAGCGATATATTCGCCTCAGAGCAACGCATCGGAAAGAGTTAATCGATCGATCAATGCGGCTTTGAGGGCGTATATTAAAAAGGATTAACGAGAGTGGGATTGTCATCTCAGCATCATAAACTCCGCCCTCCGTAATTCCATCCGCCAATCTACTGGCTTTAGCCCGTATTTTGTTGTTTTTGGACAGCATATGGTAACACATGGCGATAACTATGAGCATCTACGAAATATAGACATGGCCTCTGAAGGAATTGTTGAACATAACTTCCGCTTCGATAATATTTCAAAAGTGAGAGATAATGTAAGAATAAATTTACGAAAAGCTTATGAGCGTAATGAATCTCAATACAACTTGAGGGCACGGCAAATGACGTACATAAAGGGACAGGCATTGCTACGCAGGAATTTTTCGTAAAGTAATATGGCAAAGTCCATTAATGCAAAACTAAATAAAACTTTTCTCACGGCTAGGATCCTCTTACTATGTTCTTGAAGACCAACGAGGGAAGCTTATAGGTACATTTCACGCCAAGGACATGCAGCCATTTAATACGGCTGCCTTTTTCAGATGCCTTCTACAATGCCGAATTCCTGGAGGATCTTCTCGAACGCATCTGCTTTGTGAGCGCGAGTATAATTGTAAATAGGCAAAAGCAAAAATAAAATATATACTGTAACTTTTGTTTCAAGTCACCAAAAATATTTATATACCAAAACCCTTAATACAATTAATAATAAATAAATTGGTAATTAAATTTATGTTAAAAACAAGTTTAAGCGGTCACCTTAGCAAACAAACCAAATCCACCATTGTAATAGATTGGTGAATGAGAGAAATCATAGCGCCTGTCAATTTTGTCAAAACACTAGCTCGGCAAAATGTCAGAAGGAAAAAAAAGACTTCCGCCGACTGCTGGCTTTTTTTTGGATACAACCTCGAGGGAGAAGAAGTCGCGCTTGTGAGGTGATATAACTTTATCCAATTTAATATTCGCAAGTTCGTGCGAAATAAGTTTAATTAAGCCCTGTGTAATCGTGTTTGCGCGGGAACTCAAACCGATTAAAAATATTTCACGGAAAAAGCGCACAGAAACGAAACTCCTGTCGGAATTTTATTTGCTGCAAGCAGTGATCACGTGTGGTGATCGTACCGAGGACTCAATCGAGGACTACATCATTGAACTGGGACTAGAAGACCTTTTCCCGGCACATCGATTTTGCCCAAATCCACAAGGCATGAAGCCATTCGCATTACTAGTATACGCTCAGCAAACCTACATACGCTTAAGTATACATCCGCACAAATATGGATATACTGAAAGCCGCTACCAAAAAAAAATTTAATAACTTTTTTTCTATTTAATGAATCCGGTTATTTTTTTTTTATTTTGCAGATTGACTTTTACATTTAACAAAAATGGATAACTGGGACACTGAAACAAGAATTTGGATTGTCCGCCGCTATCACGCACTGGAGTCCGTAGTTTCGGTTCAAAGAGAGTATAGGCGCACGTTTGGCGGCAATGCTCCGAGCAGATGGACCATAATGAGACTTGTAAACAATTTTGCCGAGCATGGGACAGTCAACAGAAGACCTTACCATCGCAACCCTTCAGTTCGAACGGAGGAAACAATCGCTGCTGTAGCTGCTGCCATACAAAACAATCCACGTGTTTCGACAAGAAGCTTATCTGCTCAAATGAGTGTAAGCAGACAGTCATTACAGTCAATTATGCACAAAGATTTGGACTTATTCCCATATAAAATTCAAATGGCCAACAAACTGAATGCTGCAGACTTGCCGATTCGCTTGGAATTTTGCCAGAAGATGCTTCAAATGGTGGAAGAGGATGGAAACATGTTGAACTGTCTTTTCATGTCTGACGAGGCCCATTTCGATTTAAACGGCAACATACACAAACAAAATTGTCGAATATGGAGTGCTTCCAACCCACAGATACTCCATGAGACGGAATTGCATCCACTTCGTGTCACAGTGTGGTGTGCAGTTCCATCACGCTGCATTGTCGGGCCCTACTTCTTCGAAGAAAACGGTCACACCGTTACGGTTACTGGAGACCGTTCCTTGAGCATGTTTTTCTATCCAGAATTACGCTGAATGAGAATTTCTTTCAACTCTGTGTGGTTTCAGCAAGATGGTGCAGCTCCTCACATAGCCCAACCTGTTATGACAGAATCGCGATGAAAATTTCCCAATAAGCTGATATCCAGAAACTCCACATTCCGTTGGCCACCCAGGTCGCCTGACCTTACTGCACCTGCCTTTTTCTTGTGGGGTTATTGCAAACAGGAAGTCTACAAAGCAAAACCAATAAATTTGAATGAACTAAGGCAATCCATTCTAGAAACAATTGCGGCTATTCCTGTCTCAACTCTCCAAGCAGTAATGAACAACTTTTTGGTAAGATGCCGCACATGCATCAACGAACAGGGGGGGCATTTAAATTCCATTATTTTTAAAACTAATTAAGCTATATTTAATAAAATTAAATGAGCTTTAACATGAATAAAAGAAAAATGAATTCCATACACTGAAAAAAAAATATTTGAGTTTCTTAATGTAGCAAAATTCATCAGTCACCCTGTATACATTGGCAAACTTCAGCAGCATGTTCGCATGCAGATTGGTTTAATTGAAAAATCTCAAACAGAAATAATAAAATAAAATAAACTAAGGGTATATACATATATATACATACATACATTTATCATACCACTAATGCATAAAAAAAAGAACAAAATTGAGTAAGAAAAAAAAAACAACAAAGAAAACTTAAATAATAATCTTAAAGTATCAAAATTTTGCTTGAATTATACATGAATGAATTTACATATTAATAGATTTGTTTGTAACTAAAAAAAAAAAAAAATATCTATTTTTGGCTTAATTTAATATTTTTGTTGTACTTAATTGTAATTAGATAGACAAGTAAAACATAAAAGCAAAAGACCACCACTGGTCTTTGGCCACCCTAATCAAAATTTGTGCACCGCACTGGCGAAGTATAAACGTGCGTAAAATCATAGCGGTAGTGTGAGTAAACAAAATGCGATAATTGAGTTCGCTGTTAAACTGTTTTAGAGCGGACATTTGATGTGTATATACAGGGTTTTATTTTATTAATAATAGAGCTGTATATGCTTATACTCTCCGGCCACCGAACAGATCATCAGGCGCCTTCTGACTTCATCGGGACAGAGCTATGTAAGTTTGACATTTCCTTTTATTACATGTGTATGTACATTCATATATATGTATGTATCTATTGCAGTTGAATTAGACAGCTTAGCTTTATTTCGTATTTTGTTTACATAGCATTTTCTTTATTCTTAATCACAATAATTAGGGTGACCAGATTCCCATTTTTCATTTAATTCTGAATATATTAATTTTATAACAGAAATACGTATTCTGTGAATTTTTTTTTTGTGAATATAGATTAATTTAAGCATGATAAGTTGTAAAAGTACTTATACTGAATTTATAAATAAATATTTTTAGAATTGTAATAGATGCCAAAATGAAACTTTAAATATTTTGTTATTGTGAGATGATGTGAGCCTTAGGTTTGCAAGTTTGGTTGGGTTCGGCGATAAAAACAAGTTTATCTCCTTGGTTGGGTAGGGGAGAACGGAGCAGCGAGAGTGCGGCTACTCCAATGGGTTGATCAAACGGATTTTCATGGTCCGTCCGTATTATTTTAATTGGTTATTTTGGGGGTAATCTCTATAGTTTGTTTTATATAAGTCAACTCTTAGAATAACAAAAAACCGACAAAAATGAAATTTTAACTATTATTTAAAGCGAACATCTTCGTAATAACCACAGAGGAACAAAAGAAGTTTTCTTTGAACTAAAAAATAAATATTTCTACCCAATATTTTATAGACCAATTTTACTTTTAATAAATGTACGTAAAAGAATGTGTTGTTCACTTAACAGGTTAATTCAAATATTTACTTATATTCATTGTGCCGGTAATAAAAATCACGAATGACAGACCAAAGCTTAACACAGAATAAAGATAGTGATTTCGAGCAATCGAAAATAGAACATTTGCAATCGACAAACTGTTGGCAGCTGTCCTCTAAAACTTGGATTTAGTTCAGCTTCCAGAATGACTTTCACTCATATTAAAGTTATTCAACATTTTATTAATGCACTCCTCCAGATCTAAATAAATTTCTTCTTCATTACGGGATACACGAATTCCCAAGCAATACTTTGCCTTCGTATATTTGATGATTCTACAACCCGTTTTGTCAAATATAACACTGTTTTTATGCTCAAGGATCTTCTTGACTGACAACAAGTTCGCATTGGAACCAGGAACATAAAACGTCGTGAACTTTGATTTCAAATGGTCCATTTGACGATAAAGTTTTTAATTGCATATCACCCTTACAAGCTATATCCAGGGTATTGCCATTCACAGATTTGACTTCACCGGTAAACCTTTTCAGCTCTTGAAAATTATTAGCGTCTGCAGTCATGCGTTTTTGATATTTTCCCTTTCTATTAGATTGACATTCTGATGCAAAATGACCAATTCCATCACAATTAAAACAACGTAGTTTCCTTTATAATTTTTATTTTTGTTGTGTTTAAAGTCTCTTTTATTAACCAGCAATGCACCATTCGATAACGACAGCTCCCACTTAACATCTTGCAATAGTTTTTGATTGATTCTATCGGCGGTAATAACCTTACCACTGCTCCCAATACTTATTTTCATTGGCCTGTATTCATCGGGTAATCCTTTCAAAAGAAGTCTTCCTATCCACTCATCATTTACTCTAAAGCCTATATCAATTAGCTTCTGAGCAGAGGATATGATTTGACTTATATAATCTTTAATGCATGAGAATTCAATCAACTGCACACTACAAAACGTTTGCAGAAATCCTATTCGACGATGCAACCCAGTATTTTGAAATAAGCGTTTCATCGCATTCCATATTTACTTTGAAGTCATTGCGTCTTTGACGTAGACCTACAAAATTTTGTCTAACGCCAGGTTAATCTTACATCTCGCATTGCGATCTTTAACACTATCAATAGATTGAATTTCTTTCTGTTCGATATGTTTCCACACATCATCATGCTCAAGCTGCGTACGCATAGCGAAATTCCTCGTTGACCAATTCTTGGAGCCAACCAGCTTCTCCATATTATGTGTCATCGATAAGGAATTCATTGCTATATTTTCAATTTATATTTCCTTTTTAATTTTAATTTACGGCCCATAACCTTTCAGCAAAGTGAACGAGTATTTGAAATTGAATGAAGAAATATTTTCTCACAAAACGACATAATGCAAATGGAATATTCAAAGCTACATACATATGTATGTACATAAATTTGATCGTATAAAGGTAGAATACAACAAGTATTTTCAATAAAAACACTGTTATCACCAGGGCACAATTTAGAGACTTTGTTTTGAGACTAGAGGATTTATTTTGAAACTAATGAATGTCAACTGCGATTTTTGTCTCTATTAGAGACTGAAACTGCTTACTAAATTCAGGGGTAATAATCACCGGTCGTTGAGGTGGCGAGTGACCTAGAGATATTAATACATAGTATATGTATAAGCAATATAGCGTTCATCGACTGACATTGATAGCGTACGGTTGAGCTCCGCGGGGATATCGGTGATTTCTCTTTTGTGTTTCTTTCGTGTTTATTCCCACCTCTACTCGTTAAACTAATGTTTTTTTTTTTTTTATTTGGTAAGAAATCCATTTATTTCTGGTGTAAAATGAAAGATTGTTGATATGTTCGGTGTGTGTCAATCAAGTGTTCTTTATTCAATTATTGAGTTCTATTTATACTAATAACTTATTATGTACTTTCTTATTTACTAATGCTTACATACATATGTACGGCCAAATGCATACATAAGAATATTGGCTCGTACGCGAAGAATGCTGTGTGTATGTTTGTATGTATGTTTGTATACGCTTGCACTCAAATCCAAGTCGCTATTTGTTTACGTAATGAAAAGCGACTCGATCAATAAACCGAGTTTTGGTTTGTCGCGCGTGTTGTATTTTGATACATTTGTAAATATGTATATTTATGTTTATGTAGATATGTATGTCTGTAAGTTTGTATGTTATTATTATATTGAATTGTGTTTGTAAATATTTATTTCTTGATACACTACACTGGTGCTCTAACTAGGACGAAACAAAATATGTCCCGTGGGGGACTATCTCTTGGAGATAGCAGGTTCGCCCTGTGGAGTGACTATATTGGAAAATTTGCATATTTTTTTATTGATGACTTCCTAATATATTTGTGCTGATATGCTCTGTATCGGCGTTTTAACGATAGAATAGAACACACGCGAAGGTATATTTTATAGATATTTGTTGGAACGATTTTCCGAAAATTGACACTGAAGATGGCACAAAGCCGAAATCGGTTTGTCTCCAAACCCTGCTGGGACCAGCATAGTTCTTCATTTATTTTTGCGTGATGCTGGCTTAAGGAAGAAAGTGTGCAAAGTGCAATATTTGATTGCAAAAGTAAAGAGGACTAGTTTTAAGTATAAGTGGGTATCGGCAATAGACATATCTTAGAGATTGAATGCTCATACATATGTCCCATTTTTTGCGCAAAGTGACTACGCGTACCAGGTTGTCCGATCCGGGATGAAGTTCAAATCGAGCCATAACCCACCCATTGGGCGGTAGACGTTCATCTTTGACTATTACCAAGTCGTTCAGTTGTAAATTTGGCTGCGTTTGGCACCATTTCGGTCGCGCTTGGAGATGAGCAAACCAATCAGAAGCCCATTTCTGCCAAAAGTGTTGCAACATTCGTTGCGTTCGAATAAAGCGTTGACTATCTGAAACGTTTGACGCCGCTAAAGTGGCAAGCTGTGAAAGAAGGGGCCTCCCGATGAGAAAATGCCCGGTGATGGGCACCCTCAAGTCGTCCGGGTCCGAAGTCGGCGGTCATAGCGGCCGAGAGTTAAGGCATGATTCAATATGTACAAGAAGTGTGGATAGTATCTCAAATGTGAGACGTGTACTATTCAGAATATCCTTTAGGTGGCCTCCCACAGACCTCAAAATTTGGAGAGAGGGGGGAGGGGGGAAATGCGTTTGGATGCCATGCCTGGCGATAGGAGAACCGACTTCTTTCTTGATATCTTCGACACGTTTCCGTGGATTTCTTGCAACACATTATCTGCCCATATGAAATTTGTGCCGCAATCGCTGTAAATATCCTTGCACAGTCCTCATCGGCGAACAACCTCTGCAACGCTAGAAGAAAGGCGACATAGGACAACCCAGTTATCGCCTCCAGGTGATCCGCTTTCGTTGCTAAGCAAATGAAAATTTCAATGTAGCCCTTGTATGTAGTGTTACCACGATATCGTCACGACTTTAATAAGATAGCGCCGGTATAATCAATGCCGGTTTGTTTAACTGCACGTCTGGCGTTTACAATCCAAAACTGCTGTCGAATATGTGAAATCGTTAGTTGCGGCGCACCATGTAAAGTGGTTATATGCGAGCTTTTGATGACAACTGGGTAATATAATTGGATGCTTCTGAGCGTATAGTAATATAGCTCATTGAATTCGCCCGCGTAAACGAAGGACATCTTGCTCATCCGGGAATGGTGCTAAGCTCGTAAGTTTGCTTCATTTTGGTAGCGTGTGTGAAGAGAAGAGTAACGAAAAATTACGGAATCTTCAGCGATAGCGAAGTGCACTTGAAGTTGCTTACGCTTGACTTCCGCCACTTCCTCCTTGACATCCACTGCTGAATGGACAAATTTAGGCCAATCTGTTTTAGCCAGGGTGGACCATAGCATGAACGTCGATAAAGCCATAGGAGTTAATCCTCGAGTTGCATAGTCGATACCCAAGTTTGCATGTTAACTCCCAGGCTGTGGGATAATTAATTTCGGTAAGTTCCATTTGCTGCACATCTATGTCTTTATTATCGGGTAGTGCCTTCTATAGAAAGCGGAACTTGAAGGTCACAATCAAGCTGGAATTGTTGTGAATTAGGCGAATATAGGCGTTATGGAAAGCCGGCCAGTCTGTGTAATTCCCACTGAATAATGGCAGAGGTAATTTTGGCAGCTCAAGGGATGACGTTTGAGTATGGCTTACAGGCGGGTTTGGAGGAGGATATTCCGTTGATTAAGGATGTTGCTCTTCTAAAGCGTCCAACAGTACGATTCGTAAGTCGAAGTAGAGATCTTCAAATTTGGATGCAGCGGCATGTTTGAAGTATGGTGAATCGCGACTCAGAGAAAAGTAAACAAGTTTTTGGGACCATCAGTCCCAAAGGCCATAAGTCTACATATATGGAAATTCTTTAAGATTTTCTTTAGACCGTAATGGTGAGCTGCTTGCAGTGCCAAGAGTCCCTTCGTCGACTGCAGGATTGTCTTTGGGAGGATTCATCGCACCTATTGCCCTAACCGATACCTTACTTACTCTATGCGCATTAATGCAATGCAAGGTAGTGCATTGTAATTACAAGTATGATGCACTGGCATAATCACCTCTCTATTTGCTGTCTTCTTGGAACGGAGTTCAGTATCCATATATGTATGTAGATACCCGACTTGTTGAACACCACTTGCTATTTTAGGGTTATGTGTTGTGACGTCATCAATTAACACGCTGCTCCTTTTACAAATGGCGAGGATGGCAGTTTTACGAAAATTTCGTGTTTGCTGTCAGCAAAGGTGCAAGCTGCATGTAGGGCTTAATTAAACCCGTTGGACTTATGTTGTCTTCTAGCTTAAAATCCCCTCAAGGGCCACCAAAGATATCGAGATATGCATTGTATCGGAGTTTTAACAATAGAGTACACGCGAAGGTATATTTTATAGTTCAAAATTTATTTCCGTTTTGAACTTTACAAAAGATATATATGTATATAATATAAGCGAAAATTAATAAAACTTATATGTAAGTATCGAGACAATGACTGCTAGTTGACAACTCCTCTCAGCTGCTCACTTTTTCTTCCTCGCCTTTGCAGTTGTTTTCGTTCTCTTTTCTCTACATATGTACACATACATAATTGGATGTCAGAAAACGGCGACGGCGAACTCCAGAACAAAGAATGCCAGATCGGGGCGAAATTTGTATAACAGCGACAGAGCGACACATCGCAACAGCGACGAAAGAAGCCATGGAATTTACATATGCATGTTCTTCAATCGAGTTCGAACAATATTCTTCCTCATCTGAAGAACATATTGAACACATCCGAACTATAATCAATGCACTCCATAATGCTAATATGAAAATCTCGAATGAAAAGTCGCATTTTTTTTAAAGATTCCTTTGAATACTTAGGACACATCATTAAACACAATAGAGTAACTGTAGGTCCAAATAAAATTGAAATAATTAAGGAGTTCCCCGAACCAAAACCATTGAAAGAGCTGAGATCATTTTAAGGACTCGCTATTTACTACAGAAAATGTATTAAAGATTTTGCAAAACTAACAAAACCCTTGACTATACATGTCGAGAAGAACAAACAATGGTAAAAAAAACAAAAGCGCGAAAATAGACGTAAAATTAGACGAATCAGCAACACAGGCCTTTGAAAAGATTAAATTAGAATTGCTAGAATTGTATCAACTAGATTTTCCAAAACCTTTTGAACTCACGACTGACGCAAGTAATTTCGCTATACGAGCTGTGCTTGCTCAGTATAGTAAACCAATCGGTTTTATTTCCACAATTCTAAGCGATACCGAACAAAGTTAAAGTACCAATGAAAAGGAACTCCCATCTATAGTGTGGGCACACGAAATTATTTATACGGAGTGGCCGATTTAACAATCTATGCGGACCACCAGTCATTTATATATTATATATCCGAAAAGAATCGAGATGGAAAAACTTTATACAGGAATACGGAGCAAAATTAGTTTACAAACCAGGTCAACCAGTAAATAACTCAACAAATTGCTTAGATCATTCTGCACAAAGCTCTTATAACGTAGTTTTAGCGCCTTCTTAATTTCTGTCCAATTGTCAGGGTGTGGCAGATTTATAATGTCGCACGAACACTTAATTAGTAAAGAAAGCAGCAACTGCAAATATTGTAACGCTTCCAACTCAACAATAGAACATATTTTAGACTACTGCACCCATTTTAGTAGACACAGGAGTTCTCTTCAGAATACTAAACCTTCAACCTTTCTCACTAACCCAACAATTGAACACATAAATAAAATAATAAACTATCTAAAGTTTTTATATATATAATGATATTTAATGATATTTAATGTAAAGAATAATTAGCATAAGTTACTGATCTCAATAAGCATAAGACCTCTGTTGTTATAGCTTTAGTTTTTTTGTACTTGTCTTTAAAATAAAAGACATACAATTCATTAAAAAAAAATTTTTTTTCGAATATATCTCCATTAAGATGCAACCATCTATATTGTAGGCTACCATACGCTTGGAACGCTATTTGAGAGAAGTTCAATCTGATCCTTTGCTACTGGTGATTATGTAGCTTTAAGATTAGTCTCACGTACACGTGATATAAACCATTTCATCAGTTTGGTTCGCGGTAGGAGGTTCCAAAGACGGATAGCGAAAACAAAGAACTGACGTTCGGTTACACGGCAACTATATCTCATACCAAGTAAGTTCAGGGATCGAGGAGATTTAGTAAATTGAAGTCGCTCCATAAGATATTTGTCTTCTTGGGCAATAACCACTTTGTGGAGAAGTGTTAGACATTTTAACTTTAGCAAATCGTCAAATTCTACAGTAAATATTAATTTGGAAAAGTGCGTTATGTGTTCTTGGCGTTTTATACAATAAACGTATCTGGCAATATTGTTATAAAGGACATTGAGTTTACTCCGACACAGACTATCACAACTAGCATACAGTTCACACCCGTATAGTAATGTTGGTAATAGGAATGTTTTTGCTAAAAGCAGCCGAATTTATGTTCCCATTTATTTTACTATTTACTTTTGTTTTAAATGACATGGACTTGTTTGTTTTGTTTACATACATATGTACGTACGAGTACAATGCAAGTCGTACATACATACAAACTTTTGAATAAATGTACATAAGTATGTATGTGCAGGCTGTTTAAACATGAAACATTTGATCGTTTCGGGAGGGTATGTACATACATATGTATGTCCGTACGTGTGCAATACGAATACAAATCCACTTTAGGTTTGCATAATTAAATATATACATTCGTATGTATATTTTAGGTTGCAACCTGAAAGAGTGGACAGAATGGAAAGAAATTTTGGTTTTGCATTGATATGACAACTAGTTCTGTGATAGGGTGGAACAAATGAGCTTAGATGAGGAAGTGGCACCTCCAGCTATAATGTAGGTGCTTATAGGAAACTAAATGGGAGTGTTTACAAGGGGGCATTACACAGATATGCGTTTGGAACCACAAGTCACATGGGATTCATATCTATGTACTTCGTTGACGTCGAATACTCTGTTATTACATAAATAAAAATGCTCCGAGTGACTAAAGAAATAACTTGGACCTTGAAGTATTAGCTTACACCTACAGATTTTAATTGATCATTCGTTTTCATTTATGAATTATTTCAAAGCAAAATAACGATTAAGTACTAGGTATATATACAAATTAAGCATTTACATTTTGTATAAAATTTAATAGAAAATCTCTGGTGTTACATTGTAATGGTAGGACGAACTGAGGAACTGGAACTTCATTTCTGTTTTCGTTTTCAGTTTAAAAATTAATTAGCATGTTGTGAAGGATGCAGCACACAGAAATCTAGTCATTGCCTTCATTCTTATTTAATGTCGAATGCATTCTGAATTTGAGTTCCTTCAGGCTACTGAATTTTACCTTCAAAAAACCAAAGCAGTTTTCGACTCATACACTGTATTTTGAGAAATACTTGTTGAACATGTGTCTTTCATCTTCTGTGTACTCGATGCTATTCTGTCTAAATAGCGTAATTAGAAAGGGCTTCAGTGGATAAGCGCTATCCCCAACTCTCCACTGAGAGGGTGATAAGAAATATTTGAAAGGCAAATACTTTAAAAAAATTTTTGCATCATTACAATACCCGGATAACCAACTGTTAACGGCCTTATTCTCAATTTAAAATCGCAAATAGCTTTATGTTTAATAGCATAATGTCGTTTACGAGAATAGTACATCGTATGCTCATTAACCGGAGCTTCAGATACTTTAATCACAGAACCGTCAATATATCCTACACATCCCGTAATTTCTGTACTGGTTGAGAACACAATTTGCTGCCTCTCTTTCATCGGACCAAAATAGGAATTTAAGCTTCAAATTCAAAATGGCTTTAAATATCCTTCTGGTCACGTCGTATATAGTGCCCCCATCACCAACACCAAAAAAAGAAGCTATTTTACGTAAAGATTGTCCATCACCGGATGATCATAAACGGTAATGGACAATTTTGAGCTGCAATTCTATTGGAAGCTGTGCTTCACGTCATGCTTTATTAAGTTCAAAATATAACAGAACGCCTCGGGACGGACCCTAACCATTTGATTGAATCTGTTATCGTATAACTTTCTGATCACTCTTTGCTCCCATTCGGATGACTTTGGAATGCTCAGGTGAACACCCCTGCCATTATTTAGCACACAAGGTATGCATGAATTAAAATTTTCAATCGCTTCATCTTCCTCGTCGCCTGGAGAATAGTAAAGGTGTATAATGTATAGACAAATGCAGTAAAAATATTTCTCTCTTACTCGAATTTATATCCAGTAAATTAAGCATATGATTTTGGCACAAAACTGCTACAATTTTATCTCGTGCGCGGCATTTTAATTATTTACGTTTTAGCGAACAGCTGATTCGTTCGAACAACTCACAGGAATGTTCACAAGCCTAATATTTTTTTAAGATATTGATATACGATATACGATTGTATGACACCTTGTGAAGTACCTAATTGTGTTGAGATTAGTAGTTCAATAAACTTTCGGCATTCCTATGTGTTGCCGACATTAAACACCTATGACGTACTAAACGGTCACACACAAAGGGGCGCTTATGGAATGTTGTCAAGTGCACTTTAATTTCCGTCGTCCATTTACACCACTCAGTCAGCAGCCATGTGACTGCCTATGACTTAGAAATTTGAGATATAAATAGCTGTAAGGAAAATAATAAAACAGGCTGAGAATAACCACGTAACAATATATGAAACTTACTACTATTAAAATAATCGCAAATAAAATAAAACAAAAATTAAAATAAATTTAATAATAAATAGTAATAATAAAAATTTTAATTATAAAATAATAATAACAAATAAATATATAAATAAAGATTAATAATAATACTATGTAAATTAAATCAATCAACTTTATACAATCTAAATTGAAATAAAAAAATAAATAATACAATCATAATAATATAAACAAAACTTTAATAAATTAAATAAATAAATAAAAATTCTGACGTGTACATGAAAATCGCCGATACACGTGTATTTTTACTTTTTCTCCCCTATCCGAAAAAGTATATTTGGTTCATAGGACAGAATGTGTGTAACGCGGTGTTTGTAACGCAGTGTAATTGACAATTTTATTGTGTTTTTTTTATTTATTTATTTTATTTATTTCATAAGTCAATGAACAAAGTTCTTACTGACTACTTAGAGTTACAACTTAAATTAACAATAACAAATTTCACAAAGCAGAATACAATAATGAGAGAAACTCAACTTTACATAAAGAAAAATCGAGGAAGACAGAATTCGAGATCTCGTTGAATTCGCAGAGTGCACGTGACAAAGGGGCGTTTCTTGCATAATTGGTTTTGAGTTTATCCGGATAGAATGGATTGAAATTACGTAAAGTCCTAAATGGCGCAAGGAAATTAATACTTTGGAGCAAAGACGGACAGTCAACAGTGCCATTAATTATACCATACACAAAAGAAAGTGAAAGAACTGTCCTTCTCTTCTCGAGCGATTTAAGGCTTATAAGAAGCAAACGCGAATTGTAAGAAGGTAAGGGATCCGAAAATTTCAAAGAACGTAGAGCAAATTTTAAAAAAACCTTTTGCACACGTTCAATTCTATCTATCAAATACTGTGAATAAGGTCTCCAAATAAACGCTGCATATTCCAGTCGAGATCTAACATAAGACGAAAAAAGTAGTTTTAGAGTATATGGGTCAGTAAAATTTGTACTGTGCCGGCGTACAAAGCCTAAAACTGAGTAAGCATTAGATATAATAAAATTGATGTGATTATTAAAAGAGAAGTTGGAATCAAATATAACACCAAGATCTTTGATTTCATCAACAGTCTTGAGTATTGTATTCGAAATAGAGTAAGATGTGTGCCTGGTGTATCGAGCTTTAGCAAGAGTCATATGAAAACATTTTTTAATATTTAGAGAGAGATGTGACTGTTGACACCAAAGAGACAAATTGTCCAAATCAGCTTGGAGGTTTGTCACATCGGTTGCACTTTTTACTACTGAAAATATTTTCAAGTCATCTGCATATAACAGATATCTGCTAAATGAAAAACACTCTCCAATATCATTGATGAATAAAACGAAGAGCAACGGCCCTAAGATACTTCCTTGTGGTACACCTGACGTGGCAATGAAAGGTTCAGAGGAAACACCATCGACTGTTACGACGCAACGTCTATTGCTTAGGTACGATTTCAACCAGCACAGGAACACAGAATGAAAACCTAAGCTAGCAAGTTTAAACAATAAAGTATAGTGTGGAACTTTATCGAATGCTTTTGAAAGATCAGTATAAATGCAATCAACCTGGGATCCCAGTGAAAAAGAATTTACGCAATATTCACTGAACTCTGCCAGATTAGTAACCGTGGAACGACCAGGAACAAAACCATGCTGTTTAGGTGAAATTAAACTCTTAGTCGCAAAATACATCTTCTTTTTTACTATAGTCTCAAATAGCTTGGAGACAGATGAAAGCTTAGAAATAGGACGATAGTTATAGACATCATTCTTTTTGCCAGCTTTAAAAGTTGGGGTAATGGTTGTCAATTTCCAATCGTCTAGAAAAGTACCTGTACATAGAGATTTATTAAATAACAGTTTAATAGGGCTAATAACCGCTGGACAGTTTTTCAAGAAAAGAACTGAGAAACCGTCAATATCAGTTTGACCCGAAGGCTTAAGACTTAAAATTCCTTCTGATACATCGTCCAAAGTGAGATTCAAATTACCAAAGTTAATTGGAGAGGGAAAATTTAATAAACTATTGTTGTTGGGCTCGACAGACAAAACTTGGTCCAGAACGAAATTAGATTTAAAAAACTTAGCAAACAGATTAGCTATCTCACTCGGTGTACTTACAAATTCATCCCCTAAGCAGACAGCGGATGGTACCTCAGAACAAGATTTTTTTGACTTAATATAATGCCAAAAACTCTTGGGATTTAAGTTGATATTCGATTCAATTCTAAATATATAGTTTTTATAAAGAAATTTTTCCAAACAGTTGAAGCGTTTTTGATAGTATTGATGTTTTGAAAAATAACATTGATCATTAGTTTTCTTAAACTTCTTATAGAATTTATTTCTTTTGTTTTTTAGCGATTTCAATTCCCTTGTGTACCAAGGGAGCTTATACTGCTTATTTTTAAATACTGGGATATTATTATGAAAAACTTCCAGAACATGACATTTAAAAATAGAATAACACTCCGCAACATTTTTATTCAAAAATAAATCTTCCCAACTAAAATCGAGTAAAAGGTCATTAATTTTTGAAAAATCACATGCTGAAAAATTAAAAGTAATCCTCTCATCAAGCTTAGGAGTTGTGAATTCATAAAACTCAACTTCAACGCTTAAAGGGACATGGTGCTTATCTGGAGTTGAAATCGGCAAAATACATTGGGAAATAGTTACACTGATATTGTCACTAACAAATACAAGATCTAGAATTCTGCCAAGTAAGTTTACAAAGCTGTTAATTTGGACTAGACTTAAACTTAACATATTATCAACAACATAAGATGCAATTGTTGTTGAGACATTAGTTGCAATAAGATTAGAATTTGAAAAATTATTTGACCAGGTAATTTCAGGAATATTAAAGTCACCAAAAACGCAAACTTGATTATCGGCAATCTTGTTATGGACTAAGGAAACAATATTATCTGTATGCGCTTTATAAAGTTCAAAATTACTGCAAGGTGGAATATAAGAAACAATTAGGAATAAAGAATTAAGCCCATTTGAACCTCGAACGCAAACGCACAATTGATCCAAAATGGGGTCATCGTTCTGAAGCGTAGTTAGAAATGCTCGAAGATTACGACGAACGGCAATTAGTACACCTCCACCTAAAGAACAACTGGTTCTTTCAGCATCACGATCCTTTCGAAATACGACGAACAATTTGGAGTTGAAAAATTCTTCATCATAGAAATTAGCATTCAGCCATGTTTCAACAAAAATAAAAACGTCGAAGTCCAAATGCGCACATGAACTGTATATGGTGTTCGATTTAGTACGAATACCACCCATATTCTGAAAATAAATTTATTGTGTTTATTCCAACAACAACAGCCCACTCGGCTAGTATAGCACAGCATGTAGCGTGTTGGCTCTGCAACTCCGAGCTCCTTGGTTCAAAAGCTGAGAAAGTGCTAAAAAAGATAAAAATATTATTTATTAAATAAAAGGAAGATGAGAAAATGTGGGGACTTACGATATAGTACTATAACTTCTTCCATTAAAAAACTGTTGTTTTTTTCAAAGAAAATCTTTCATAAACTGGCCTCGGTCTCAATAAAATTGTCAATAATTAAAAAAAATATAATAAAAGAAAGTGATATTAATTAAAAATATAAATAAAGATTAATAATTGCAATAATAATATATAAATAAAAACTAAATAAAACAAATTAAAAAATAACGACATAAGAACATGTATGTTGGAAGGATTTTCCATCATCCCTTGTCAAATTTGATATTGAGACATACCGGTTTCGGCGTTGTGCCATCTTCTGAGAAACAATACCGGCAATACCGCAAGAGTCGGGAAAAACCGAACTCTCGCGCGCCCCTAGCGAAGAGGAAAGAGCAATATTTTACCAACACCGACACTCGCGCAACTCAAGAAGCAGCGTGGACTACCGTGACGAACCTAAAGCGTCAAAAGAAAAAACTTCCTCGTCCGGACGCAATACTAATCTAGCACACGTCCTAAAGATAGAGCACTGTTAGAGGCCCTGGCAAGCCTCGATGTCGTACTTCTTAAATCTGTCACCGAACATACTTTTTGTCGAAACGAGTTTGGATCAATAATCGGCCTGAAAAGTAGACTGGAAAATAAGATCTAGCTTTACACATGTAATTATATTCACTATTAATAGAAACAGAACCACCCAAGCCAATTCCAACAAAATAACATATTTCGAAATATTCATTGAAACGCTACCATCTCGTTAGTACAATGGATCCAAAAGGGAAGAGCCAAAGAGATCATGCCTGACATAAGTAACGCATGTGAGGTATCAATGACAGAAAACCCGTTAATGGACAACATAAAACCGACAGCCCTCTCTTCCCACAAAACAGGGAAGCCGATTAAAGTGCACGCGATGATCTAAAAAAAACACAGGGGCTCAGCATACCAAATTGTTACCAAAAAATAAAAAGCAAAGATAAGTCGTTAAGAAGCACAATATATTTGAAAGTTGTGTGAGGACAAAATATCCGTCCTCCTGAATTTAGCCCACACGGTCAACACATCCACATCATCAACACAGCAACGTGGCAACATGGTATCGCAACATGTAGCTCAACAACACTCTTTGACACACCGTCGCCATAGCAACGCAACATGTAGCTCAGCAACACTCCTTGGCACACCATCACCATAGCACCGCAACCGTAACGTCATACGATCGAGCAGCACAGAAGACCCTGCCTATATGTAGTTCATTAACACTCCTTGGCACACCCTTACCTTCTTCTTATGGCTTGCATTTAGTTTGAATAAACTGACCGCGAATTCGTTAATTATACAAAAAAAAGCACTGAGAAGTTGCCAAAGAAAAAGCGTTGAATGAATTCCTACTAGAGAATCGTTATTTTCAGGTTTTATGTTATTTTTCAGAGTAATGGAAAACCACTAACTACTTAATTCTTTACAGAAACCATCGGCACAAATCGTTATGGAGCGGAAATCAGTGCGTTAAAAGTAAGAAATATGCGCTCTGCATATAATAAAGCGAAGAAATGGGAAGGAAGTACTGGCGCAGGTTGTATGGATGGTGCTACTATCAAAAGTAAGTTATTCTATTCAATTGAAAATATAATAATAATAAATAAGTGTGCAACTCTATTTAGGCACTCTGCTTAAAAAGTTTCGCTATTTCTACGAGTTTGACGATATTTTCGGCGGCCGGCTAAACGCCTGTGCTGTAGTTGAAGAAATAATGAAAACTGCTGATATTAGCTTCGAAGCATTAAGTCCTGCGCAAATGCCTGTGCCAATCGAAATCCCTGTTTTAAATGAAACTACGACCACTACTAGCCAAAGAGGAATAAATTCCAGAACAGTGGCTTCGGACATTATACAAATTCATAGCGAAATAGTAAAATTGCGAAAGCAAAAGTTAGAGGCAGAACTGGCTGCAAGGGAAAAATACTTCGAGCAAAAAGAAAATGATTTGAAATTAAAAGCTAAAGGAATTAAAGAAATGAAGATAATAGCACGAAAAGACATTGAACAACTAGAGCTACAGATGAAAGAGCGGATTGCCATGGAGGAGCTAAAGCTCAAGTAGTTTTCTAAAACTAATTGGCCCATAGCCATAGTCAAGATAAAGTCGGCTCTAAAGTTAGAAGCAGCTTTTTGAAATACTCGTAGCATAACGGAACATATGTCAAAAAATCTACTTCTGACTTCAGAGTCGACTTTATCTTAACAATGACTATGGGCCATTTAATATACAACTTTTACGCAAGATGTATGTACCTATTTATTCTTCTATTTAATTTTGTTTAAAATGGTATGGACTCGCACATCATTTTACTTGTACAATAGCGGGCATGTTTATATGATGAATCGTTTTTGTTTGTTTTATTTACATACATATGTACGTACAATGCACGTCGTACACAAGATTGATATAGAAGAGATTGCGCCGACAGCTAACAAAAATAATTTACGACCTGCGCATGTACGTCACACCTGCAATAACGTATTCTCATTTTGATTGGAGAATTGCTTTATAAGTTTGAGAAATATAATAAAATCGCGTTGCACTTCACAAAAAACTTTAATTAAACCTTTAAAATTATAGAACACCAAATATTTACTTCACTCGTGTTGGAATTTTAAGGAAACTTTGCCGATGTGATGTCATTTTGAGCAGCTGAATGCCAATATCGTAAAGCAATAAGGTAACTGACCTGCGCAAGGCGCAATCTTTTATTTATCAATCTTGGGTCGTACATACATACATAAAATTGAATAAATGTACATATGTGTGTATGTGCAGGCTGTTTACATATGGGAGGGTATGTACATATGTACATTCTAATGGTAGGACGAATTGAGCAACTTTAACTTCGTTTCTGTTTTCCTTTTAGCATGTTTTGAAGAATGCAGCACACAGTAATCCAGTCATTGCCTTCATTCTTATTAAATGTCGAATGCATTCTGAATTTGAGTTCCTTGAGGCTACTGAATTTTACCTTCAAAAAACCAAAGCAGTTTCCGACTCATACACGGTATTTTGAGAAATACTTGTTGAACATGTGTCTTTCATCTTCTGTGTACTCGCTGCTATTCTGTCTAAATGGCGTAATTAGAAAGGGCTTCAGTGGATAGGCGCTATACCCAACTATCCACTGAGAGGGTGATAAAAAACGCTCCGGATATTTGAAAGGCAAAGACTTAAAAAATATTTTTGCATCATGTACACTACCCGGATAACCAACTATTAACTGCCTTATTCTCAATTTAAAATCGCAAATAGCTTTATGCTTAATCGCATATTGTCGTTTGCTCCTAGAACCGTAAATATATCCTACACATCCCGTAATTTCTGTACTGGTTGAGAACACAATTTGCTGCCTCTTTCTTTCATCGGACCAAAATAGGAATTTAAGCTTCAAATTCAAAATGGCTTTAAACATCCTTCTGCTCACGTCGTATATAGTGCCCCCATCACCAACACCAAAAAGAGAAGCTATTTTACGTACAGATTGTCCACATCGGATGATCCTAAACGGCAAAGGACAATTTTGAGCTGCGATTCTATTGGAAGTTGTGCTTCACTTAAACTTGTGTTAAAAACTTCGTCATGCTTTATTAAGTTCAAAATATAACAGAACTGCTCGGAACGGACCCTAACCATTTGATTGAACCTGTTATCGTCGAACTCACTGAGCACTCTTTGTTCCCAATCAGATGACTTTGGAATGCCCAGGTGAACACCCCTGCGATTATTTAGCACACAAGGCATGCATCAATTAAAATTTTCAATCGCTTCATCTTCCGCCTGGAGAATAGTAAAGGTGTATACTGAATAGACAAATGCAGCAAAAATATTACACTCTTACTCGAATTTATATCCAGTAAATTAAGCATATGATTTTGGCACAAAACTGGTACAATTTTATCTTTTTCACTCGTGCGCGGCATTTTAATTATTTACGTTTTAGCGAACAGCACTAACGACTCTCTCACATAAGAGACGATAAGAACAGGATAACATTATACAGAAATTCTTTAACAGAATATGATTTGAGGAAATGAGCTTCAATCTCATAGATTGAGACTAAACCTGAATATAAAATTTAATAATAATAATAAGAAGAAGAAAAAATGAACTAAATAATACTAACCTATACACACCTTGTTTTTATATAATACTTACCTTTACTCACCTTGTAGTTATACTCACCTCAATTCCGATTGTGAATGCGCACACAATTTTATACCAAAATGTACTTATTAAAGGAGCAACGAGATTTTCTGTTGACATTGATTAGTTGTTCGCCTCTTGTGGAAATAAAACTCTTACACACATTAGGAAAACATATCGTCTCCTTTCTCTTTTGTGCGGAATATTAAAAAAATAAAAAGTGGGAAGAACTTTCCTCTTTCGCAGTAGCGCAAATAATATGAAAACACTAATCATCAAACAATATTTATCAGCTATTAGAAATATTTAGTATAAATAGATGTAAGCATTCAAATGTAATTTTAATTCTAAATATACGGAATTAAAAAAGGAGCCCCTGCTCAGAAAATATATTTTTTATTATTTTCTCCACGCAGAGCTTTAACTCGCGCGAAGACCGACATTATATGGGCGCGAAAATCAAAAATGGTCAAATCGCTATAATTGCATAAGAAGCAAATATTTTCGATTTGTAATCGTCCTTTCCTATATTCATATATTTGCTTAAATAACCAACATATCTGTATACTATATACACTATACATTAGACTGACCAAAAAAAAATGAAAGTGCTTATTTTTTTGAGGCTCATGACTTTTTTGCTTCCATTATGAATAAAAACCATACCCTGAAAATTTGATGCAAAAATATTAACATTTAGAGGTCTCGCGTGGACGTTTTGTGCCTCCACCTCAAGTGCTTAAAATTACTCGTCCTTCAATCCATGCGCACGCAAAATCCATTAAGAAATTTAAGTTTTTGAATATCTTATAATATGGTTTTAAGGTCACTGAACACTCTGGGTAAGTTAATTTTCCGATATGACCCTAACATTTTGATATATTGGGACAAAATCGTAAAAAAAAAACGATAAGAAATTCGAAAATTACAGTTTAAAAGTTGATTATTAAAAAAAAAAAGTTTTCAATATCTTATCATTAATGCTATTTATAACCACATTTTTAACAAAGAAAATGAGCTATCATAGAGAGCTTTACGTTCATTACTTCTCGAGATATCTATAACAAAACTGTGCTTCCAACAATAAATTATGCTCTCACATTGTGCGTTTTGAACTTAATCAAAATATAAACAACAACAAAAAACAAATATGCTTGGTATCGTATAGTTGTAAAACACACCTTACGTGAAAGTTATAAAAATGAGTTCTCAACAGTGCAAAGGTTGGCTACTAGATTCGTCTCCAACATATTTATCCGTGTACGGCGAGCCAACAAATAAAGCCGTTCTGCTGAGTTTAGTGCATAAAAAATAAACCATTTACAAGTGCATCCTGCGATCCAACTGTCTGGTATTTGTTAAAGCCCGTTGTGCATCAAAAAGCGAATTTTATAAATTAACAACTGGAGAAAAATTACTCTCGCAATGATTATGTAGAATTATTAGAACTAGCGCTGTTATTTATTGGAAACCTCAAAAATAATAACATTACAATTCGCCAACCGGGTGCAGTTCATCGAGCTCGCTGGATGGCTAAGATCATTTACTGCTTTAAAATTTATATTTTTCGCGAACATTTTCCCTTGACAAAAGACCAGTTGAGTGCACTTCGAATTTTCAATGTGTTTGTAATTAACGTTTATTTAAAATATTGGTTCACTTGTGAAATATCAAAGCAAGCCCCTATGAATGATTTGAATCTTTTAAAAGAAATACGTCAATTTGACCAGGTTAACCCATTTATTTCGGAGATCGCATTGCGAACATTTCGTGGGCACACTTGGTACCTCAACGAAATTCTAGTGGGCTTGACATTTTTTGATTTCAACATCAGCCCACGATATAAGAAGTTAACAGCGCTAGTTCTAATAATTCTACATAATCATTGCGAGAGTAATTTTTCTCCAGTTGTTAATTTATAAAATTCGCTTTTTGATGCACAACGGGCTTTAACAAATACCAGACAGTTGGATCGCAGGATGCACTTGTAAATGGTTTATTTTTTATGCACTAAACTCAGCAGAACGGCTTTATTTGTTGGCTCGCCGTACACGGATAAATATGTTGGAGACGAATCTAGTAACCAACCTTTGCACTGTTGAGAACTCATTTTTATAACTTTCACGTAAGGTGTGTTTTACAACTATACGATACCAAGCATATTTGTTTTTTGTTGTTGTTTATATTTTGATTAAGTTCAAAACGCACAATGTGAGAGCATAATTTATTGTTGGAAGCACAGTTTTGTTATAGATATCTCGAGAAGTAATGAACGTAAAGCTCTCTATGATAGCTCATTTTCTTTGTTAAAAATGTGGTTATAAATAGCATTAATGATAAGATATTGAAAACTTTTTTTTTTTAATAATCAACTTTTAAACTGTAATTTTCGAATTTCTTATCGTTTTTTTTTACGATATTGTCCCAATATATCAAAATGTTAGGGTCATATCGGAAAATTAACTTACCCAGAGTGTTCAGTGACCTTAAAACCATATTATAAGATATTCAAAAACTTAAATTTCTTAATGGATTTTGCGTGCGCATGGATTGAAGGACGAGTAATTTTAAGCACTTGAGGTGGAGGCACTAAACGTCCACGCGAGACCTCTAAATGTTAATATTTTTGCATCAAATTTTCAGGGTATGGTTTTTATTCATAATGGAAGCAAAAAAGTCATGAGCCTCAAAAAAATAAGCACTTTCATTTTTTTTTGGTCAGTCTACTATACATATATATAATGGAACGCTTTTTCGTTATGTCCACGCATAACGTCCGAACCACTGCACGGAAAGACGTGAAATTTTGCACAGTTATTCATTTATTCCTGTAGAAGGTCCTAACTGAGCTCTGTTTTTAGTTATAGGCAAGGGAGGGTGCCAATTTACATGACCCCTCACATATCGATTCGTGATCGTATCATGTTCAAGTTTGTGATTGTGCACTTGAGTTACCAGTCACTGTGCCAACGTACAAGTCCATTGAGACCGTTATTGATAAAGAACAAGCTGTCAACTACCCTGTTGAGTTTCTGAATTCGCTGGAACTGTCAGGAATGCCATCTCATCAATTATTTCTGAAAGTTGGATCCCCCATAATAATGTTAAGAAATTTGAGACCACCTAAATTGTGCAATGGAACTAGTCTGATCGTCAAAAATTTACATTACAACATCATTGAAGCAACGATTTTGTCTTGAACTTCGGAGGTGAAGATGTCTTCATAACTCGCATTCCTCTTATTCCTTTCGGCATACCTTTTGAATTTAAAATACTTAAGCTTCGGGTTCGCCTAGCTTTTGCAATGACCATTAACAAATCACAAGGGCAGTCATTGAACGTTGCAGGAATCCATTTCGAACCTTCTTGCTTTTCGCACGGTCAGTTATACGTCGCTTGCTCAAGGGTGGGCAACCAAGGAAATTTATATATTCATGCTAAGAATAATACAACAAATAACGTTGTTTACCAAACTGGACTAAAATAAAGTAAAAGTCTATGGAAGATAATAATTATGATTATTTCATTTCAATAAGGATAGTTTAACGATATACGATATAGTATTATGCAGATAATATATTTTTGAAATGTTGTCACATCATAAGTGTTTTACAAAGACAATAAAAAAAAGTTGTTTGCCAATTTAACTATTCCATTTTATTATTATCGTGAATAATGATATCCTAGACAACCACGCAATACAGATATCATGCCATTCCCAATTTTCACGCGAGCGCAGCCGCGGGGTTTAGCTTGTACTCGTACGAGTATAATGTTAAAAATTGATTGCCAAGTTTTTCTTACATCATACTAGCCGAGTTTTCGTATATACATACACCTGAAGGTGAATTGTAGTTTTTCGCACATTTCATCTACATCAGTTGACTCGAGAACATCATCCCAATTTACTTTGCCTACTTGGTTAATAAGCTTTTTGTTGCTTATTTAATTTGTAAATCGTTCTTCGTATTTCCTGCAGTCTTGAGTAAGTTTCCTACTTCACATTCGACGCTTCGATTTCATTTGTCTTAGACACTCGCGATTTTCAAATATTAGTAGCATAACTATTTATAACTATAACTTATTTTCTTGTTAAACAAAACACACACAAATCGCAATTGAAAACAAACGATTAACGTTGTTCAATTTCGTATTGTCAAGTAAAGATCTGTAATGGCCCTACTTCTAATAAATACATATGTGATCAATGAACGTATGTGTGCCTCTCTTTACATCTACTCGTGTGTGCAAGTTTAACACTTTTGGTTTCCGCATGATGAGAGCATGTCTAGGTATATATTTGTATTGCTATTATTATCAGTTATACTCGTATTAATGTTTATACTGTCACCAATTATTACTATACATTTCTCTTTGTTTGCATTTTTCAGTATACTCTCGAGTTCATTCACGAATATCCGAACATAGTTTTGCGGAGGTCTATATACCGCGTGAAATATGCATGCAATACTATTGTTGCTGTTAGCTATTTTTATTTCGATAGTCTCAAATGAGTATGTGTTGTATGAAATGCGTTGATAACATAAGTGTGCCCTCACATATACCGCAAACCCTCCGCCGCTTTTCTCGCTTCTATTTAAGAATTCTACGCTAAATCCAAGGCTCATGAAACAGGTAGCAGCTTTAAAGAAAATGCAACCCTGGTGTTTATTTTGTGATTTGTTGATAGATATAACAAATTTGAATAGTTTGATAATTCTAAATGTAAACAAAATGTACGCGTTTCAACGTTAATACAATACATATTTTTTCAACGCCTACAGTGCAAGACGCATCATACAACAAGGGTTCTTCATTAAGCATTGCTTCTGGTCACAAAATTCTGGAAAGACTCACGTGGTATATCTTCAAAAATACAAAAAAAGTCGGAACGCACTCAACTGTTTGCAGAAAGTGGCTTTGCAAGATTTGTTCCAATTGGAAAAACAAGATCCGAACTTTTCCCGTCTTTTATAACACAATGTCCTATTTCTGAGTATGTCCATACAAAATTTGTATAAATTAGAAATATAATAAAAATAAACAAAGATTGTGTTGATGCACAAGAGCGTTTAACGTGTTAAACACAAAACTCACTCATCGCAGTAGCAGTGCCTTTTGGGTCGCTGCCTACCTTTCCAACGCAGCAGCAGCGCCAGTTGGGTCGCTGCTAACACTGCACTTGGAATGGGTAGAAATTATCATCAATGCTTTGTACGGTACCGCTAATCGGGAGCATACGTAAAAGTGCGTGCATAAAAAATGGATTTTCGTCACGACAAACATCACACCACCACGTAGTGCCGGCTGCAGTTAAATCACGCCACGCAACTGTCGCTAATTTTTGCATTCATCGTGAGAGCTATTGTTATTGTTATTACTAATACATTTCACAGGATATTATTAACATTTCGTCGCTCAACCAGGCACCACCGGTTATTAGAAATTTTACTTGTTTTTCCTACTACTTATTATTTTAGAATTAATTTAATTGAAGTAGTACGTTGTACATAACACTTTGTTATTTCTTTGCATAAAAGGGCCAAGGAAAACGCTCCTAGCCCCAACATAATTTTGGTCCTTCGAGCCGGATCAAGCCCGGCTCACAAGATTCCTTATATTTTTGATCATCATTTTCAATTTGTTAATTTTTTTGCGTTATTGATTTAAATCGGTTAGTCAGTTAAAATGTCGGACATCGAGCAAGAAAATACAGGGGTGCAAACTCCTCTGTACGGCGAGTCGCTTGAAATTTACGTAAAAAGGAGTCAACGGTTGTCGCTGTTTAATCGCCTGAACGCTCTCGAAATGTAGTCAGCTTAATTTAACGCATTATCAGCCGCACACATCGAGGTGAAACTAGGGTTAATGGAGCGCTACTACAATTCGTTTGAGGAGCTACAGACGCAGTTGGAGATTTTGGATGAACCCAGCTGGATGAGGAGCAGCTTCTGCCCATGGACGAAAGCTATTGCAAAGTTAAGGCGCTGTACAGTGAAAGGCTGTCAGTTCTGCTTACAAATTCCTCTGATATGCAGCTGAGTAGCACTCACATTTCACAACAACACACCACTTCGTTATCGCGACAGAAAATTAATTTGCCGAAATTAAAACTATCTACATTTGATGGTTGCTATCGTGAGTGGCTGGAGTTTTACAATCTCTTTTTGGTTTTCGTCGACAAAAATCCAGATCTCTTGGATATTGACTCAGGTTTGTGACTATAGCCAAGAGGGTTTGCTTGCCACAGGCATTATTCAGCTTTGCAGTCAATCGGGTACAACGATCTTCGCTCGAGCACTGCTTGATTCTGCGTCGCAGTTGCATTTCGTAACCGAGCGCTTGGCTCAGTTTCTTAGCGTCCATAGGAAAAAGGTTCCATTGGAAATAAGTGGAATAGGATTAAGTGGCTCAAAGTCGCAAGGTAGAGATACGAGCTCAACACTCAGCATATTCATCAACAATAGATGCAGTCATCATGCACGCAATAACGACATGTCAACCGCGCACACTACTAGACACCATCGCATGGAACATACCAAGGAACATCAACCTGGCTGACGATAATTTTAATAAACCAGCCCCAATTGATCTTCTGTTGGGAGCGAGTATTTTTATTGACTTGTTGTTGGTCGGACAAATCAAGTTTTGGCACCTGGAGCATAATCCGCACCAAACACCACCAAATCGAACTTTTGACGAAATTGAGTGCGAAAAGTTCTTTGAAGAGACGACAAAGAGATGGCCCATTACCAATAAGTTCATCGTGCGATTGTCCTTTAAGGAATCACCACAATCATTGGGCAGCTCTTATGACTTAGCACAAAAACGATTAGTGTCCATCGAAATCAAACTTGGTCGCAACAAGGATCTCGAGTGAAACTACCATTATTTCATCAAAGAATACACCCAGCTTCAGCACATGATTCGCATACCTCACCGTGGCAGTTCCGTTAACTACATACCGCACCACGCAGTCCTGAAGTTGGATAGCAACACCACCAAACTTCGCGTCGTGTTCGATGCGTCGTGCCGCACATCCAACGGCAAATTACTCAACGACATTCTTCGAATTGGACCGATTGTGCAAGAAGATCTGTTTTCGATTATTATTAGATTTAGAATGCATGTATTTCTGCTGATAGCGGACATCACAAAGATGTAACGACAGTTTTTTGTTTCGCTACACCCCATCCCCATCAGGGGTGGGCAAGAGAACATTGCTAGATTCTTCGATCCACTGGGATTGCTCAACCCAATAATAATATTCACCTGTAAGATTTTATTGCAACAATTATGAAAGCTTCGTTTGAATTAGAATGAAAGTGTACCTCCTTGTGTATAAACCCACTGGGAGTCATTCTGCGCAAAACTGCCACTTCTCGAAAATATTCGTGTGCCAAGGTTAGCACCTTTTGACTTTGATTCTCATATCCATGCATTTGCAGATTCCAGCACAAAGGCATATGGGGCATCGATATAGTTAGCATCGGGATCAAATTCAGCACTTTTCTGTGCAAGGTCTCGCGTCGCTCCCACGAAGGAGGTTAGCCTGCCTCGCTTGGAATTGTGTGCCGAATTGTTACTAGCTGAATTACTTGAGTCGGTATCCAAGAAACTACGTCACGATCAAAACAATGTTCACTGTTGGACGGATTCAATGATCACGCTTGCTTGGATAAAGGGTGAATCAGCGCGGTGGACAACATTCGTCTGCAACAGAGTAAAAAAAATTCAGTTACTCACCAAGCAATATCACTGGCACCACATCCTCAGCAAGCTGAATCCCGCAGACATCCTTTCGCGTGGAGCAAGGGTCGACCAGCTCATTGGCAATAAGCTGTGGTTCAACGGTCCAGATTTTCTCACGCTCGAAGCAAACCATTGGCCATCACAATCACTGATCGACATCAAAATCCCAGAACAACATCGGCAACACATCACCTTGATAACAAAGCCGACATCAGACATCATCGGCGAGCACAAGTTCAACACCAACTACAACAAACTCATTCGAATTTTTTGTTGGGTGCAGCGCGTTGTAGACGCAGCTCGCAAACTTCGCCAACGCTGTGACCAAGATCACATAACCGCATCGGAAATGAACCATGCTCTACTCATCATTTGTCGTATCATTCAAAATCACACATTTGTTGAAGAAATTACCCATCTACGATGAAATCGTCCGGTTTCTCGTAACTCACAACTTTCGCAGCTTTCACTCTTCATTCATGAGGGAACCATCAGAGTCGGAGGTCGCCTTAAACACTCTTCACTTAGTTTTGACGAAAAACATCCAGTTTTGCTACAAAAATCGCACCCCTTCGTTCACACCATTATCATGCATTTTCATCGGCATCATCTTCACGTTGGTAGTCAGACCTTGCTCAGCATTCTTCGAGAAAGATTTAGGATCATGAGTGCAAGAAACACAATCAATCACGTACTCCACAAATGCATCATATGCTACCGGTTCTGGCCCATTTTGACAAAACAACTGATTGGAGACTTGCCTAGAGACAGAGTGGTGCCATCGCCAGCATTTAAGAAAACCGGCGTATATTACTGTGGCCCTCTCCTCATCACCCAACAAATCAGAAGTAGAGCTCCCGTTAAGGTTTATTTAGCTATTTTTATATATTTCAGCACCAAAGCAGTCCACTTTGAGCTGGTTCCTGACCTCACAACAGACCCATTCGTCGCCGCTCTAAAACGTTTCATATCTCGCCGTAGCAAATGTCGTATCGTATATTCGGACAAAGCCACAAACTCGGTGCAAATCGGGAGCTGCGTGAGCTCTTGTAACTCCACCTATCACAACAACACGCAGATAACGTGATAGGGGCATGCTGCAAGGAGGGAATTGAGTGGAAGTTCATACCTCCCAGATCGCCACACTTTCGCGGTTTATGGGAGAGTGCAGTCAAGCAAGCCAAGCATTATATTCGAAGGGCGATTGGCGCCCACATCCTCACATTCGACGAGCTGCACACCATATGTTGCCAGGCTGAAGCAATGGTCAACAGTAGACCTCTCATGCCTATGTCTACTTCACCAGATGACCTTCGTTCATTAACACCAGCACATCTTGTCATAGGCCGATCTCTCTCATCGTTTCCTGAGACATCGCTGGCATCCTTAAATACTGGGACACTTAAGCGGTGTCAAATGATGCAAGGGATTTTACAGCAATTTTGGTACCGATGGAGTAAGGACTATCTACAAGAATTGCAGTGTCGTAAGAAGTGTAAGTCCTCAACACCAAACCTAAAAAGAAATGACTTGGTATTGCTGTGTGAAGATAACAACCCATCATTCAAATGGCCGATGGGACGCATCATAGAGACCATTGAAGGCTCTGATGGCAAGGTACGGGTAGTTATCGTTAAAACCCCTGAAGGTACTCATAAACGAGCTATTACAAGGGTAGCAAAATTGCCAGTTGAAAGTCACCAAAAAGGAACTGTAAAGCATCGCTTCCCAGGGGGGGTGGTTGTTGATGCACAAGAGCGTTTAACGTGTTAAACACAAAACTCACTCATCGCAATAGCAGTGCCTTTTGGGTCGCTGCCTACTTTTCCAACGCAGCAGCAGCGCCAGTTGGAACGCTGCTAACACTGCACTTGGAATGGGTAGAAATTATCATCAATGCTTTGTACGGTACCGCTAATCGGGAGCATACGTAAAAGTGCGTGCATAAAAAATGGATTTTCGGCACGACAAACATCACACCACCACTTAGTGCCGGCTGCAGTTAAATCACGTCACCCAACTGCCGCTAATTTTCGCATTCATCGTGAGAGCTATTGTTATTGTTATTACTAATACATTTCATAGGAGATCATTAACATTTCGTCGCTCAACTAGGCACCACCGGTCATTCGAAATTTTACTTGTTTTTCCTACTACTTATTATTTTAGAATAAATTTAATTGAATTACGTTGTACATAGCACTTTGTTATTTCTTTGCATAAAAAGGCCAAGGAGAACGCTCCTAGCCCCAACAGATTGTTTTGTATAAAAAATGTTTTTTTTTTTAAACAAACAAAGTTTGACTTGTTATGGACCACATATAAGAAAAAACTCCTGTCAGATGCTAACATTATACCACCTGTTTTTTGTACCGAGGTTAAATCCATTTATATAAAATAGCCTTTGCTCATCATTTGTAATATTTGTTTCGACTAGTACCAACATATCAATGCTGTCAATAAACCTATCGATTTCTACTAAAAACTCGTTGTAATACATTTGCATTGAACCCAAATGTGTCATTTGGAAATAAAATCTCAAATGCGAAGCCAAATCACGCATTTCTCCATACAAATTTTCAGTGCCGAAATGACTCATTTTAATGCATTTGAACAAAATCACGAACGAAATGCGTTCCAACGTGACATATTTTCTCGAACGCATCAAGAAATAACAGCCTTGGCAAGATATCCTTTTAACTGTATACACTTAGTCCAGCGTTCTTCTAGTTTCCAAACATTCGTGTAAAATGTGATGTACCTGTTCACAGCCGCATTAGGACAGTTTCTGGTGTACGACCTCTTTTGGATGACCTGAACGTTGGGCGTCACTTGCGCTGATACGACCACAACAGAACTCAGTAAACCACTTCCTAACCATTGAAATTTATGGTACAGGGTCCTTGGTTTTGGTGATGGTTTTTCTATGTAGGTAAACATTAATGCTTAATCAGCATACGAAGTTTTTGTCAAAAATCAATAGGTTATCTGCTTTCAATGTCTATCAAGCATAAACTAACTGATACAGCTTGCTCTTATATATAATATTAGTTTCTGCGTGGGAAAATTCAAAAAGTTACTGACTTATCAAACCGTCCTCGTTCAAGATAGATGTTTCAAATGAATTGTCTGAGGAAATGCAAATAAGACAATATAAACGGTCGTGAAATGACTCGTTCGAAATGCGCATTTGGGCTTAATGCAAATGTGTTATAAAAGTGTTTTCTTAAAGAACGTATGTATGTTTTAACAGACTCATTTAAAATCATGTTTTGTGAAGTTTCTTGTAATAATCTCTGTAAATGTTTGAAATGTTTTCTCTATTATGTTCTTTATTATAAAATATTTAATTTAAAATTATATAAATGATATTAGAAGTGATACTAAAAATAAAAAGTTAAAAATAAAGATATTGTGTGAAATTGAATATTTATGAAAAAGTTTTCTCTGTTCTTTTAATTATTTGATCAAATCGATATCTGAATCTGAACTAATAAAATGCGTTCCCCTTTTACCCATGTAAATTTCCAGCCCAACGCCTTTGCCTTATTTCTAGCGGTCCACAGAAGGCGGTGATTTGTTTTTGTCAAGTCAACGCCGATGTACATTCGTTTTTCAACTCCGTTGCTACTGTTTGTTCCTCCTTCATATAAGAAATTGCATAAAGTTTGTGTTCATATTTTCATTGAGACGTTTTATGTCCCTTGTATCCGCCTTTAGTTCACATATATCAGATTTTGCATAACCGCCATTGAACACTTTATTGTCATCAGTTTTTGCTTTTTATTTTCCACCAAACCTAATTCCGCAGACAAGTTGGAGGAAGGTTTTAGTTTTGCTGCTGCTTAGGAACGCCTTCTGTTTGTGAGTTTGAGGATTATGATTTTGATCTTTGCCTGCATTTGTGAGTTCATAGTTAGATGAGTAGTTTTCGCATACTATACACGCACCATATTCACCATTGGCGGGCAATGGGTTTTCACATTCGCCGCATATACATATAACAATTGTTTATTAAGCGAAAGAATTTTATATGTACAAAATTAATGATTACAAGGTATATTCAAAGAAAGTAAAGAGAAACTGCTGTTAGTTGAGGCTGCTGATAACGAAATATTGCTCTGACTGTGCTGACTGCCGATCGCAAAACGACTGCTGACCTCTTGGCCCAGGACTGTGGCTTAAGCTAACGGCCGCTGCTGTGACCGCTATACGTTCTTACATACATATTGTTTCTTCCAAATTGTTTTTGACATCATTATTTGATGTTTTTTTTTTAAGTCTAAGTATTGTAATACGTTGAATAATAAACAATGAGGTTCACTGTTTTATTAGAATTGAATTTATTTTTATATTTCACGCTTATTTATACTTACAATATTCTTATTTACTTATGCTTAACTATGTACAGCCAAATGCCCAAATGTGCATACATAAGCTTATGTGTACAAACATAAGTGCATTGGCTTGTACTCGAAAACTGCATCAAGTTACGAAACATTAGCTGCAATGAAAGCCACAATTTGTTTATGCTAAGCAACAAATTGGTTCAGCGCACTCTTGGCGCGTGCTAAGCAATTTATATAAATATGTATGTTTCTTGATACACTACATCCCTTTGGAAGAATGGTTATACAATTGTGAGGTCAATGTATGAGCATTCTTTTACAAACAATATTATTATGATGATACTTAAATGTGCAATTGAAGCTTTTATTGTACTTAGATAATAAACTTTAATTTGCTTTGTTGTTTTACGTTTTATTTATTTAGGTAATAACGCTAAGCGTATTACTATAGCAATAAATTGTTTCTTATGGATAGTAATTTTTTTTTTTCTTTTAAATAATATAATTTAAATATAATAATTTTATTTTATAAACATTTTTATTTTTTGGTAAAATTGGTCTTACTCTAACAATTTTAGTCTATCCTTATGTATAATGATTTTCTTTTTTTCATTAGTTATTGTATAATTATTTTTCTTATCAATATTTTCTACCTTATTATTTACTATCTAATTTATGACCTGTTTCATCTTTAACTAGTACTAAATCTCCTATATTTATTTCCTTATATTGTAAATTTTTATCATAATAAATTTTCTGTTTTTCCTTAGCTTTCTGCACAAATTTTTGTGCTCGTTGCTGTGCTATTTGTAATCTATATTTTATATCTTTGTCATAAGCCTCATAATTATATAGAGGGCAAAATATGTCTTGTTGTAAAAAGACATAAGTCGGGGGTGTTTTTCCAAAAACTAATTCAAAAGGACAATAACCGTGAATCATTGAGGGTGTTGTATTATAACAATAAAAAAAATATTTTATATATTCATCCCAATCATCTTTGCCAATGGATATGTAGGAACGCACACTTCGCTCTACAGTGCCTAACGTTTGATGATGGTATGGTGTGAAAGTTTTATGCTCAATTTTAAGTAAATAGTTGGCATAACTCTTTGAAAACTTCATTTTTATATTCAGTTCCCATATCTGTAATTATTCTTTTCATTCGCCCATTAATTAAAATTAAATTGTTAAATATGGCTTTTGCTACAATTTTGGCATGTTTACTTTGCATTGGTATTGCAATTCAATATTTTGTTAAGTTACATATGATGGTAACCGTGTATTCATTTCCATTTATAGATTTTGGAAATGGTCCAATTGTATCTATTTGTACTATATCAAAAGCTTTTGGAGGTGTGTCCGTTATAATCATTGATTCCTTCAGGTGGTTGTTTACTTTGTTTTTGTTACAATAGGTGCATTTTTTATTATATTTCCTAATGTCATTTTTCATATTTTTCCAATAATTTTATTGTTTTATTTTGTTAGTTGTAACCATTAACAGTGTCATCGTGATACGTTTGAAGAATTTGCTTAATTTTATGAGCATTTGTCAAGTGCATTTCTTTCGGAGTTTATGCAATTGTTAAATTTCTCAGAACTTTGGTACCTATTTCTTTGAATTTATCTGCTCGAGTATAATTAAACAATTTGTCTCCTAAGGACAACTGTATTTTTACAAGTCCTAAATTGCCGGCTTCTTTTATAAGCCTGGTAAAGAATTGTCCTAAGTCAATTTTCGCCTCAACAATTAGGTTGCTTGTATTTATATGGCTACTAATTTTCTTTCCTTTCTTGAAATATAATTTCGGAGGATTGATAACGAGCTCGACATGTCTTTTAACTTCATATTTATTAAGCGCTTCATATATATTAGGATTCTCATTGTGACATTTCTTCGTTTCTTTGGTAATATTTGATTGTCTAGTTCAGCATTTTGCTGCTAATTTTTTTTCGATTGTTGCTTTGTTTATTTCACCTTTTGTGAATTATCGTGAACCGTAAGCAATTGGTAATTGCTTTCCTTCATACTCTTGACTTAGTACTACACCACAAGCAAAACCACTTGCGTCTGTTGTGATACAAAATTCTTTACTAAAGTCAGGGTATTGCAGAATATTTGGACTAATTAAAGCATTTTTCAAATATTTAAAGGTATTTACGCATTCTTCTGTCCAATTGAAGATGACATTCTTTTTATATAATCTAGTTATAATTCTGGAGTATTCAGCAAAGTTGGGTATACATTTTCTATAATAATTGCAGAAATCAACGAATCTTTTTGCTTCATCGGCATTTTAAGGCGTTGGGTAATTTTGAACTATTTCGAATTTACTTGGGTCTGGTAAAATTCCTTTATTTGTGCATTTATGTCCTAGATATGTAACTTGAGGTTATATTTTCTACAGATGGAAAATACATCTCTTAAATTTTTTATCATATGTTTTTCAGAACATCCTTATACTACTAAATCTTCCATATATAGGAATGCCTGTGACGGTTTGAGACCTGCGAATGCTAAGGTCATCATTCTTTGAAACGAATTTGGAGCTACTTTTAAACCATATGGTAATCTCTTAAAGCGGTAAGTTCCACCGTCTGCCGAAAACGATGTTCTCTTGATTCTAGGCTTAATTCAATTTTGTGAAAACCGGACGTTAAGTCTAAACAAGAAATATATTTTGCTCCTCCTAATTGATCTAAAATATCATCTATTCTCGGTAGTGCAAACTTGTCTGCAGTTAATTTTTTATTTATTTCTCGGTAGTCTATTACTAGTCTCCATCTTTTATCTGTTTTTCCTGGAAGTGATTTTTTAGGAACTAATAGTATAGGACTATTATATTCTGACATTGATGGTTCTATTAAATCATCCTTAATAAGTTTAGTTACCTGTTGATTTATTTCACTTTTTTGAGCTTCTGGTATTCTATAGTTTTTTACATAGACTGGGGTATCGTCATTCATATATGTATAGTTTTTGTTTGTAAAAATTGTTGGCAGTGATGGGTTCATTCTCTAAAGCAAATATATCTATGATCTCTCAATACATAGTGTATTAAGTTGCTGAGTAACGAATGGTGGAAAATGTTTATTTAATTTGTCTAATTTTTCTTTATTATGGTCTTTGTTTTCTAAGTTATTTTCAATCATTAAATAATCAGATAAATCTTCTGCTTTTACATCGTAGTTCTGAATGGTTGCAATTTTGTTTATTGTGTTTATGATTCTTACAAAAGTTTCATATTTATTTGCTATGGTATTAGCAATAAATATACCATCAGCGAGTTCTTGATGTGGTATAAATATTTCATTTTTATCAGTTTTTATATAGATTTGTCGTACTACTTCCGATCTATCACGTACTGTAATGGTATTAATACTCGTAGTTAGTTTATTTGTCGTTCGAATAGCTATGTCTTCAGGAAAATCATAGGGCCTTAGAATTAACCAATCCTGAACATTTTGGTAATCTTAAATGTAATTATACTTCTTAAAATCTAATCCTAAAATTCTTGTGCATGGAATTGGAATATTGTCTTCTACAATGTGGAATTTATATCTGCTTAAAAAATCCTCGCCTATTAGGTCAGCTTTCACTATTCCCAAAGTCCTTATTGTGTTTTGGCCAATACCTTTTAGATCTGTAATTTGCGTAGTATTTATAAAGATATTGCTATTGATTTGACCCGCTTTAAAAATTGATATATCCGCTCCTGTGTCTATCAGGAACGTTGAAACGGAGTTATTATAACTAGTTCTGGAAGATACGTAGCTGTTTAAGTGTAAATTAAGTACACGTATTTTTCTTTTTGTACTATTTATTGTTGAAGTGGAGTTTGCTGGTTTTCCTGTTGGCTAAAGTTACGTATGTTATTACCATTATTTTGATTAGTTGGTGTTGTCTGATTATTGATGTTGCTGTTTTATCTTCGTAAGTTATAGTTTTGCCTATTATTATTATTATGCTGTGGAAATCTTTTGTAGTTATGACTTGATGCAAGGGACACTCCGCGAAGTGAGCAACTGGTCCACGCGATGTGGTCTCAGAGTCAACTCAGAAAAAGTGGAGCTGGTGCTTTTCACTAGGAAATATAAAGTTCCGTATGTAACAGAGCCGGAACTTAATGGAATTCGTCTGAACACAAAGAGGGAAGCCAAGTTCCTTGGCGTCATATTGGACATGCAGCTTAGCTGGAGGAACAATATGATCCAGCGATACCAGAAGGCTTCTGTGGCCCTATACTCTTGTAAAAGTGCCATTGGGAAGAGATGGGGTCTGAATCCAAGCGTTTGCCGCTGGATCTACACAGCAGTGGTTAGGCCGATTCTCCTTACGGAGCTATCGTTTGGTGGCCTGCATTAAGCAGAGCTGCTAATCTCAATCTACTTAGCAAAGTGCAGAAAGCCAGTATGATCTGCATTAGTGGAGCGTTGCGAACAGCACCATGCGACGCCTTGAATGTCGTCCTGGACCTTTTACCCTTAGACTTAGTGAGTGAGCAAATGGCGGCTCTTGCCGCGCTTCGGTTAAGAGAGACATGTCAATGGGAGTCTAGCTGGCACTCAAGGATACTGAATAATTATAGAATGCTTCCGGGAAACACAGACCGCTGTGTCGATACTGTGGTCCCAGACAGGAATTTCGCGATGGTAATCCCAGGTAGGGACGCGTGGTCGAGAGACTTCTACACTCCACCTGGAAGTCTCACGATCTTTACAAATGGCTCGAACCTGAAGGGCAGAGTGGGAGGAGATGGTCTACTCGCAGGACCTATCTCTGAACTGTTCTTTTAGGCTGCCGGATCACTGTAGTGTTTTCCAGGCTGAGGTTCTAGCTTTAAAAGGCAATGATATCTTTATATTTAGTGATAGCCAAGCGGCAATCGGAGCTGTGAGCTCAGCTACAATTAAATCAAAGAGTGTAATGGATTGCAGCCGATCTCTTCAGGAGATGGCCAAGCAGAACAGACTCAACCTCATTTGGGTTCCTGGCCACAGGGACACCGAGGGTAACTGCTTTGCGGTGAACTTGCGAGGGAAGGAACAACCAAGCAGATTCTTCCCAGTAAATAACGCATTTGCACATGCAAGCTGCTCGTAAAAGATTCTACTTATGCTCGTGCGAGCGACAGATGGACACCTACCACAACCTGTAGGAGCTCAAGGCTGACTTGGCCTAGATGGGACCGTAAACGGTCGCGTAGTCAGTATACCTTAAAACGGGACGATATTTCCCAAGTAATTGGCGCTTTAACAGGGCACTGCCTCATAGGCAACCATGCTGGTCGTCTTGGAGTACCCTTCTATTGATGCTGTAGAAGCTGCAAAAATTATGAGTAGGAAGAAACGGTCCTGCATCTTCTCTGTATCTGTCCAGCTCTAGGCAGAAGGAGGTTATGGTTTCTAGGGGCACCTGTTTTTAGGAACATTGGAGAATTAGGTGAAATAGACCCAAGAGGCTTGACGAGCTTCGTCAAGAATTCTAAATGGTACAGGGAGTGAGCGTTAAGCTTGTGGTATCACAACGGGCCTCTACTAATGGCCTAAGTTACTTCAGTACAACTGTTTGTGAATTTGGATATGGCCTCATTCATTGATATGAATGTGCCAGCTTGCATTATCATTTTAACCTTGTCATTAGTACAATTTTTACACATAGCTTTTACAGCTGCTTGTGTAGCATATTTTGTTGACAATTCGGAAGAAAGTCCGTCGGAGATGTATGCTCCTTCTTTGATTTTGTCAGTATTTCTATTTCGTTTGTATATTGGTTGGCTGGCTTAGTACGTTGTTGGATATTTAATAGTTTTGCTTTTAGTACTTCTACTGACTCGCCTTTTATATTGCGTTTTAATTTTAGTTTTATTTCTAGTATTGTTTGTTCATTACTTATGAGATTTCTAGCTGTGCCTTTAAGTTTTGTTTTAATCATCGAAATAGCTATGGATTTGTGGCTATCCTTAATTTGATCAAGGATGTCAAGCGCATCCAAGAAACTAGACAGGTTTTCTGACCAAACTCGGGTAGAATTGACGATGCAGTCTTAATAAATTCTACCGTTGTTTGTTCCATTTGAACTAAGTTTTTTCGAAATATAGTTTTTGTAATTCGATCTCTGTCTGTTCTTCTTCGTCTTCCTCTAAATAGGGGTTTGGATCTTACAATAAGGGTTCAAAGTCAATTAGTATGCTGTGTTCGAATATAGTTGGTACCGTCACTTCTATGTTGTACCTGGCAAGTGAGGATACTAGTTTATCTCTGACACTTGAAAATATTTGATATGCTTCTATGTATTTGGTGACTTTTAGGTTTTAGTGAGCTGGCTATTTATATATCGTATTTCCTTTCTAAGCTATTGAGAGATGTTGATATTATTGTTAAATGTTTGACTACTGTCTCTGTCCTTATTTTTATGTTTTTATTTATACATTTGTAAGATTTCTCTGCTCTTCCTTTTTCTTCTAAAAATATTTTACAAACTTCTTCCCATCGACCCATTAAAAATTTTGTTAAGTACATATTAGCTAAAAATCTATTATACTTTATCTAAACCATCGGCGCGGCTTTTATATTTTTTCTTTAATATCTTATTATGTGTAGAGTATATTTTTAAAAATAGTACAAGTTTTGCTGCATTTTTTCTTCTCTGTTGCCATTGAAATGTTGAATTGTTGGTACAAATCTGCATGGCGCTGGAGCTGGTACTGGTGCTGGTGCAGAGTAAGTAGAGGCAGGTGCTGGTTCAGAGTAGCCATCGCCGTATGATAAAGATAACATACCGTCTTATTTGCGCACGTTGGCTGTGCTATTTAAGTTAGCCATGGCGATGAATATGAACACGACGATGTTGGTGGAGGATTTAATTTTCTGATCAGTTGGCTTTATCTTTTTAAAGTTGTAATAATTTTGTTTTATGAGTCAATGTTTTTTTTAAAGGACTTCTCAGCAATTTAGTTTTGCTATTTTCAGTCCGTAATAATTATTTTTGGCTTTATCAGCAATTAATATTGCTATTTTTAGCCTTTAGCATTTATACTTACAATATTCTTATTTACTTATGCTTAACTATGTACAGCCAAATGCCCAAATGTGCATACATAAGCTTATGTGTACAAACATAAGTGGATTGGCTTGTCCTCGAAAACAACATCAAGTTACGAAAAATTAGCTGCAATGAAAGCCGCAATTTGTTTATGCTAAGCAACAAATTGGTTCAGCGCACTCTTGGCGCGTGCTAAGCAATTTATATAAATATGTATGTTTCTTGATACATGATGTATGAATTATTTTTAAGTATCTTAACGTTTTATAAAATTCTTTACGAGCACACTCAAACACACATCCACTTGCTTTCACATGAGACTAAGCAAGAGAAATAATATGATCCAGCGAAATCAGAAGGGCTCTGTGGCCCTACACCCCTGTAAAAGGGCCATTGGGAAGAGAGGGTCTGAATCCTAGCTCATGTTGCTGGATCTACATATACAGCGGCGGTTAGACCTTTTCTCCTCTATGGAGCCATGGTATGGTGCCCTGCGTTGAGCAGAGCAGCTGTATGATCTGCATTAGCCGAGCGTTGCAAACAACACCACACGACGCCTTTAATATTTGTCTGGAGCTTCAACCAATAGGCTTAGTGGGTCAGCAAGTGGCGGTTAATCCCGGAAGTTTCACGGTTTCTACAGATGTTTCGAAGTTGAATGAAAGAGTGGGAGGAGAGGTCTTCTCGCGTGACCTATCTCTGGACTGTTACTTTCGGTTGCCGGATCAGTGTAAAGTTTTCCAGGCAGGGGCGTCTTTTTATTTAGTGATAGCCAAGATTAAATCCAAGACTGAACTGGATTGCCGCCGATCTCTACAGGAGATGGCTAAGCAGAACAAGCTTCAATTCATTGGGGTTCCAGGCGACAGGGACATCGAGGGTAACTGTTTAGCGGATAAACTTGCGATGGAAGGAACAACCAAACAATGCAATTTCTATGCCCTTTGGTACTTGCAAGCTGCTTTGAATGAATCTGCTTATGCTCGGGCAAATGACAGATGAACACAAACTACGACCTGAAGGATCTCTAGGCAGACTTGGCCCAGATGGGACGGTAGATAGTCGCGAAGTCTGTTTACCTTAATACACGAGGATATATCCCAGGTGAATGGCGCTCTATCAGGGCACTGCCTCACCACCCGGGGCGTCGCGAAGTACTGTTCTGCAGATGTTGAAGAAGCAGGAAAGATTATACTGTTATTAGCGCCGTTGTACAGCTTCTGTTGGATCTAAAGCCAGATTGGTACCGAATCAACAACAGATTTCGACTCAGAAATGGGTTTATCTGAGCATGCATTATGCGCTCAAGAACTTTGGACAAAAACGGTATTAGTGCAATGGGTTTGAAGTCCCCATTCGATTTCTTAATTGGAATGATTTTAGACGAGATCCAACAAAGCGGAAAAGCAGACGTGTTCAAATTGCTGTTTAAGACATAGGTTACGTACGGTAAAATATTAGGCAAAAAGCATTTGAAAAATTTGGGATGAATGCCGTCTAGACCTATCACAGTGGATTTCACACAAGGACGGGCTTCACAACTGTACAATCGCCAATGTTGGAAAAAGTGAAACCAGGTTCTGTTCCATTCATACATTCACTATACCTTTCGTTACATACAGTAGGTGGCAAAATGAAGTTGTCATTGGCTAAATGCAAACATATACAATTTTAGAACCCAGTTCAAGCAATTTATTTCATTGAAATTTACATTAAACTCAATGAGACACTCCAATTTATTAAATTAATATGAATTTCATTGCAAATATTATTATTCAGAAAGATCTATAACCCTGAGTCAGAAAATAACCTTGCAAAATTAAGTTTTTATTTATTAAATATCCACAGTGCCCATAGTTGCGGGCATTCATATTAAACAGTCTGTGTGGAATAGAATTTACGAGCTTTAAGCATTTATCCTGAGTGAAATTTTACCCGAGTCGAAAGATGCATTCCCTAAGATCCTATAATCCTTGAGGCTTATCCTGAGCAATACGCATTTTAAAGATAGCCTATGGATTTTCGATTGGGGACAGGTCAGGACTCTGCGGTGGCCACTTCATATCACAAATTTCTCATTCAGCTCATTTGCATTAATTTTATCGGAAATATGATTACTTTTGTTGTCAATCCCTATTTCACGAACGTGATTCCATGTTTTTTTAGAACCTATTGATGTGCTAAACTGATTCTCAAAGTATTTAATTTTTTTTGCAATTTAATTGCTCTGGTGGCTTGTCTTCTATGACCCTTGAAGACATTATAAGTTGCTTCATATTTCTACTGTTTCCACTGTCGATGCACCTTATTACGCTTTTGAATAAAACCTCTTATAAGTTTGTTAGACCAAGGTCGTTTACGTATATTATTTTATTCTGTTACAGGCGGCACATACTGTTCAAATAGGGAACTTATATTATTTTGGACTAAATTTATCTGATCATCTGGAGATACCAGGGTGTCAACACACTCCCAGAGTATGGCGTCAACTGCTTCCTCAAGTTGCTGATAATTAATGTGCTTGGAATCTCGATATGAACAAGCAACCGTATTACAAACTAACTTAAAATCAGATGTAATAAAAATAAGGTCATGCTTAAAAAAACTAGGGACGAAGAGCTGGTCAAAGATAAGTATTTTCGATGTATCACTTTCAAAAAATATGTCCAAAAGCGTGCTGCTTGTTTGAGTGTAATGTGTAGGTGTTGATGTGTTTACTGGCGTTGAGGACATGGGTCCTCTAGTTGACTTCATATAGTTTAATATTTATGACTTTGTAATTTATTGCGTATTGTATCTTTCTGTCATGTCATCCATTTTCGAATTTTACCATTTTTTTTTGCATTTGCAAGCGGCACCACGGGGCGACCCGTATCCGCAAGTTAAAACATTTTATGTAGTTGATAACCAACCGCCGTCGCAGCCGCACGCACCTTAAAATTCAGATTTAGTCACTCCGGCAAAAACAATCTATTTTCACTTTATTTCTCCCATTTGAATTATATTAACTCTTGAAATCAATAAATTTAATCCATATAATTATACTCGAACTACTCTCTTTTCATTTGAACAATTCGATTTTCTAGCGCACCCTGCGCTACGTCACTCAAACACCCTAAGTATTTGGCATGGTCTTTTTTCGCTGAAAAGGCAACCCGCGACCTAGCGAATTTCAAAATTCGAACGTATGTACCTACATACATATTTACAAACGCAACTGCGCATGAGCAAACAAATAAAATCTCAGAGCAGTCTGGATTATTCACTTGGCGTGTGCGGTGTAGACGACTAAAACAAAAAAGAACCATTGTGCGGATTAAATAAAAGCGAAAGTGACAAAAAAAAATATAAATAAAGTTGTGAAAATATAAAATTAGTACAAAATAAAAAAAAGTGGTACAGAGGTACAAACAATATAGCGAAAAAATTACGAGAAAAAAAATTATTATTAAAAGTGAAAAGTGCGCATTCCTAAGCAAAAACCAAAGTGTGTGAATCTAAGAACTTTAAATATAATCGAAAAAATAAAAAAGAAATAAAAATATACATAAATTTTAACAAAAAGAAAAAAAATCCAGGTGAAAAGTGCGCATACTCAAAAAAAAAAAAAGAAAATCACAGTGTGCTAACATTAGCATTCAATATATCTATATAAAAAGCAAAAACCGAAGTGCGTGGAACCAAACAGTTAAAATATAATAGAAAAAATAAAGAAATAAAAATCTACATAAATTTAAACAAAAAAAAGGATCAAGTGCAGTATAGCGGCAGAATTTTTTAAAGCAAAAACATAAAAAAATGCGAAATTATCATAATCAAAAAAAAACCCCCCAAAATTAGCATTCAATATATCTATATAAAAAGCAAAAACCGAAGTGCGTGGAACCAAACAGTTAAAATATAATAGAAAAAATAAAGAAATAAAAATCTACATAAATTTAAACAAAAAAAGGATCAAGTGCAGTATAGCGGCAGAATTTTTTAAAGCAAAAACATAAAAAAATGCGAAATGCTCATAATAAAAAAAAAACCCCCCAAAATTAGCATTCAATATATCTATATAAAAAGCAAAAACCGAAGTGCGTGGAACCAAACAGTTAAAATATAATAGAAAAAAAAAAGAAATAAAAATCTACATAAATTTACAAAAAAAAAAGGATCAAGTGCAGTATAGCGGCAGAATTTTTTAAAGCAAAAACATAAAAAAATGCGAAGTGCTCATATTCAAAAAAAAACCCCCCAAAGTTTGCGAAACCTAAAAATTAATATAAAAAAAAATAGCAAGCGAAAAAAGTGCATACCCTAGCCACAACAACAACAGCAGCGGTAAGCTAGAGCGGAAACAACAACATTAACTTCAGTGGTAACATACAGCAACGGCTAACCACAACAACAACCACAACAGCAGCGGTAAGCTAGAGTGGCAACAACAACCTCAACTAGAATGGCAATATAAAACAACAGCGAAGCACCACAGCAACGATAGCGAACTTTAACAACAAAAAAAACAGAGAAGTCAGCAAAAGCCCGAAGGTACAGTTCCAAAAAAGTACCGGATTTCATGTAATTGCCACTATATCACATCCTCACACATATGTATGTACTCATATATACTCATATATACAAACAAACGGTAAGTTTTCTGGAGTTATATACTCCATTCCAACGGAAGAATTTTACAATTTCGCGCCAATAGTTTTTCATATATATATGTATGTATATGCATAAATAACTCTGACCCCTGCACATATTATCCGAACTCCTCTCCTTTGTGCGCTCTCTATCAGCTCGAATAAAATACCGCTTGAATCCTTTTACTCAAAATGGTCCGCCACCCTCGTAAGTGACCATACCCCAACCATTGAGAAACTTTAGGAATCCCTCGTAAGCTCATATAAAACAGTATTTCACTCGGCCAACTTTTCAGAATTAAGCGGTTCTGTTGAGCAAAAATACAAAAAATGTTCAGATAGTTACGAAAGTTGCAAGTCCCAAATTTTAGACGCTCTGCAAGTTTTATCCCAACTTCCACTCCCCGTAACCCTACAAATACTTCAAACTCCTCTGAAGTAACTCTTCAAGTACCAACATGTGACACCGATGTTTTCCATGGTGGGTATAAAGACTGGCCGGCATTTAGAGATATGTTTACGGCAGTCTACGGAAATCACCCCAAGTTAACACCTACCCAAAAGCTCTATCATCTGTGCCAAAAAACCAGAAGCCAAGCGGGGAAACTGGTAAAGCAATACGCGCTAACTGATGAAAACTTCCAGCTAGCCAGGGACGCTTTAAAAGCGTGGTATGAAAACCGCAGAATATTGGTGGATAATCAATTAAAAACTCTTTTCAATCTCCAACCGATTTATTATGAGAATGGTGAGCAAATACAAAAACTGCAAATCATAATAAAGAACAGCTTATCAACGTTGACAGCACAAGGAATGCCAACCTCCCACTGGGACCCTATCCGTGTGTATCTTTGTTCATCGAAGCTACCCAGCCAAACCCTCTTTCTCTGGGAACAGTCGCTAAGCTCTCGAAAGGAGCTGCCTGGGCTGATATGAGCACATTTTTAACCACCCGGTATGAAGTTGTGGAGAGACTCAACGCTTAACTACAAGAGCGATAAACTACAACTCAACCTTTACGAATAAGAATAAGACCCACAACTTCCACGCTGAACTCAATCAGCAAGTTTCTTGCAAATTATGCATGTCGAACCACCCCATGAAAACCTGCGTGAAATTCTAAACGCTTTCCATACCTGAGCGCCTTAAATTTGTGAGAGATAATAGCTACTGCAAAAATTGCCTTTCTTATTCTCACTTAAAGAATGAGTGCCAAAGTAATTCCACCATTCACTGTTACATTATCCCCAAAAATCTCAATTCACAAAACCAAACTCTAAACCTCAGAGAATTTCGAGTCAGTTAACGACGCAGACACCTAATAATGATGAGCAACCCACATGCTCAAAATATATTACAAAGGCAACTCCCGCCTCAAATTCCCAACAAAAAGACGCAAATAAAGTCTCGTCACATTTTTCGAGTACTAGCGTCACAACTCTATTCCCAACTGCAATGGTACCGATCTCATTTTCTCCCTACCTCGAATATTTCAAATATCAAAATAGAAGAGGTAAAACATTTAAGACTCGCCGATCTCGCTTTAACCCCAGCAAGCTAGACATGGTCATCGGCAGTGACTTAATCCTCCAAATCCTCTTGCAAGGACTCCACCACAACATCAGCAGTAGTCTCATCGCACAAAACACAATATTTGGATGTATTCTGAGCGACCCAATCCCAGAGAAGATCACAGAGCTTACCACCCAGGTAACGGAACCCTGTGATGAAGTTGTGGGAGCAAGAGGAGGTAGCAATAATTCAACCCCGTTCAACCGAAGACGAATTCTGTGAGGACTTGTATCGACGAACCGAAACCCGGCAAGCAGATGGTCGATACATGGTCAAACTTCCCTTAAAACCAGAGTTTCCAGAATCGATAGCTCTAGGCCACTCCCGACCGGCAGCGCAGCAGCAATACATTTGCATCGAAACGACTCTGAAGAGAAAACCTGAACTGCAAGAGAAGTACACAGAAGTTCTCGAAGAGTAACTTTCCATGCGGTAATTACCTCTCAGTTTACATCGAAAAGATGTACCGCCAAATTCTCATACACTAGGAAGATCAATACTTCCAAAGAATTCTCTTTCGTAAGTCCACCGATCAGCCCATACAAGATTTCAAGTTAAAAACGGTCACGTTCGGTGTGAATTGCGTCCCCTATCTCGCAATTCGTACACTGCATCAGTTAGCGCATGATTGTAACCCCGAATCCCCGCTCGCCACAAATATCCTACTGAATGAATTACCCAAGTCATAGGCGCATTAAAATCTGCAGGTTTCCCAGTGCGAAAAATCACGCCAAATCACCCAGAAATCTTGGAATCAGTCCCAACCCCCCATCTACTGGACGCCGATTTTCTCAAATTCCAGGATGTCAGCTCAACAAAACTTTGATCATAAGATGGATTGCTCTCACGGACTCCATTTCATACACTTACGACCCTCTTCCAGATTCTCACTTGAAAACCAAGCTACAATACGTCGACCGTAGCTAGCCGCGTGGTCAAACCAACAGCGAAAAGGGCCCAGGGCGGACGTAATCCAGTCCAAAAACGCATCCGCGACCTCTTTAACCAGGCTGTCCTGACCCATGAGAAGCTGCAGGAGTTGCTTCATCTCGCACCGGTGCAGGCGGGCCGGCATGTTGAGGACATGTCTCCTCTAATTGACTTTGAATAGTTTAATATTTATGATTTTGTAATTTATTGCGTGCGGCTGGCAACGCTAAATATTGTATCGTTCTGTCATGTTATCCATTTTCGGATTTTACCGTTTTTTTTTCTCTTGTAAGCGGCACCACGGGGCGACCCGTATCCGCAAGCTAAAACACGCACGCACCTTAAAATTCAGATTTAGCCACTCCGCCAAAAACAATCTATTTTCACTTTATTTCTCCCATTTGAATTATATTAACTCTTGAAATCAATAAATTTAATACATATAAATATACTCTTTTCATTTGAACAATTCGATTTTCTAGCACACACTGCATTACGTCACTCAAACACCTTAAGTATTTGACAACTGGGAAAAGACCCAGATTTTGCATGGCTAGTGAACATTTTTTTTTTTTCGTAAGCAAATTACTGTTAAAATATCCAGCTGTTACAATGTCATTATAGCTGAGGGTAAGACTTTCAATAAAATCTAATTATCATAAGCAATGTGTTTATGAGGCCTATAAAAACATCCTACGAGTATTATTGTATGATTACACATAATTTCCTTAAAGAGGTATTCAATTGAACTGTGTGACGAACATTTCGTTCTACAGAACAAACATACAACATCAATATCTGAAGATTCAAAAATGTATTTAACTCATCTATTTTGGGCATTCAGATGACATATCGTTATCCCTTTTATCTGTTTACCTAATTTGCGTATCATGTTAAACGTGCTGTCATAGTCTTTGGAACGAAAGCAGCTATTTAGATTCAGAGCAACAATAATATCGAAGATATTGCCCCTTAATATTAAACAAAATCATAAAATGTCAAACAAATTGCAGCACTGGAAAAAAAATGACATTAAGAGAGCGAGAGATATTAACAAAAAAAAGTGAAGGATATTGTGAACGACGCAGATATAAAAACACAAAAGAAACATAAGTATAAGCATAAATTAACATTATATTAAATTCCTAACGAAATATTATTTAAGAAAAGATAATGGTGACATAAAGGCGCGAGCTCTTAAAAGAGTATTCACGTCAGCGGTAGTTCCCACTAATTCGCGCTCTTCATTTAGTTTTACTTGACTTTACATCTACTTCTTTATAAGCATTAAAAATTACAGTAAAATAAGATTTAATAATATAAAAGTCAGAAACAGTAAGCATATGTGAGGGATTTATAGATGTACGTATAATTAATTTAAAGAGAAAGAGGATAGGACATTGATAAGGAGGCGTGGCTAACAAATAACTTAATACTTTCTTGAGTGTTTATCTTTGATAGAACCGAATTAGCGTCATTCTAATCTGCAATTTGTTTCTAACGCTCCTGATCTCTAAAGGCAAAGTGTTTCAAAGACAGACTGCATACACGAAAAACTGACGCTTAGATATTTTGGAATCAAAAGTTATGTGAAGCAAATGTGTGGAACGCACAGATCAAGTTGCGTGAAGTCGTTTGAATAGATAATCTGGGTCCTGGTTTACCAATAATTTATGTACTTGTGTAAGAACATTGAACTTTAAATATTTTTTGAGAGAAATCGTATATATGTATCTTAAGAGCATGGTCAGAAAAATGTAATTCTTCCAAGTCAAGGTTCTGTTAAATGTTAAACCCCGGTTTTGGACGATGTCAACGAAATTTTAATTGTATAATGTTTCTTTTAAATAATTGCCAAGCTTCAAATGTTTCTTATAGTAATATCGCAATGCACTGAGACATGGCAGAGTTAAGCCATTATCTTTAGCCCAACCGTTCACGAGACATAAATCTGCATTAAGATTACTTATACACGCTTTGATTCAATTTAGGGGACAGCTCAGATATATTTGCACGTCACCTGCATTGACATGTACTTGACAATGTTTCAGAACTTCCTGTAGATCAATCACATGTAACAGGGTAGCACTACCAAACGATCGTAGCATACACGGCGAAGTTAGCTGACAGAACATAAATCAGAAGAGGGTAATTGAAAGTAGAGAAGGTCGGAAAGCGGGCAGTAGCCTGATGAAAGTATGTATCGTCGTTCGTGTTATTCTAAAGCTTTTGCATTTTCCAAAATTATCGTTATATGGGAGGTAGCCGTGGTTATGATCCGATTTCAAAAATTTTCTAAGATAATAATAGCGATATTAAGGAAAATATGTCCACCAAATTTTGTGACGATAACGAATATTGTTATTGAGATACAGAAAATTTGTCATAAGTGGGCGTGGCAACGCCCATTTTTTTAAATTACATAAATACCAAATTTCTTAGTTCAAAATCGCCCCAAATACCAAATTTAAAATAATTTATTGTAATTGATACCGAACAAACAAAGTTTTTGCATTTTTCAAAAATTCAGGGCTAAAATCGATTCCTTTTTTCATTCTGATCATTTCAGTATATATATGTCTATATCTATCTCGATTATTTTTTGCTGTTACAAACAACCGTTATGTGAACAAAGTTATAATACCGTTGTGTACAAGTACGCTCGGGTATAAAAATGCTTATCTTCGTCATCATCACAACTTTTCTTCGAAACATTAAGTTTAATTTGGACAGTTTAAAGACTTGAATGCCACTGCGCGCAAAAAGCTTTCAAAAAAGCATGAGCTTTCAATTTTCCCTGTGTAAAGGTAAAGTAAAAGCGCGTTGAAAATTTGTAAATGCGATTACTTGTAATACGACGACTAATGAGTGTGTTGATCGTAAATAATTTCAAAGAAAATAATCTTTTGAGTTATATATGTATACAAACATACATATGCACATGTACACATGTACCACCTAGTTTTAATCTTGATGAATTCGAAAACGTCCTAGACAATCTAGTAAACGAAGATACAGTTCCAAAAAAGTACCGGATTTCATGTAATTGCCACTATATCACATCCTCACACATACATATGTATGTACTCATATATACTCATATATACAAACAAACGGTAAGTTTTCTGGAGTTATATACTCCATTCCAACGGAAGAATTTTACAATTTCGCGCCAATAGTTCTTCATATATTTATGTATGTATATGCATAAATAACTCTGACCCCTGCACATATTATCCGAACTCCTCTCCTTTGTGCGCTCTCTATCAGCTCGAATAAAATACCGCTTGAATCCTTTTACTCAAAATGGTCCGCCACCCTCGTAAGTGACCATACCCCAACCATTGAGAAACTTTAGGAATCCCTCGTAAGCTCATATAAAACAGTATTTCACTCGGCCAACTTTTCAGAATTAAGCGGTTCTGTTGAGCAAAAATACAAAAAATGTTCAGATAGTTACGAAAGTTGCAAGTCCCAAATTTTAGACGCTCTGCAAGTTTTATCCCAACTTCCACTCCCCGTAACCCTACAAATACTTCAAACTCCTCTGAAGTAACTCTTCAAGTACCACCATGTGACACCGATGTTTTCCATGGTGGGTATAAAGACTGGCCGGCATTTAGAGATATGTTTACGGCAGTCTACGGAAATCACCCCAAGTTAACACCTACCCAAAAGCTCTATCATCTGTGCCAAAAAACCAGAAGCCAAGCGGGGAAACTGGTAAAGCAATACGCGCTAACTGATGAAAACTTCCAGCTAGCCAGGGACGCTTTAAAAGCGCGGTATGAAAACCGCAGAATATTGGTGGATAATCAATTAAAAACTCTTTTCAATCTCCAACCGATTTATTATGAGAATGGTGAGCAAATACAAAAACTGCAAATCATAATAAAGAATAGCTTATCAACGTTGACAGCACAAGGAATCCCAACCTCCCACTGGGACCCTATCCGTGTGTATCTTTGTTCATCGAAGCTACCCAGCCAAACCCTCTTTCTCTGGGAACTGTCGCTTAGCTCTCGAAAGGAGCTGCCATGTTGGGCTGATATTAACACATTTTTAACCACCCGGTATGAAGTTGTGGAGAGACTCAACGCTTACCGCCCAGGTAAGGCAAAACCATCTCAGACAAATTTAACTACACGAGCGATAAACTACAACTCAACCTTTACGAATAAGAATAAGACCCACAACTTCCACGCTGAACTCAATCAGCAAGTTTCTTGCAAATTATGCATGTCGAACCACCCCATGAAAACCTGCGTGAAATTCTAAACGCTTTCCATACCTGAGCGCCTTAAATTTGTGAGAGATAATAGCTACTGCAAAAATTGCCTTTCTTATTCCCACTTAAAGAATGAGTGCCAAAGTAATTCCACCATTCACTGTTACATTATCCCCAAAAATCTCAATTCACAAAACCAAACTCTAAACCTCAGAGAATTTCGAGTCAGTTAACGACGCAGACACCTAATAATGATGAGCAACCCACATGCTCAAAATATATTACAAAGGCAACTCCCGCCTCAAATTCCCAACAAAAAGACGCAAATAAAGTCTCGTCACATTTTTCGAGTACTAGCGTCACAACTCTATTCCCAACTGCAATGGTACCGATCTCATTTTCTCCCTACCTCGAATATTTCAAATATCAAAATAGAAGAGGTAAAACATTTAAGACTCGCCGATCCCAACTGCTTTAACCCCAGCAAGCTAGACATGGTCATCGGCAGTGACTTAATCCTCCAAATCCTCTTGCAAGGACTCCACCACAACATCAGCAGTAGTCTCATCGCACAAAACACTTTGGATGTATTCTGAGCGACCCAATCCCAGAGAAGATCACAGAGCTTACCACCCAGGTAACGGAACCCTGTGATGAAGTTGTGGGAGCAAGAGGAGGTAGCAATAATTCAACCCCGTTCAACCGAAGACGAATTCTGTGAGGACTTGTATCGACGAACCGAAACCCGGCAAGCAGATGGTCGATACATGGTCAAACTTCCCTTAAAACCAGAGTTTCCAGAATCGATAGCTCTAGGCCACTCCCGACCGGCAGCGCAGCAGCAATACATTTGCATCGAAACGACTCTGAAGAGAAAACCTGAACTGCAAGAGAAGTACACAGAAGTTCTCGAAGAGTAACTTTCCATGCGGTAATTACCTCTCAGTTTACATCGAAAAGATGTACCGCCAAATTCTCATACACTAGGAAGATCAATACTTCCAAAGAATTCTCTTTCGTAAGTCCACCGATCAGCCCATACAAGATTTCAAGTTAAAAACGGTCACGTTCGGTGTGAATTGCGTCCCCTATCTCGCAATTCGTACACTGCATCAGTTAGCGCATGATTGTAACCCCGAATCCCCGCTCGCCACAAATATCCTACTGAATGAATTACCCAAGTCATAGGCGCATGAAAATCTGGAGGTTTCCCAGTGAGAAAAATCACGCCAAATCACCCAGAAATCTTGGAATCAGTCCCAACCCCCCATCTACTGGACGCCGATTTTCTCAAATTCCAGGATGTCAGCTCAACAAAACTTTGATCATAAGATGGATTGCTCTCACGGACTCCATTTCATACACTTACGACCCTCTTCCAGATTCTCACTTGAAAACCAAGCTACAATATGTCGACCGTAGCTAGCCGCGTGGTCAAACCAACAGCGAAAAGGGCCCAGGGCGGACGTAATCCAGTCCAAAAACGCATCCGCGACCTCTTTAACCAGGCTGTCCTGACCCTTGAGAAGCTGCAGGAGTTGCTTCATCTCGCACCGGTGCAGGCGGGCCGGCATGTTGAGAACATGTCTCCTCTAATTGACTTTGAATAGTTTAATATTTATGATTTTGTAATTTATTGCGTGCGGCTGGCAACGCTAAATATTGTATCGTTCTGTCATGTTATCCATTTTCGGATTTTACCATTTTTTTTTCATTTGTAAGCGGCACCACGGGGCGACCCGTATCCGCAGGCCCTGACGAACATTTCGTTCTACAGGACAAACATACAACATCAATATCTGACGATTCAAAAATGTATTTAACTCATCTATTTTGGGCATTCAGATGACATATCGTTATCCCTTTTATCTGTTTACCTAATTTGCGTATCATGTTAAACGTGCTGTCATAGACTTTGGAACGAAAGCAGCTACTTAGATTCAGAGCAACAATAATATCGAAGATATTGCCCCTTAATATTAAACAAAATCATAAAATGTCAAACAAATTGCAGCACTGGAAAAAAAATGACATTAAGAGAGCGATAGATATTAACAAAAAAAAGTGAAGGATATTGTGAAAGACGCAGATATAAAAACACAAAAGAAACATAAGTATAAGCATAAATTAACATTATATTAAATTCATAACGAAATAGTATTTAAGAAAAGATAATGGTGTCATAAAGGCGCGAGCTCTCGTTGAATTATGTTTTTGTTCTGCTTAAACGAGTATTCACGTCAGCGGTAGTTCCCACTTGACTTTACATCTACTTCTTTATAAGCATTAAAAATTACAGTAAAATAAGATTTAATAATATAAAAGTCAGAAACAGTAAGCATATGTGAGGGATTTATAGATGTACGTATAATTAATTTAAAGAGAAAGAGGATAGGACATTGATAAGGAGGCGTGGCTAACAAATAACTTAATACTTTCTTGAGTGTTTATCTTTGATAGAACCGAATTAGCGTCATTCTAATCTGCAATTTGTTTCTAACGCTCCTGATCTCTAAAGGCAAAGTGTTTCAAAGACAGACTGCATACACGAAAAACTGACGCTTAGATATTTTGGAATCAAAAGTTATGTGAAGCAAATGTGTGGAACGCACAGATCAAGTTGCGTGAAGTCGTTCGAATAGATAATCTGGGTCCTGGTTTACCAATAATTTATGTACTTGTGTAAGAACCTTGAACTTTAAATAATTTTTGAGAGAAATAGTTTTACTTGACCTTACATCTGTAAAATAAAATTTAATAATATAAAAGTCAGAAACAGTAAGCATATGTGAGGGATTTATAGATGTACGTATAATTAATTTAAAGAGAAAGAGGATAGGACATTGATAAGGAGGCGTGGCCAACAAATAACTTAATACTTTCTTGAGTGTTTATCTTTGATAGAACCGAATTAGCGTCATTCTAATCTGCAATTTGTTTTTAACGCTCCTGATCTCTAAAGGCAAAGTGTTTCAAAGACAGACTCCATACACGAAAAACTGACGCTTAGATAATTTGGAATCAAAAGTTATGTGAAGCAAATGTGTGGAACGCACAGATCAAGTTGCGTGAAGTCGTTCGAATAGATAATCTGGGTCCTGGTTTACCAATAATTTATGTACTTGTGTAAGAACCTTGAACTTTAAATAATTTTTGAGAGAAATCGTATATATGTATCTTAAGAGCATGGTCAGAAAAATGGTCTTTGCGTTTAATACCAGAAATATAACGGGCAATGTTGGTTAATAAAACAATGAGTTTTATATTGCACGCGCTGTTGCAATTAGCATATAGTTCCCAACCGAAAAGCATCTTTAAAAGCAAATATGTTTTGACAAGGAGCAGTCTTATTTTTATTTGCGTGAAGTGCTAGGTAGTCCATAAGGACATACCATGCACTTTCCCTATAGATGTAAAATGTAATTCTTCCAAGTCAAGGTTCTGTTAAATTGTAAACCCCGGTTTTGGACGATGTCAACGAAATTTTAATTGTCTAACGTTTCTTTTAAATAATTGCCAAGCTTCAAATGTTTCTTATAGTTATATCGCAATGCACTGAGACATGGCACAGTTAAGCCATTATCTTTAGCCCAACCGTTCACGAGACATAAATCTGCATTAAGATTACTTATACACGCTTTAATTCAATTTAGGGGACAGCTCAGATATATTTGCACGTCACCTGCAATGACATGTACTTGACAATGTTTCAGAACTTCCTGTAGATCATTCACATGTAACAGGGTAGCACTACCAAACGATCGTAGCATACACGGCGAAGTTAGCTGACAGAACATAAATCAGAAGAGGGTAATTGAAAGTAAAGAAGGTCGGAAAGCGGGCAGTAGCCTGATGAAAGTATGTATCGTCGTTCGTGTTATTCTAAAGCTTTTGCATTTTCCAAAATTATCGTTATATGGGAGGTAGCCGTGGTTATGATCCGATTTCAAAAATTTTCTAAGATAATAATAGCGATATTAAGGAAAATATGTCCACCAAATTTTGTGACGATAACGAATATTGTTATTGAGATACATAAAATTTGTCATAAGTGGGCGTGGCAACGCCCATTTATTAAAATTTCATAAATACCAAATTTCTTAGTTCAAAATCGCCCCAAATACCAAATTTCACCCAATTTACTGTAATTGATACCGAAAAAACAAAGTTTTTGCATTTTTCAAAAATTCAGGGCTAAAATCGATTCCTCTTTTCATTCTGATCATTTCAGTATATATATGTCTATATCTATCTCGATTATTTTTTGCTGTTACAAACAACCGTTATGCGAACAAAGTTATAATACCCTTGTGTACAAGTACGCTCGGGTATAAAAATGCTTATCTTCGTCATCATCACAACTTTTCTTCGAAACATTAAGTTACATTTGGATAGTTTAAAGACTTGAATGCCACTGCGCGCAAAAAGCTTTCAAAAAAGCATGAGCTTTCAATTTTTCCTGTGTAAAGGTAAAGTAAAAGCGCGTTGAAAATTTGTAAATGCGATTACTTGTAATACGACGACTAATGAGTGTGTTGATCGTAAATAAGTTCAAAGAAAATAATCTTTTGAGTTATATATGTATACAAACATACATATGCACATGTACACATGTACCACCTAGTTTTAATCTTGATGAATTCGAAAATGTCCTAGACAATCTAGTAAACGACGCGACAACCAGATCATCAGTTGTAATCGCTTGTGACTTTAATGCATGGGCCCGAGAATGGGGCAGCCGTTGGACAAATGCTAAAGGAAGGGCTTTACTTACGAATCCGGCAGCACCACCACTGATAGCGCTTCCAAAAATCCACAAACCGGACACTCCGATGAGACCCATAATTAACGATAAGTCGGCTCCTGCTTATAGACTGTCCAAACATCTGAAAATGCGGTTAAATAAAAACTACACAGCAGAGCAAGCTAGTGTCATTTGATATTCAGGACTTATACCCGTCGATCCCACAAACAGAAACAATAGCTATGGTCCGGAAAACATTATTCGAAAAAACGAAGGACCATATTTAAACAACCAAAACAAACACATTACGAACTACACTGCGACAAAGTTATTTATAGTTTAATAATAAAATATACCGACAAACAAACGGACTCGGAATGGGAAATCCATCCTCATGGAGTTATTTATGCAAGAACTGGAGGGACAGTATATGGAAGAACTGAAAGCCGAGTTAGGCGTAGTATTCTATGCAAGGTACGTGGATGATTATCTGCGTGATCACCAAGGACAATGAAGAGCAGATACTGGAATACCTAAACAAACAACATGGATATATTATGTTTACGATGGAAATGGAAAAGAAGGGAACAAAAAAATTACCTGGATCTGACGATTAAGATAGACAAAATTGCCAAGAAACTTGACTACGAAATTTACAGAAAACCGACAGCTACAGACACCATAATACATAACACATCAACTCATCCTCAAGAACACAAATACGCCGCTATAAGACAACTACCAAACATACTTGAACGAATACCTCTATCGCGAGAGGCATACCGAGAGGAACTAAACACAATATACAACATAGCAACAAACAACGGATATAAAAAGGAGCTCGTGCATAAATTCAGAAAAATGTATGCAGTTCAAAAACGAAGCGACAGAGAGCTAGACTAAAAAACTTGGACAGTTATGACTTATACAGGACAAATGACATACAAACCTGCACATTTTTTCAGAAAGTATAATATCCACACGGCGTTCAAAACCGGAAACAACCTGGGAAGGATACTTAAAAGCAGCACGAATGAAGAAGACCCATTGAACAAACAAGGCGTGTATAAACTGGCCTGTGAGTGTCAATATAGCTATGTATATAGTACAAAAAACACGTAAAGTAAGAACAAGATTCCGTGAACACATAAGGGACTACAACAAAAGGATAAGAAAACCCACGACAATACCATAATCTTATTTTGCAAACCATTTGGCAAACGCAAAATATTTACCCGCAAACATAAAGAAACCCGTTAAAGTACTGCACGTACAACAAAAAGCACGGCGCCTAGATGCTCTTGAAAACATGGAAATATATAAACAAAAAACTTTTGATGGGAGGATAATAAACGAACAAATAAACAGCAACTCTGATGCGATATTTGCACCTTAAGGCTTGTTTACAAAAAACAAAACAAAGACGTAGGTAAAATGACAGATACCAACATACAAAACAAACCTGCAATACCTAAACGGGCTAAAATTACTGGTTCTTACCGCAGAGGCAGATTCAAAATAAAATATACCCTTTTATACTCTAACCACGCGAGACTTTAGGTACCTATACTCAGGACACTTAACATTTGTTAACATTTACGATTAGGCACCAATACCTGGTTGACCGAAAAGACGAAATAAATACGGAACAACAGACATAAACTGAACAGAACGAAAATTTACACTGAAGATGGCACAACGTCGAAACCGGTTTGTCTCCAAACCAAACTTGACAAGGGATGACGGAAAATCGTTCCAACAAATATCAACAATTCACCCTGTCGGACAAGAAAAAGAAGAAAATAATATGGATTTACTTACGGCTATATGATCGCTAGAACTAGCCCTGTTAAACACAGGTGATAAACTTACCTTCCAAAAAGATGGAAGGAGGTCTATAATTGACCTTACTTTCGTAAGTAAAACACTATTTCGAAGAGCGTCGTGGCAAATGTGCGAAGACTATACACACAGACGTTTTAGAAGACTATGTGACAGCGCAGATAAAGACCCATACAAAATGGTGACCCAAAAGCTACAGAAATCGATTCAACCGCAAATAACATGCCCAAAAAAGCTAGAAAATATAGTGAGTGTTCTATTCCTAGCCCAAAAGCCGTTTGAACGGGAAAAATTTCCCCCTAAAATCAATTAATAGTTTAATATTTATGATTTTGTAATTTATTGCGTGCGGCTGGCAACGCTAAATATTGTATCGTTCTGTCATGTTATCCATTTTCGAATTTTACCATTTTTTTTGCATTTATAAGCGGCACCACGGGGCGAACCGTATCCGCAAGCTAAAACACGCACACACCTTAAAATTCAGATTTAGCCACTCCGTCAAAAACGATCTATTTTCACTTTATTTCTCCCATTTGAATTATATTAACTCTTGAAATCAATAAATTTAATCCATATAATTATACTCGAATAACTCTCTTTTCATTTGAACAATTCGATTTTCTAGCACACCCTGCATTACGTCACTCAAACACCCTAAGTATTTGACAACTGGGAAAAGACCCAGATTTTGCATGGCTAGTGAACATTTTTTTTTTCGTAAGCAAATTACTGTTAAAATATCCAGCTGTTACAATGTTATTATAGCTGAGGGTAAGACTTTCAATAAAATCTAATTATCATAAGCAATGTGTTTATGAGGCCTATAAAAACATCCTACGAGTATTATTGTATGATTACACATAATTTCCTTAAAGAGGTATTCAATTGAACTGTGAGGCCCTGACGAACATTTAGTTCTACAGAACAAACCAGATTTTACAAACACTGCTACACCACCGCCATGCCCAAATCTGTCTGAACGAAAAAGTTTGTATCCATCAACACTAAAAAAATTGTCACTACGCCACACAGATAACCAAGATTGAGAAACACATACAACATCAATATCTGACGATTCAAAAATGTATTTAACTCATCTATTTTGGCTGTAAAGCTTTGGGCATTCAGATGACATCGTTATCCCTTTTATCTGTTTACCTAATTTGCGTATCATGTTAAACGTGCTGTCATAGTTTTTGGAACGAAAGCAGCTATTTAGATTCAGAGCAACAATAATATCGAAGATATTGCCCCTTAATATTAAACAAAATCATAAAATGTCAAACAAATTGCAGCTCTGGAAAAAAAATTACAGTAAGAGAGCGAGAGATATTAACAAAAAAAAATGAAGGATATTGTGAAAGACGCAGATATAAAAACACAAAAGAAACATAAGTATAAGTATAAATTAACTGTTTTTTTTAATAAACTAAATTTTTGGAACCCGGATTAATTGAAAGATTAGTTAATTTTATAATTCAATTTATTTTATTTAAATTTTCCGCAGGTTAAAAAATTTTTAGTTAGCTGCTGCTCCTTTCACGCGATCTATCTCCCAACTGTCTTTTCTGCTCCCGTTTCAATCGTTTGCCTCTTACCCCAAACAGCAATCTGTGGATTTTCCGATGAGGAACACTTTATAAGACTTCGTCAAGCTTTAGAGGGTCCAGCTCGTAACGCGGTTAAGAATCTGCTGTTACATTCATCCTGCGTATCACAAATAATCTCTACGTTGCAAATGAGATTCGGACGACCCGAACTTATAATTGGCGTATTGCAAAAAGAAATATGCAAACTGCCACTGCCAGCGGAAAGCCAACTGGAAACCATCGTAGACTTTGCAATTGCTGTACAAAATATATGCGCGACGATGAAAGCATCGGGGCTGGTCAACCATTTCAACAACCCAGAACTGGAGCCAAAGCTTGTGTCGAAGCTGCCTGGATTTCTGCCGATGTACTGGGGAATGCACAAGCAAGGTCTATCAAATTGCAATCTCCAGACATTCAGTGACTGGCTTTTTCAATTCGCGCAAGGAGCTAACTGCATCCTTGTTCCAACTGAGCCAATGAAAGTACGAAAGCGCGGCGCTGTCAATCATCACATTAAAATGGTGAGCTGTGTCGTTTGTAGTAGAAATTGTAGTACAGTATCTAATTGAGATTCTTTCAAGGAAATGTCTCGTAACCAAAAATGGGACATAGTACGTCGGCACAAATTGTGCCACCGATGCCTAAAGAAACACTCATGGTCTGATTGTAAATCCAATTCAGTTTGCAACTTGGATGGATGCACGCGCTACCACCACCATTTGTTGCACAACGATTATTCGGTTACGACTTCTCCTCATACGCCAAAAGTCGCTAACAGAACTCAGATAGCTAATCTTAACGCGCATAACTTCGGTGAAGGGAGCACACTTTTTCGTGTATTGCCTGTAGTTCTGCATGCAGGTGCCAACATGAAAAAACGAGGCTAGGGTGGACAGTCAAAGGGCACGGGCCAATGCTACATAAAGAAGCTGCTCATTGTGTCTATCACATATGCGACTGCTCGGAGCAAAATGAGCTTCACGAGGTTGTTAAGTCCTATATCTGTCTAGACAACTTAGGCGTGGTAGCTGGTGCCGCGGCCTTGAGGACCAAAGATGATAAGCTTGCAGTTGAGCAGTTGGACCAGCATACAATTCGCGTAGGAGATCGTTTTCAAACATGCTTGTTATGGAGGCATCCGGATGTAAGTCTACCAGAGAGCCTGCCCATGGCTACATACCGTGCGTAGTGTTTGCAAAAGAAAATGCAACGTGATCCCGCTGAACTACTTCAAGATAAGATCGCTGATTATCTTCGGAAGGGATACGCGAGAGAAATGACACCCGCAGACGTCGCCGTACGCAGGTATTGGTACTTGCCTGTTTTCGCCGTAAGTAATATTAATAAGCCAGGGAAAGTTCGGCTAGTGTGAGACGCGGCTGCGACCGTAAACGGTGCTTCCCTAAACACAATGTTGCTCGCTGGTCCCGACTTGACAACCCCTCTGCCAGCTGTTTTATTCACATTTCGAGAGAAGCGCATCGCTATCACCGCTGATATAGAGGAGATGTTTCTACAGGTTCGTATTCGCCCAGAGAATCAGAACTTTCTACGTTTTTTATGGTATAGCCCACACAGCACAAAGCCGGTTACGTACGTGATGTCGGTCATGACCTTTGGATCAAAATGCTCACCGAGCTGCGCGCAGTTTATTAAAAATAAAAACGCAGCTGAGTTTCAAGATGAATTCGCTCAAGCTGCTCGATGCATAGTCGAAAATCATTATGTCGACGACATGCTAGCTAGTATCGATACTGAAGAGGAAGCGACCAAGCTGGCACTCGACGTTCAAAATGTCCACGCGAAAGGTGGATTTCATATTCGTAACTTTCTTTCGAATTCAGACCGTGTATTGACGGCATTGGATACAATGTCGGAAAAATCGCTTTGTCTTAATTTCGAATGCGAACTACCAACCGAAAAGGTACTAGGCATCTGGTGGGTCGCTTCAACAGATCTGTTCACATTTAGAGTATCAGCTACGTATAAAGAATCGAACCTTTTGGTATACCTACAGCGCCTAACCAAACGTGAAGTCTTGAGCCTTGTCATGACGATTTATGATCCACTGGGTTACATCGGCCTTTTCACTATGTTTGCCAAAACAATTCTGCAGGAGATATGGAAAGTGGGGTGTGCTTGGGACGCACTTATCCCTGAAGACCTGTTTGCAAAATGGGTTCGATGGATTCGTCTTATACCGAAAATCGAAAACATGAAGATTCCCCGTTGTTACACATATATCAAGTTCGACAGCCCACCGCAAATAGAGCTGCATACATTTGTGGATGCCAGCGAATCAAGCTATGCTGCTGTATGTTATCCACGCTATTCAGAAGGGGGAAAGGTGGACTGTGCCATTGTCTCTAGTAAAACCAGAGTCGCGCCGCTGAAAGTGATGTCTATTCCTCGACTGGAATTGAAAGCCGCGCTCTTGGGAGCTCGTCTCGCAAAACACGTTATAGAATCTCATTCAGTTTCCATCGCTGCAGCCGTATATTGGTCGGACACACGTACAGTCTTGGCCTGGTTACGCGCAGACCATCGCCTTTACAAACAGTTTGTGGCTTTCCGCGTCAGCGAAATTTTGGAGTTAACTAACTTGGATGACTGGCGCTGGGTTCCAACCGCCGATAATGTGGCCGATGATGCGACGAAATGGCACGGAAATCCAGATTTTTCAAATAAAAGCCGTTGGCTGAAAGGACCCGCATTCTTAACTTTAAACCCAGATAAATGGCCTATACAAAAAAAGGATATGCAGAGCTACGTGGCCGAAGAGCTTCGCCCGAAGTACCTTGCCGTCCACTGTGAAGCAGCGCAAACGCCTCTCATGATTGCTAATGCCGAAAGGTTCTCTTCGTGGAATCGTCTTCTACGAGCCACAGCAAAAGTTATAAATTGTACTCGTATCTGGTTAAGCGTAGTTCGAGATAGTGGCGTGGTAAGTAGGATAACCAGCAGCGAAGACCTCCGTTAAGCGGAAATACTACTATGGCGAAAGGCGCAATTAGACGTTTTTGCTGACACCAGTCTAGTGATATCTACAAGTTATCGCCCTATCTTGACAATGACAACGTACTACGTATATATGGCATGGTAAAAATTAATCAAAAGCAAGATCCTATTTTGCTGCCACGCAATCATTTTATTACACGCTTAATTGTTTACGGCTATCACGTCAGATACCATCATGGCAGCTTAGAAACTGTCGTCAACGAAATCCGCCAATATTATTGGATTCCGAAGCTTCGAGTTGTCGCGAACCACCGCCGCGTTTGCCAGCTTTGTAAGAACCGTAGCGCTCAGCCACAGACTCCAAAGATGGCGTATTTACCAACTTGCCGTATTGCCCATCACTACCGTCCGTTTTCTTACACGGGTGTGGATTACTTCGGCCCGCTTTTGGTAACAGTGACGAGAAGCAGAGAAAAAAGGTACGGGGTTCTATTTACGTGTCTCGTGACAAGAGCCGTACATATAGAAATTGCCTATTCGCTATCTACTGACTCCTGCATTCTTGCTATTAGAAATTTTATGGCACGTAGAGGTAGCCCTATGGAAATCTTTAGCGATAATGGTACAAACCTGAGAGGTACCGAACGAGAATTAAGAAAGTCGTTCGCGGAAGTCGACCGTGATCTACTGACAAAAACGTTCACAACATCAGCGACAAAATGGAATTTCATACCACCGGCGTCGCCCCACATGGGCGGAGCCTGGGAACGGCTGGTCCGCTCTATAAAAAATGTACTCTATCGCATAAGGATCTTCACTCATACGAATGATGAGCTTCTTCGCGCCGCTTTAATGGAAGCGGAAATTATTGTTAACTCGCGTCCACTGACTTACATCCCATTGGACCATGAGGCAGATGAGGCGCTGACACCGAACCACTTCCTTCTGGGGAGTTCCAGTGGCGTTAAGCCAATCGCTGAACCAGTAGCAGAAGGTGTATTATTGCGACGCGAATGGCGAACATCTCAACAATTGGCAGACGCGTTCTGGCGGCGTTGGGTCACGGAATACCTTCCTATAATAACGCGAAGAAGTAAGTGGTTCAATGACGTGAAGCCGATAGAGGTGGGCGACATTGCCTACATAATCGATCAGAATAATCCCAGGAACTGCTGGCCAAAGGGAAAGGTAGTTGAGGTACGTACGAGTCCCGATGGGAGAGTTAGCAGTGCAACACTTAAAACAGTAAATGGTGTGTATGAGCGGCCAGCTGCCAAAGTTGCTGTCCTAGATCTAAATGCGGTACACCCTGATGAACAGTATATACCAGGGAGGACAACACGAACAGTCTGGCAGCACCGCCACTCAGAGCTTTTGCTTCGCGAAAATAAAAGCACTATCTGAGTCGGCTCCTGATTGGATAATTAATTCGATGAGCGACAAAGGGGAGAAGTCCGTCCGCTTAGTACGTTGGGTAAGAGGCAAACGATTGAAACGGGAGCAGAAAAGACAGTTGGGAGATAGATCGCGTGAAAGGAGCAGCTGCTAACTAAAAATTTTTTAACCTGCGGAAAATTTAAATAAAATAAGTTGAAATATAAAATTAACTAATCTTTCAATTAATCCGAGTTCAAAAAATTTAGTTTATTGAAAATAACATTAACATTATATTAAATTCCTAACGAAATAGTATTTAAGAAAAGATAATGGTGACATAAAGGCGCGAGCTCTCGTTGAATTATGTTTTTGTTCTGCTTAAAAGAGTATTCACGTCAGCGGTAGTTCCTACTAATGCGCGCTCTTCATTTAGTTTTACTTGACCTTACATCTCTAAAATAAGATTTAACAGTAAGCATATGTGAGGGATTTATAGATGTACGTATAATTAATTTAAAGAGAAAGAGGATAGGACATTGATAAGGAGGCGTGGCTAACAAATAATAATTTAATACTTTCTTGAGTGTTTATCTTTGATAGAACCGAATTAGCGTTATTCTAATCTGCAATTTGTTTTTAACGCTCCTGATCTCTAAAGGCAAATTGTTTCAAAGACAGACTGCATACACGAAAAACTGACGCTTAGATATTTTGGAATCAAAAGTTATGTGAAGCAAATGTGTGGAACGCACAGATCAAGTTGCGTGAAGTCGTTCGAATAGATAATCTGGGTCCTGGTTAACCAATAATTTATGTACTTGCGTAAGAACCTTGAACTTTAAAAATGGTCTTTGCATTTAATACCAGAAATATAACGAGCAATGTTGGTTAATAAAACATTGAGTTTTATATTGCACGCGCTGTTGCAATTAGCATATTACAGGATGTCAGCTCAACAAAACTTTGATCATAAGATGGATTGCTCTCACGGACTCCATTTCATACACTTACGACCCTCTTCCAGATTCTCACTTGAAAACCAAGCTACAATATGTCGACCGTAGCTAGCCGCGTGGTCAAACCAACAGCGAAAAGGGCGCAGGGCGGACGTAATCCAGTCCAAAAACGCATCCGCGACCTCTTTAACCAGGCTGTCCTGACCCTGGAGAAGCTGCAGGAGTTGCTTCATCTCGCACCGGTGCAGGCGGGCCGGCATGTTAAGGACATGTCTCCTCTAATTGACTTTGAATAGTGTAATATTTATGATTTTGTAATTTATTGCGTGCGGCTGGCAACGCTTAATATTGTATCGTTCTGTCATGTTATCCATTTTCGGATTTTACCATTTTTTTTTTGCATTTGTAACCGGCACCACGGGGCGAACCGTATCCGCAAGCTAAAACACGCACGCACCTTAAAATTCAGATTTAGCCACTCCGCCAAAAACAATCTATTTTCACTTTATTTCTCCCATTTGAATTATATTAACTCTTGAAATCAATAAATTTAATCCATATAATTATACTCTTTTCATTTGAACAATTCGATTTTCTAGCACACCCTGCATTACGTCACTCAAACACCCTAAGTATTTGACAACTGGGAAAAGACCCAGATTTTGCATGGCTAGTGAACATTTTTTTTTTCGTAAGCAAATTACTGTTAAAATATCCAGCTGTTACAATGTCATTATAGGTGAGGGTAAGACTTTCAATAAAATCTAATTATCATAAGCAATGTGTTTATGAGGCCTATAAACACATCCTACGAGTATTATTGTATGATTACACATGATTTCCTTAAAGAGGTATTCAATTGAACTGTGAGGCCCTGACGAACATTTAGTTCTACAGGACAAACCAGATTTTACAAACACTGCTACACCAATGCCATGGCCAAATCTGTCTAAAGGAAAAAGTTTGTATCCATCAACACTAAAAAAATTTTCACTACGCCACACAGATAACCAAGATTGAGAAACACATACAACATCAATATCTGACGGTTCCAAAATGTATTTAACTCATCTATTTTGGCTGTAAAGCTGTGGGCATTCAGATGACATATCGTTATCCCTTTTATCTGTTTACCTAATTTGCGTATCATGTTAAACGTGCTGTCATAGTCTTTGGAACGAAAGCAGCTATTTAGATTCAGAGCAACAATAATATCGAAGATATTGCCCCTTTATATTAAACAAAATCATAAAATGTCAAACAAATTGCAGCACTGGAAAAAAAATGACAGTAAGAGAGCGAGAGATATTAACAAAAAAAAATGAAGGATATTGTGAAAGACGCAGATATAAAAACACAAAAGAAACATAAGTATAAGTATAAATTAACATTATATTAAATTCCTAACGAAATAGTATTTAAGAAAAGATAATGGTGACATAAAGGCGCGAGCTCTCGTTGAATTATGTTTTTGTTCTGCTTAAAAGAGTATTCACGTCAGCGGTAGTTCCCACTAATTCGCGCTCTTCATTTAGTTTTACTTGACTTTACATCTACTTCTTTATAAGCATTAAAAATTACAGTAAAATAAGATTTAATAATATAAAAGTCAGAAACAGTAAGCATATGTGAGGGATTTATAGATGTACGTATAATTAATTTAAAGAGAAAGAGGATAGGACATTGATAAGGAGGCGTGGCTAACAAATAACTTAATACTTTCTTGAGTGTTTATCTTTGATAGAACCGAATTAGCGTCATTCTAATCTGCAATTTGTTTCTAACGCTCCTGATCTCTAAAGGCAAAGTGTTTCAAAGGCAGACTGCATACACGAAAAACTGACGCTTAGATATTTTGGAATCAAAAGTTATGTGAAGCAAATGTGTGGAACGCACAGATCAAGTTGCGTGAAGTCGTTCGAATAGATAATCTGGGTCCTGGTTTACCAATAATTTATGTACTTGTGTAAGAACCTTGAACTTTAAATAATTTTTGAGAGAAATCGTATATATGTATCTTAAGAGCATGGTCAGAAAAATGGTATTTGCATTTAATACCAGAAATATAACGGGCAATGTTGGTTAATAAAACATTGAGTTTTATATTGCACGTGCTGTTGCAATTAGCATATAGTTCCAAACCGAAAAGCATCTTTAAAAGCAAATATGTTTTGACAAGGTGCAGTCTTATTTTGAATTGCGTGAAGTGCTAGGTAGTCCATAAGGACATACCATGCACTTTCCCTGTAGATGTAAAATGTAATTCTTCCAAGTCAAGGTTCTGTTAAATGTTAAACCCCGGTTTTGGACGATGTCAACGAAATTTTAATTGTCTAACGTTTCTTTTAAATAATTGCCAAGCTTCAAATGTTTCTTATAGTTATATCACAATGCACTGAGACATGGCACAGTTAAGCCATTATCTTTAGCCCAACCGTTCACGAGACATAAATCTGCATTAAGATTACTTATACACGCTTTGATTCAATTTAGGGGACAGCTCAGATATATTTGCACGTCACCTGCATTGACATGTACTTGACAATGTTTCAGAACTTCCTGTAGATCAATCACATGTAACAGGGTAGCACTACCAAACGATCGTAGCATACACGGCGAAGTTAGCTGACAGAACATAAATCAGAAGAGGGTAATTGAAAGTAGAGAAGGTCGGAAAGCGGGCAGTAGCCTGATGAAAGTATGTATCGTCGTTCGTGTTATTCTAAAGCTTTTGCATTTTCCAAAATTATCGTTATATGGGAGGTAGCCGTGGTTATGATCCGATTTCAAAAATTTTCTAAGATAATAATAGCGATATTAAGGAAAATATGTCCACCAAATTTTGTGACGATAACGAATATTGTTATTGAGATACAGAAAATTTGTCATAAGTGGGCGTGGCAACGCCCATTTATTAAAATTTCATAAATACCAAATTTCTTAGTTCAAAATCGAACCAAATACCAAATTTCACCCAATTTACTGTAATTGATACCGAAAAAACAAAGTTTTTGCATTTTTCAAAAATTCAGGGCTAAAATCGATTCCTCTTTTCATTCTGATCATTTCAGTATATATATGTCTATATCTATCTCGATTATTTTTTGCTGTTACAAACAACCGTTATGTGAACAAAGTTATAATACCGTTGTGTACAAGTACGCTCGGGTATAAAAATGCTTATCTTCGTCATCATCACAACTTTTCTTCGAAACATTAAGTTTAATTTGGACAGTTTAAAGACTTGAATGCCACTGCGCGCAAAAAGCTTTCAAAAAAGCATGAGCTTTCAATTTTCCCTGTGTAAAGGTAAAGTAAAAGCGCGTTGAAAATTTGTAAATGCGATTACTTGTAATACGACGACTAATGAGTGTGTTGATCGTAAATAATTTCAAAGAAAATAATCTTTTGAGTTATATATGTATACAAACATACATATGCACATGTACACATGTACCACCTATTTTTAATCTTGATGAATTCGAAAACGTCCTAGACAATCTAGTAAACGAAGATACAGTTCCAAAAAAGTACCGCATTTCATGTAATTGCCACTATATCACATCCTCACACATACATATGTATGTACTCATATATACTCATATATACAAACAAACGGTAAGTTTTCTGGAGTTATATACTCCATTCCAACGGAAGAATTTTACAATTTCGCGCCAATAGTTCTTCATATATTTATGTATGTATATGCATAAATAACTCTGACCCCTGCACATATTATCCGAACTCCTCTCCTTTGTGCGCTCTCTATCAGCTCGAATAAAATACCGCTTGAATCCTTTTACTCAAAATGGTCCGCCACCCTCGTAAGTGACCATACCCCAACCATTGAGAAACTTTAGGAATCCCTCGTAAGCTCATATAAAACAGTATTTCACTCGGCCAACTTTTCAGAATTAAGCGGTTCTGTTGAGCAAAAATACAAAAAATGTTCAGATAGTTACGAAAGTTGCAAGTCCCAAATTTTAGACGCTCTGCAAGTTTTATCCCAACTTCCACTCCCCGTAACCCTACAAATACTTCAAACTCCTCTGAAGTAACTCTTCAAGTACCACCATGTGACACCGATGTTTTCCATGGTGGGTATAAAGACTGGCCGGCATTTAGAGATATGTTTACGGCAGTCTACGGAAATCACCCCAAGTTAACACCTACCCAAAAGCTCTATCATCTGTGCCAAAAAACCAGAAGCCAAGCGGGGAAACTGGTAAAGCAATACGCGCTAACTGATGAAAACTTCCAGCTAGCCAGGGACGCTTTAAAAGCGCGGTATGAAAACCGCAGAATATTGGTGGATAATCAATTAAAAACTCTTTTCAATCTCCAACCGATTTATTATGAGAATGGTGAGCAAATACAAAAACTGCAAATCATAATAAAGAATAGCTTATCAACGTTGACAGCACAAGGAATCCCAACCTCCCACTGGGACCCTATCCGTGTGTATCTTTTTTCATCGAAGCTACCCAGCCAAACCCTCTTTCTCTGGGAACTGTCGCTTAGCTCTCGAAAGGAGCTGCCATGTTGGGCTGATATTAACACATTTTTAACCACCCGGTATGAAGTTGTGGAGAGACTCAACGCTTACCGCCCAGGTAAGGCAAAACCATCTCAGACAAATTTAACTACACGAGCGATAAACTACAACTCAACCTTTACGAATAAGAATAAGACCCACAACTTCCACGCTGAACTCAATCAGCAAGTTTCTTGCAAATTATGCATGTCGAACCACCCCATGAAAACCTGCGTGAAATTCTAAACGCTTTCCATACCTGAGCGCCTTAAATTTGTGAGAGATAATAGCTACTGCAAAAATTGCCTTTCTTATTCCCACTTAAAGAATGAGTGCCAAAGTAATTCCACCATTCACTGTTACATTATCCCCAAAAATCTCAATTCACAAAACCAAACTCTAAACCTCAGAGAATTTCGAGTCAGTTAACGACGCAGACACCTAATAATGATGAGCAACCCACATGCTCAAAATATATTACAAAGGCAACTCCCGCCTCAAATTCCCAACAAAAAGACGCAAATAAAGTCTCGTCACATTTTTCGAGTACTAGCGTCACAACTCTATTCCCAACTGCAATGGTACCGATCTCATTTTCTCCCTACCTCGAATATTTCAAATATCAAAATAGAAGAGGTAAAACATTTAAGACTCGCCGATCCCAACTGCTTTAACCCCAGCAAGCTAGACATGGTCATCGGCAGTGACTTAATCCTCCAAATCCTCTTGCAAGGACTCCACCACAACATCAGCAGTAGTCTCATCGCACAAAACACTTTGGATGTATTCTGAGCGACCCAATCCCAGAGAAGATCACAGAGCTTACCACCCAGGTAACGGAACCCTGTGATGAAGTTGTGGGAGCAAGAGGAGGTAGCAATAATTCAACCCCGTTCAACCGAAGACGAATTCTGTGAGGACTTGTATCGACGAACCGAAACCCGGCAAGCAGATGGTCGATACATGGTCAAACTTCCCTTAAAACCAGAGTTTCCAGAATCGATAGCTCTAGGCCACTCCCGACCGGCAGCGCAGCAGCAATACATTTGCATCGAAACGACTCTGAAGAGAAAACCTGAACTGCAAGAGAAGTACACAGAAGTTCTCGAAGAGTAACTTTCCATGCGGTAATTACCTCTCAGTGTACATCGAAAAGATGTACCGCCAAATTCTCATACACTAGGAAGATCAATACTTCCAAAGAATTCTCTTTCGTAAGTCCACCGATTAGCCCATACAAGATTTCAAGTTAAAAACGGTCACGTTCGGTGTGAATTGCGTCCCCTATCTCGCAATTCGTACACTGCATCAGTTAGCGCATGATTGTAACCCCGAATCCCCGCTCGCCACAAATATCCTACTGAATGAATTACCCAAGTCATAGGCGCATGAAAATCTGGAGGTTTCCCAGTGCGAAAAATCACGCCAAATCACCCAGAAATCTTGGAATCAGTCCCAACCTCCCATCTACTGGACGCCGATTTTCTCAAATTCCAGGATGTCAGCTCAACAAAACTTTGATCATAAGATGGATTGCTCTCACGGACTCCATTTCATACACTTACGACCCTCTTCCAGATTCTCACTTGAAAACCAAGCTACAATATGTCGACCGTAGCTAGCCGCGTGGTCAAAGCGAAAAGGGCCCAGGGCGGACGTAATCCAGTCCAAAAACGCATCCGCGACCTCTTTAACCAGGCTGTCCTGACCCTTGAGAAGCTGCAGGAGTTGCTTCATCTCGCACCGGTGCAGGCGGGCCGGCATGTTGAGAACATGTCTCCTCTAATTGACTTTGAATAGTTTAATATTTATGATTTTGTAATTTATTGCGTGCGGCTGGCAACGCTAAATATTGTATCGTTCTGTCATGTTATCCATTTTCGGATTTTACCATTTTTTTTTCATTTGTAAGCGGCACCACGGGGCGACCCGTATCCGCAGGCCCTGACGAACATTTCGTTCTACAGGACAAACATACAACATCAATATCTGACGATTCAAAAATGTATTTAACTCATCTATTTTGGGCATTCAGATGACATATCGTTATCCCTTTTATCTGTTTACCTAATTTGCGTATCATGTTAAACGTGCTGTCATAGTCTTTGGAACGAAAGCAGCTATTTAGATTCAGAGCAACAATAATATCGAAGATATTGCCCCTTAATATTAAACAAAATCATAAAATGTCAAACAAATTGCAGCACTGGAAAAAAAATGACATTAAGAGAGCGATAGATATTAACAAAAAAAAGTGAAGGATATTGTGAAAGACGCAGATATAAAAACACAAAAGAACCATAAGTATAAGCATAAATTAACATTATATTAAATTCATAACGAAATAGTATTTAAGAAAAGATAATGGTGTCATAAAGGCGCGAGCTCTCGTTGAATTATGTTTTTGTTCTGCTTTAAAGAGTATTCACGTCAGCGGTAGTTCCCACTTGACTTTACATCTACTTCTTTATAAGCATTAAAAATTACAGTAAAATAAGATTTAATAATATAAAAGTCAGAAACAGTAAGCATATGTGAGGGATTTATAGATGTACGTATAATTAATTTAAAGAGAAAGAGGATAGGACATTGATAAGGAGGCGTGGCTAACAAATAACTTAATACTTTCTTGAGTGTTTATCTTTGATAGAACCGAATTAGCGTCATTCTAATCTGCAATTTGTTTCTAACGCTCCTGATCTCTAAAGGCAAAGTGTTTCAAAGACAGACTGCATACACGAAAAACTGACGCTTAGATATTTTGGAATCAAAAGTTATGTGAAGCAAATGTGTGGAACGCACAGATCAAGTTGCGTGAAGTCGTTCGAATAGATAATCTGGGTCCTGGTTTACCAATAATTTATGTACTTGTGTAAGAACCTTGAACTTTAAATAATTTTTGAGAGAAATCGTATATAATGTATCTTAAGAGCATGGTCAGAAAAATGGTATTTGCATTTAATACCAGAAATATAACGGGCAATGTTGGTTAATAAAACATTGAGTTTTATATTGCACGTGCTGTTGCAATTAGCATATAGTTCCAAACCGAAAAGCATCTTTAAAAGCAAATATGTTTTGACAAGGAGCAGTCTTATTTTGAATTGCGTGAAGTGCTAGGTAGTCCATAAGGACATACCATGCACTTTCCCTATAGATGTAAAATGTAATTCTTCCAAGTCAAGGTTATGTTAAATGTTAAACCCCGGTTTTGGACGATGTCAACGAAATTTTAATTGTCTAACGTTTATTTTAAATAATTGCCAAGCTTCAAATGTTTCTTATAGTTATATCGCAATGCACTGTTAAGCCATTATCTTTAGCCCAACCGTTCACGAGACATAAATCTGCATTAAGATTACTTATACACGCTTTGATTAAATTTAGGGGACAGCTCAGATATATTTGCACGTCACCTGCATTGACATGTACTTGACAATGTTGCAGAACTTCCTGTAGATCATTCACATGTAACAGGGTAGCACTACCAAACGATCGTAGCATACACGGCGAAGTTAGCTGACAGAACATAAATCAGAAGAGGGTAATTGAAAGTAGAGAAGGTCGGAAAGCGGGCAGTAGCCTGATGAAAGTATGTATCGTCGTTCGTGTTATTCTAAAGCTTTTGCATTTTCCAAAATTATCGTTATATGGGAGGTAGCCGTGGTTATGATCCGATTTCAAAAATTTTCTAAGATAATAATAGCGATATTAAGGAAAATATGTCCACCAAATTTTGTGACGATAACGAATATTGTTATTGAGATACAGAAAATTTGTCATAAGAGGGCGTGGCAACGCCCATTTATTAAAATTTCATAAATACCAAATTTCTTAGTTCAAAATCGCCCCAAATACCAAATTTAAAATAATTTATTGTAATTGATACCGAACAAACAAAGTTTTTGCATTTTTCAAAAATTCAGGGCTAAAATCGATTCCTTTTTTCATTCTGATCTTTTCAGTATATATATGTTTATATCTATCTCGATTATTTTTTGCTGTTACAAACAACCGTTATGTGAACAAAGTTATAATACCGTTGTGTACAAGTACGCTCGGGTATAAAAATGCTTATCTTCGTCATCATCACAACTTTTCTTCGAAACATTAAGTTTAATTTGGACAGTTTAAAGACTTGAATGCCACTGCGCGCAAAAAGCTTTCAAAAAAGCATGAGCTTTCAATTTTCCCTGTGTAAAGGTAAAGTAAAAGCGCGTTGAAAATTTGTAAATGCGATTACTTGTAATACGACGACTAATGAGTGTGTTGATCGTAAATAATTTCAAAGAAAATAATCTTTTGAGTTATATATGTATACAAACATACATATGCACATGTACACATGTACCACCTAGTTTTAATCTTGATGAATTCGAAAACGTCCTAGACAATCTAGTAAACGACGCGAGAACCAGATCATCAGTTGTAATCGCTGGTGACTTTAATGCATGGGCCCGAGAATGGGGCAGCCGTTGGACAAATGCTAAAGGAAGGGCTTTACTTACGAATCCGGCAGCACCACCACTGATAGCGCTTCCAAAAATCCACAAACCGGACACTCCTATGAGACCCATAATTACCGATAAGTCGGCTCCTGCTTATAGACTGTCCAAACATCTGAAAATGCTGTTAAATGATAACTTGGAACTTCGTAACGAGCACATTGTAGCAAACACGACGGAACTCATTCATAAACTGGCAAACGTGAAAATTACACAGCAAAGCAGGCTCGAAAAAACGAAGGACCATATTAAAACATTACGAACTACACTGCGACAAAATTATTTTAAGTTTAATAATAAAATATACCGACAAACAAACGGACTAGGAATGGGAAATCCAACATCGGCCATCCTCATGGAGTTATTTATGCAAGAACTGGAGGGACAGTACATGGAAGAACTGAAAGCCGAGTTAGGCGTAGTGTTGGTGACATCTTTGAATATCCTCAATGACACAGTTCGTGAATTTGCCTATCAACGTCAAATTTCGACTCTGCTAGCAAGTAAGTGTGAACATGTGTATGTAACCATAATTTTATGTATCTAATTTCGAACCCTCTCAATCCTCTCATTTTCGAACATTGTCTTTGTAAAATCGCGGGTACTCTTTGCTTGTGAGCTCAGATGTACCGGATTTTATTTGGTTTGATTGTGCAAGAAAAGTAAAGAAAAATAAAACGCAAGAAGGTTTTAGTTTTTTCGTTATAATATATATGTGTTTGTGTGTATTTAAAATATTTTGATGAAATATTGTTTTACAAAGATTAATTTACCTTGATGAGGCTGGTAGCTCGCTGTCTTCACTTGAACTCGGTCAAAAAAAAAGTGTTAGCAGAAGCAAAACGGTTTTGTGTCCGAACCGTCGGACCATATAAATCAGGGGAAAATTAACGAGAAAAAATGTTTATCCGGCGGGAAAATATAATGGTAGAAATTGAGTGAAAGTGTTAATTTGTACGTGTGTGTAAACTTATGTGTGTGCTCATCTACACACACACACAACTACATGAAAGCCGTGCATAAGTGTGACCGCTGCACATTAGGGCGGGTCGTTTATTGTCGGTTGATTTGAATTTTAGGCATAGAGGCCTAAACATGCCGGCCCCCTTGCGGTACGCAACATGGCCAAAAAAAAACGTGAGCTACCAGCTTCATGTACAGACATATGAAGAAAGTTAGGAATATTGAAGCGCTGTCCTCTGTCACCATTGCCAGGATTTTGTATCCGCAGTATCATTCCTCGTCACCTTTTTAAACCTAGAATGCTGTGGGAGAAAATATTGTGTATTATGAAAGAAATGTCCGTGGTTATCTTCAATGCACGCTAATATCGTAAAAGGGAGGATAAATTTGTAATTTTTATTTATGTTTATTGTCCTGTTTTATTTTTTCATATGTATATATATATGTATATTGTGTTACTGTTTTATTTCTCAACGATTATTTTCTAGCGGATCCCGATAAGATCCACCCAAAGATCGTGCTTTGGGCGACGAGCGGGCCGAAGGTGCTAGGAAGCGTTCCTGGCAAAATGACGTTTTGGTACACGTCGGCGCCGAGGACCAAACGAACTGGGGCCGCAGTATAGAAGTTTGGATCCGCTAGCCGTATATGTGTGTAGCTCGTGGCCACTGATGGGTCGATGCTGCTGTTGGGGCACATGCGCCCAAAACGTTGCTTTACAACGGCATGCGTTGCTACTTGGGTATTTATACCGTACTTCCCTCGCAGACGCAGAAGGCAGCCACGCTCGTTCCCGATGGTAGTTTTCTCGAGATTAAAGTCCCGTGCCAAGTCAGCTGAGACAATCGACGTAGGTGCACAGACGTCGATGAGTGCGCGAACGAGGTGCAGTCGCCCTTGTGCCTCAATCTTGACCACGGCGGTTGGAGCGATTGCCGTGGTAGGCTGCAGCGCAATGGTAGGATGACAGCTCCGGAAAGTTGCCGGTAACTGGCGATTTGGTGGTGCGCGTGTGTGTAAAGAACGTGGGTGGAAAGGCCGAGATTCCACTCCACGGCGTAGTTGTGCTGGTGGGCGTGGGCGGAAAGTCCGGGATTCCGCTCCACGTCGATAATGCGGTGTTGGGAGTGGGCGGAAAGTCCGAGATTCCGCTCCACGTCTGGTTTGTGCTGGTGGGAGTGGGCGGAAAGTCCTAGATTCCGCTCCACTCTGATGGCGTCTTTCGTGCCTTAGCAAAGGGCGGAACGGTCGGGATTCTAATCCTCTGCGAGCAGCCGGGCGGAAAGTCCGAGATTCCGCTCCGGCACCCAGCCCACCTTCTTCGGGTTCTGGGCGGGTTGACCGTGTCTCCATACCGGAGTCGGATGCGTGGATTGACAGATCATTGTCGGAATCCATCTCGCTTGCGACTTGCTCGCTCCATGGCCTGGTGTCGACAGGACGATGCTCCTCAATTTCCTCGTCCAGATGCAACATAGTATGGTGCTTTTCATTGCACTGATGGCATCTGACAGCACTCGGACATGTTTCGGCTCGATGCGCCACTGACAGGCAATTGGCGCAATATTTGCCAAGGAGGGACTCCCGGAGCCTTTCTTCAGCGGTTTTTGCCCGAAATACTGGGCAAAGCCTTATCGGGTGTTTGCCTTCACATAGACGACACGGTTGTGGATAGCGATGGGCCTGTTGCTCAGCCTTTTTTAAAAGAGCGGCGTAACGAGTCATCTTTCTGCTACTGGATTTTGCTGTATGTCCGTAACAAAAATATCATAGAAAAAATCATGATTTTGTTATGTATTTATGGGTTATTGTAGCTGGGTGGCGAGCATTTTAGGATGCGTGAATACATCGTTCGTGAACCAAACGTGTGCGCTATACATAAAATTGAATGTGTGCACATTGCATTATGTATTGGACTAATCTATTCGGTGTAACCTAGGCATTATATTGATATATTATAATTCGGCAAACTATGTACTAGGCAACCCTGGTAAGTTGGCTTCCACTCTTAGTGATGTGCACACAAATGAGATTGTTACAAAAATGTCGGTGACTTGTTTATATGTGAACAACAGGTTGTATTATTACTTCGTTTAGATTTAACTTAATTAGGTGTGGTAAATATGTGGATTCTATACCTATCCTGCCACCCAAAGAAATTGCAGCAAAGCGAGCAACCTTCATGTAATTGCTAGCGGGCAACAGATGTCGTCAGTGATGCGTAGAAATGTCTCTTGTATGGTAAAGAGTTTGATACTTAAGAGTTTTGATACAAAAGAGGTGTTGGATTTACCCTATTTTAAAATTTACTATGATGAGTTCTGTTACTCATTCATGTATTATTAAATTATTAATTTTTCTAAAAGTGGTGTATTAACATCTGCACAGTGATTGATGTAATTTTCCACGAGTAAAATAATCATGCAATGCACTCAAAAAAATCCCCTAAGTGCTTATATACATGCATCGAAACAAAAATGTAAATATAAACAACTTGATATTAAGAAATAAGTACTTGTTAATTTTGGTATCCATCAAGTACTTGTATACATCAATCGAAGTACAAAGAAATACTCGGTTTTACGAAGAGTACTCATTAAATTTGCTACGGGTACAAGTACTCATACAGAGTAGTCGATTATTTACAATCGATAAGCCATCGACCATTACATTTGTGGATTCTTGCTGACTTCCGTGAATGGATGTCGTGTCATTGACGAAAAAGAAAAAACGTGCAGCTGCGAGTAGTAGTAGGTAAGTAAAACTACTTTAATTATATATATAAGTACCTAGCTGTAGTTATAAAAATATTTCCTACAATTACAGATGGTAAATATCTTGATGGTCATGCAATATTTTATAATATGCCCATTGGCCTCTACATGCATATGCACATACTTAAATAGTTTGGCGTGCGGACTTTATTGCTGCTTAAACTATGCGTTTTCGTGTGAGTATTACACTACAAATCATTTAGATCCTCTTTTCACACACCATGAGGTAAAAACGGGGTACGTAGTATTTCCTTTGACTTTTTCATTTTACTCTTGTTAATTTTTTATTCTTTTATGTAATTTTGTCGTTAAAGATACAATGGAGAATTTGGACACACTGGAATAAGAGCGACGGTGTTGCTACAGAGCAAGTACAACGTACCATGCGAAAAACTTCCAAATGGATTATATGATCCCAATTCGCAGATTCGCTCGTCGGTGGCGCATACCCCTTCCACGCCTGCCATGACTGACTGGCTAACAGTTTGGACAGAGTTATTTGATTTTTATAATCAAGTCGGGTGGCAATGAAGACTGTATACATGGTGCTATGCATGCGGATTGACAATACACAATGCGAATATCTTCGGGAGTGGCGGATTTCATTAACACATCCATTGTCGGCAATATCGGCTGCTTCATTTGCTGCAGAACGAATACAACAAGACAGGTGAGTGAGAAATTTGTTATCCAGCGACCGGGCGAGGGATTTTAAGGAGTTATTACGTGACCGCGGATTACAATTGGCACGCTGACAGTTATACTAAATTGCAAAGCTTTTATCAAATCGTACGATTTCAGATCATTAAATTTTTAAATTGTAATGCCCTATTATATTATGAACTTTAGTTGTATGCCAATGTTGCATTTGGCAGGCGAGTCGAAACATCGGCAAGCAAATTAATTTTATTTATATAAAAATTTTATCATAAAAAAGGGCTTAACTTAAAAGTAATTATATTCAACTATTGAATTGAGCAGCTAACTTTTGTAAATCTTTATCAAAAGGACTAAAGTTCTCAACAACATAAAATAATTAAAAGCAGTATTTAAAACGATTTTTGAAAATTTTCGACGGTTTCATGCAATTGCCCTCAATTGTCAGCCCATGCAGACCCACACTCACCAAACAATAAAGATGTGTATATTGAAATTATTGCGCTCATTTAAATTTCTGTATGAATTAAACGCTATTATAAGCGAAAGCTACATACACACAATATTTGGGCGGGGTTCTTTGAAAACTAAAAATATATATTAAAAAAAATTATATATTAGAAATAAATTCCATTGAAACAAAAAATGTGAGAAACAGCACGGTGCCGCAAAGGGCATAGTTTTAGCAAAAAAAGAAACGAAACGAAATCATCTGCATTATTAATGTTAAATATATGAAGCCAAAAAGTAGTTTTTAGCTTATAAGCTTGTAAATAGGAAAGCCAACTACATATGTATGTAACACAACACAAACAGTTCAGTAACGTAAAATCGACAAGAAAAACTAGAAAAATTGAAATACTATCCTTGAGTGTGTGTGTATGTAAATGTGCTGTGTAGGCAAATAAGACAACCTAAAAAAACTCAAAGCAGGTTAGTTCGACAAAAAAAACGTAATTTCTACTTTAATACGTAGCGAAGAATTGGTTCTAATTAACAATTGTAGCGGTAGCGTTTATGCTGTGCACAAATATTGGAATTTGGCACCAAACCAATTGTTAACTATTTGTTAAACCAGTGATAAGTTAACCACCTTCAATTTACTGCCAATGTTAAGTACTACAAATTTATTATAATTGGCATACACTTGCCTATACATATGTATGTATGCACAAGCATAATTTGAATGATATTGCTTGCTTGCATACACACACACATACATACATATGTATGTATGTACTCGATTAATGCTTTAAATTTTAACAAACAAGTTGATTGAACCTTTCGGTTGTACTGCATTTTTCCAATTACACTACATGAAAGGTATTACTTCTTTCCCTGCATTTTCGAATTATATTCAGCTCCTCTATAACAAAATTAAACTTGAATTGCGAAAGAACAATTTTTTTTTTTTTTTTTTTTTATTTTATCTGCTATTATGCATTTTACGCATTTAAAGATTGGAGTACACAACACATTTCCAAGCTGTGTGTTTGTGAAAAATTTACATTTTTTGTTTTTTTTTTTTGAGTTGCTTTATTAACTAAATGTTAAAGAATGATTGTGAGTTTTTTCTAAAAAAAAAGTGTTATTCTGTATACACATGCTTTGGTTGAAACTGTTTAAAAACTAGACTTTAATTTAATATTTATTTTCTAAGCGCCAAACAATGTTGTTATTTGATTTTACGATTGTGATTTCGCTAAATAAATTGAAGTCTATACGAAAAACCTAAAAAAAAAATTATATATTAGAAATAAATTCCATTGAAACAAAAATGTGAGAAACAGCACGGTGCCGCAAAGGGCATAGCTTTAGAATCGCCCACACATCCTTCACGGCATACAACTTGTAGCGTTTGGGTTAAGAAGTGAGGGTCGAAGTGAAGGTCGAAGATCGAAGGACGTCGACCCGGAGTTTATTAAAAGCGTGTTTTTGGTTTTTTTTGTATTTTGGACTCGAATCGCATGTTTGAGCAATTCGCAGCAAACAACACACAAAAGCAAGAATTCCTATAAGCTTATTATGTAATAACCCTAAAAAGGTAACAATTCCGTGGCACATACATAGATGCGAATGCTTGAAGCGAGGCGCACCGCAGGCCCATTTGGAATTGAGTAGCTTGGCTTACTTTTCTAATTACATCAATGCATCTGCAAGCAGTTCGATTGTCCAAAATATTTTGTTCGCCTCTTTTTGAAGTGTTTATTTTATAAAGGCTGATGATATCAAGTGAAAAACAATCTACTATATATCGTATTTTCACTTTTTTCTCTAATCATTGCATGAAATTATTTAATTTAGTTAAACTTCCTGGTAATATAAATATTTAAGTAAAATGTCAACAAAGACTAGCACAATCGAACGAAGCAGTAATGATAATCCAAAATCGGTGAATCTTTCAGAGATTTGCTCCCGTGCACTACAAGCGGGTCCTGAATGGCCTGACAAGGACGAATTTTTTGACGTTATCTACTGGGCTAGGCAAATCTTTGGAATTCTATTGGGTATTGTATGGGGTATTGTGCCCTTAAAGGGATTTTTAGGTTTGGTAAATTTAACGTACTTTTATCATTATTGAATAAAAAAAAAAACAAAAATATACAAACCAAATGGGCAGTAATACAGCCAGCGGCCTGATTTCAATGAACATTCTATAATTCTATATTTCATAACTTAGATTTTTTCTACTTGTACAGCGTTGTTAACTTATTTAAGATAAAACAAGTTTTGTGTGTGCGTAAACCAAATATGTTATATGAATTTCTGCAATTTAAAATTATGGTATTATTGATTATTCTAGGACCAATATACAGCAATAGGTATTCTAAAGTGAAATGTTTTGTCCTCATATAAATACCGTAAACTCGAAGGACCACTGCAGTGGTTCAAATCGGTTCCAAAGTATTCATGAGAAGAACAAGAAAATCACACAAAATCACTGTTTATTTTACCATTACAATGATGTCTGTGCCAACTGTCAATATCTTCTAGTAATGTTTGCGATTCTAGAGTGGAATATTATTGGGGTTGAGAAGTGGAATGATGGAAATGTTTCATGGCTGTTGTGGAAGTGGGAGTCTGCGGTAGGTGAGGTAGGGCGATAAGTGGTGACTTATTGGGAGGTTGCCTCGTTCTCGTTGCCTTCTCTGTAGGGCGGAAGTAGCACTAATTTTGCAATTGGTCGGGTGATTGTGCCCTTTTCGGTCAGTACCTCTGCTACTCTTACTATGTTGTCGGAGCCTGGGTGTGGTTTTATGATTCGTCCAAGTCTCCATTCATTCGGAGGTAGATTGTCCTCTTTTATGACAACAAAATCTCCTACCTGCAAGTTGTCTTGTGGATGCTTCCATTTGATGCGTTTTTGCATCTCTACTAGATACTCTGCCTTCCATCTTTTACAAAAACCTTGGTGCAGGGCTTTGAGCTTTTGCCATCGGTTTATTATGGATGCAGGGTTCTCATTGATATCTGGTTCTGGTGGAGCTAATAAGTGCCCACCAACTAAGAAGTGGCCTGGGGTAAGCGGCTCCAGGTCAGATGGGTTATTAGAAGAGGGACTGATTGGACGAGAGTTGAGACAAGACTCAACTCTACATAAAAGAGTCATAAATTCTTCGAAGGTGTATTTGTAATTCGATGCTATCTTCTTAAAATGGCTCTTAAAACTTTTCACTCCCGCCTCCCAGAGTCCGCCCATGTGTGGAGCTGCAGCGGGGATGAAATGCCACAAAGTCAATTGATGCGCGTAACTAGACAAGGTGCTGTTACGCGCTTCAATCATGAAAGCTTTAGCTTCGGATCGTAAAGATCGAGAGGCTCCGACAAAATTAGTGCCGTTGTCGGAATACATATTTTGTGGGCAGCCTCGTCTGGCTGTAAAACGGGCAAAGGCTGCCAGGAACGAGGCTGTACTCAGGTCAGTAGTGGCTTCAAGATGTATGGCTTTAGTTGCGAAGCACACAAATAAGCAGACATAACCTTTTGAGATTCGACATCCTCTCCCGCGATAGCTTTTGATGTCAAATGGTCCTGCGAAATCCACTCCGCTGTTTGTAAATGCCCGAGAATAGGTGGTGCGTTCCTGGGGCAGGATTCCCATAAGCTGGGTTTGGGTCCGTTTTTTGTGGATGGTGCAGACCTTGCAGTTGTGGATGACTGAGCGTATCATATTTTTTACCCTAGGAATCCAGTATTGGGTACGGATGAGGCGCAACATCAGCTGATTTTCTCCGTGCAAAGATACTTTGTGGATGAACTGGACGATGAGACGGGACAACCTGCAGTTATATGGCAGTATAATGGGATGGCGCTCATTGTAGGCCATTGCAGTGGTTCAAATCGGTTCCAAAGTATTCATGAGAAGAACAAGAAAATCACACAAAATCACTGTTTATTTTACCATTACAATGATGTCTGTGCCAACTGTCAATATCTTCTAGTAATGTTTGCGATTCTAGAGTGGAATATTATTGGGGTTGAGAAGTGGAATGATGGAAATGTTTCATGGCTGTTGTGGAAGTGGGAGTCTGCGGTAGGTGAGGTAGGGCGATAAGTGGTGACTTATTGGGAGGTTGCCTCGTTCTCGTTGCCTTCTCTGTAGGGCGGAAGTAGCACTAATTTTGCAATTGGTCGGGTGATTGTGCCCTTTTCGGTCAGTACCTCTGCTACTCTTACTATGTTGTCGGAGCCTGGGTGTGGTTTTATGATTCGTCCAAGTCTCCATTCATTCGGAGGTAGATTGTCCTCTTTTATGACAACAAAATCTCCTACCTGCAAGTTGTCTTGTGGATGCTTCCATTTGATGCGTTTTTGCATCTCTACTAGATACTCTGCCTTCCATCTTTTACAAAAACCTTGGTGCAGGGCTTTGAGCTTTTGCCATCGGTTTATTATGGATGCAGGGTTCTCATTGATATCTGGTTCTGGTGGAGCTAATAAGTGCCCACCAACTAAGAAGTGGCCTGGGGTAAGCGGCTCCAGGTCAGATGGGTTATTAGAAGAGGGACTGATTGGACGAGAGTTGAGACAAGACTCAACTCTACATAAAAGAGTCATAAATTCTTCGAAGGTGTATTTGTAATTCGATGCTATCTTCTTAAAATGGCTCTTAAAACTTTTCACTCCCGCCTCCCAGAGTCCGCCCATGTGTGGAGCTGCAGCGGGGATGAAATGCCACAAAGTCAATTGATGCGCGTAACTAGACAAGGTGCTGTTACGCGCTTCAATCATGAAAGCTTTAGCTTCGGATCGTAAAGATCGAGAGGCTCCGACAAAATTAGTGCCGTTGTCGGAATACATATTTTGTGGGCAGCCTCGTCTGGCTGTAAAACGGGCAAAGGCTGCCAGGAACGAGGCTGTACTCAGGTCAGTAGTGGCTTCAAGATGTATGGCTTTAGTTGCGAAGCACACAAATAAGCAGACATAACCTTTTGAGATTCGACATCCTCTCCCGCGATAGCTTTTGATGTCAAATGGTCCTGCGAAATCCACTCCGCTGTTTGTAAATGCCCGAGAATAGGTGGTGCGTTCCTGGGGCAGGATTCCCATAAGCTGGGTTTGGGTCCGTTTTTTGTGGATGGTGCAGACCTTGCAGTTGTGGATGACTGAGCGTATCATATTTTTTACCCTAGGAATCCAGTATTGGGTACGGATGAGGCGCAACATCAGCTGATTTTCTCCGTGCAAAGATACTTTGTGGATGAACTGGACGATGAGACGGGACAACCTGCAGTTATATGGCAGTATAATGGGATGGCGCTCATTGTAGGCCAAATCCAGAGACGCGCCTAGACGACCACCAGCCCTTATGACTTCCGATTCATCAATGAATGGGGTTAGGGGGAGAATTTCGCTTTTTTTGTTGATCGATCCACCTGATCTAAGGCTCCTATATTCTTCACCAAAGTGTTGTCTTTGGGAAAGCTGTATCAAGCGTTGAGTCGTTGCTTTAATTTCATTTGCTGAGATTAGGCAAGACTTTGCTTGGAAAGACGATTTTGTTTTGGAGTGAGCTCCCCGGCAAAATCTCATAATATATGAGATAACCCGCAAAGCCCTCGGTAAATCTGAAAATCGATCAAGTAGGTCGCTAAAATTCTGTTTATCGATTGTAACTGCATGTGCTTGAACCCTTTTCTCTTCAATTTGCGTTTTGTAGTCTGAATTTTGTGTGGGCCAATTGGAGCTATCTTCTTGTAGCCAAGAAGGGCCTTGCCACCACAAGCAATTGTTGACTAGTTCATATGCTGGAAGTCCTCTGCTTGTCAAGTCAGCTGGGTTTGATGCTGAGTCAACATGTGACCAGTTTTTTGTACCGACCTTTTCAACGATTTTTGTTATTCTATGGGCGACGAAGGTCGACCATGAGCAAGGTGGCTTACGTATCCACGCGAGAACGATTGTGAAGTCTGTCCACAGGTATACTTTGACATGTCCCAAGTCAAGACTCTCCGTCACAGATTCAATTATTTCTGCTAGCAGCACGGCGCCGCAAAGTTCCAATCGTGGTAACGAGATAGTCTTGACCGGGGCTACCCTGGTTTTTGCTAGTAGTAGACTTACTTCGACCCTTGACTGGTGCCTAACACGTAGATATACTGCTGCACCATACGCTTTTTCTGATGCGTCACAGAAACCGTGCAATTCTACTTCGTTTGTTGGTGAATAGTGTACCCAACGAGGTATTCGAATGTTATTAATTTCGTCGTATTGATGTATGAAATTATTCCATCGCTCGAGAGTAGTCGGGGTTACTGCTTCGTCCCAGTCCGTTTTTTCAAGCCAAATATTCTGCATCAGCATTTTGGCGACAATTATGATAGGAGCGAGCCAGCCTAGAGGATCGAATAATTTGGCGATGGCCGAGAGGATCGTTCTTTTTGTAACGGCAATACCCCCTTCCAATGGTCTCGTCATAAAGTAAAATAAGTCCGTGCGGGCATTCCATCGTATGCCCAGAGCCTTTACTGCGCTCGTTTCTTCGAATTCCAAAAAATCTTCAGAAAGTAGATCGATTTTTGGAATATCTTTTAGGAGATCTTCACAATTGGCAGTCCATTTCCGTAATGGAAAACCGGCTGACTGCAATACGTGAGTTATTTCATTTCTGGCTTTTATTGCAGAGTCGATACTATGTCCTCCCGCCAGTACATCGTCAACGTACATATACTTTCTTAAAATGTTAGAGGCTATGGGAAAGGAGCTTTCTGTATCATCAGCGAGTTGTAAAAGTGTCCTTATCGCGAGGTAAGGAGCACAATTTATACCGAAAGTAACAGTCCTCAGCTCGTAAAGACTGATTGGTTCGGTTGACTTTGCGCGAAAAACTATGCGCTGATACTTCGTATATTTGTCGTGTACCAGTATTTGACGGTACATCTTCTCTATGTCGGTATTGAAAACGTATTTGTATAATCTCCAACGCAGTATTATAATAGGAAGATCTGCCTGTAGCACTGGTCCTGGCAGGAGCACATCGTTGAGGCTTATGCCATTAGCCGTTGGACTTGAGGCATTGAAGACCACCCGGACTTTCGTTGAGCTGCTCTCTGCCTTGATGACAGCATGATGCGGCAGGAAGTAATGATCGGAGGAATCTGCAGGTATAATTTGATTCACTTTTGCCATATGTCCCAAAGACTCGTATTCCGTTAACACCCTATTATATTCCTTTTGCAGATCTGGATTCTTGACAAGCCGCGTCTCATTCCGATAGAATTGCGAGCAGGCCCTTTTTAGTGATGGTCCCAGGCAGGTATTTACTAGGAAATCCTGTTTAAAGGGTAAGGCCACTATATACTTTCCAGAATCGTTTCTTAGGGTCGTAGTTGTGTATAGCGTCTCACAATATTTATCCTCTTCGCTTTGGCTTCGGCTCTTCGGTAAGTCCTCTACTTCCCAGAAAGAGGTGAGTTGCTTATCCAGTGCAACCTCACTGAAATATGAGGCTATATTGTTAGTTGGACTTGTTATGGCCGTGCGGCCTGTTAATATCCAACCGAACACTGTTTGCTGAGCGAGAAGCGTACTAAGTACGTTCTTCTTCAGACCGCTCAAAATAATTTCGGGATAGATGTCTCCCCCAAGTACAAGGTCCACTGGTTCATTAACAAAGAACCTTTTATCTGCCAAAACTAAGTCTGGAAATGCTTGTTGAGTTAAGGCGCTAATCGGTGTAGTTGGGAGATTTCCAGTTAGTTGTGCTAATACAAGCACAGTGGCATTCAATCGAAAGAGTGGGTCAACTGGTGACCGCAACTCTATTTTGCACGCTTCTCTAACCTGCGCAGATACCGAATTTGAAATGCCTGACACTTGGGCATGCATTCTTGTTGATGGCAGGTTGATTCTTCGTTTGAGTCTTTCTGTTATGAATGAACATTCAGACCCGGAATCAATAAGAGCGCGTGCTGAAAAAGCTGTGCCGTTCAGTTGTATATGTACGCGAGCTGTTCCCAGCAGTACGCCTGTGTTTGTGTTTGCATGGCATGACTGTATATTTGGGTTTTCAGCCGTTTTTGCCTTTGAAGAATCTCGCCATGCTAGAGCTTGCTTAGATGTTGACGGCATATCGTCTGAAGGGCTCGTAGGCGTTCGGCGAGGCGGTGCCTTTGGCTGAATTGTCTGTAAATGAAGGAGCGTGTTATGTCGCGAGTGACACGTATTGCAATTGAATGCGCTAGTGCATCTTGACACAGTATGTCCAAAGCTTAGACAATTCAGGCAACCGTTGTTCTTCTTCAAGAATTCGATTCTGTCAGCTGGTGTCAGCCTTAGAAATCGGGAACAGCTGCGTAATTTGTGCTCATTGGATTTGCACATTTTACATGTGGAAGTGGTCATGCTTGACTGGTAGGCGCCAAGTCGTTTAGTAGGGACATCAGCCGGCTGTCGTTGTATTTGAGACCTTGGTGCTCTGACAACTTTGGAATCTTTTAGCCCTGTTAAGGTTTCTAATGTTTGAAACCTATTTGAAAGGAACCGGTCCATTTCTTCCCACTTCGGTATATCATTTTTGTGGTCTATGGTCTGTTCCCATAGAGCCAGCGTACTTTCGGGTAATTTCGTTGAGCAAAGATAAATTACAATTGCATCCCAATTCGAAATGTCAATCTGATGACTGGATAGGGACGATAGGCAATTATTAATATCTCGCTGCAATCTTTTAATCGAGCTACCACACTCATTTTCTATTGAATGTAAATTAAAAAGTAATTTTAATTGTGTATTTACGAGTATGCGCTTATTTTCGTATCTCTCATACAGATTTTTCCAGGCAGTTTGGAAGCCTTCATTGGTGAGTGGACACTTTCTCACGATATCTTTGGCCTCTCCTTGAGTCTTATGGTTGAGGTGAAATAGTTTCTCAACCGGAGGGAGGCGCTTGTTCAGGATGTATATGGCCGTGAACATATCACGGAAAGACGGCCACGACTCATAATCTCCTTTGAACACGTCCGTATCACACGGAGGAAGGTGGATATTGTGTTCGCGAACCGGAAGAGAGAGGAGATCCTTTTCATCCTTGTCTGATTTTTCAAGCGCCTCCAATTGAGAGGCTATTGCAGACATGCATTTAATATAGCTGGCAAAAGAGAGCTTTTAACTCCTCTTGCTGAATGGCAAGACCATGTTTATTTTGATCTGAGGCGGAAGTGCTGCTGAAATCTGCGTCAAATTCAATTATTGATTCTGCTAAGCGTATGAATGCTTCCATTTTTCAAAAATAACTATAAGCTAGTATGGAAGCTTTATTAAATTGTATGAGAAGTTATTATTTATGAAGCGAACTTTAAAAACCTAAATCGACACAAGCCTGTCAACGAAGCGGATACTCGATATCGCTTGTATGTTTCGTAGAAATGAACCAACAAATTTAGAAGATATCAGGTTGTTTATATTTATAATATACTTTCAACTCTTTATTTAAATTGTTTATTTTAATGTACTTATGTATATTGTTTGCTTGCAGAGTATGTGTACAATTCTTTAAGAAGTGCTCGCCACCCAACTGTGTTAACAAATACGTGTATCGGTACTATAAATGTCGAGGAATATAAACGTAGTATGTAGATAGTGTACTGTGCAACGTATCAACGTGAAAAAACGGCGTTTAAAAATACAATAATATGCAACGCGTTTGTCTACTGTGCAACGAATAAATTCTTCGAGTTTATGCGACTTTAAATACGTGTGCTCATCTACACACACACACAACTACATGAAAGCCGTGCATAAGTGTGACCGCTGCACATTAGGGCGGGTCGTTTATTGTCGGTTGATTTGAATTTTAGGCATAGAGGCCTAAACAGTCTTCGTCACGAATTCTGAAGAAATTTAGAAGGATTCATCGTTAAACAATCGCAGAACAAACATCAAAATTTGAACAAGCCTTTTGCAAGCTGATTTGTTAAAATAAATATTTAACAATTACAAAATTACGACGCATTTTTATTTTGCCCACATAAAGTTTCAAATTTTGTTCTTCTGCGTGAGTTTTCCTGCTGCTAATGCTTACTAGAGCCAAAGCGAAAATTCTTGGAAAAGAAGTTGACTCCTACAATGAAGTAACGAAACCAGACATTGGAAGCAGTTCAGAGTCTATTTGCAATTCGGAGTATAGCTCAACAGTAAACGACATGGAAAAGTTGGAGGAACCATCTCATGTCCAACAAGCTGCCATTCCTTGTGATCAGATTGCCTTGCTAATTTCAAGCATAACCTCACTCCGCAATTGTGTTGAGGAATTGCGAAATGATGCATTGCGTAGTAGGCCAACCATCGGCGACAGCTTTGTCAACGCTGCCGTATCAGACAACGCCGCGCCGTCTATGCAAGCGTCGACGCAAGCGCCTGCGCCAGTCCAAACTCAGTCACCATTTTCATCAACGCAAATGCCGCCGCGTATATTACAAACGCCTACCGTAAATACTGCCGCCTTGACGTTCATGGACAATTCCGCCGCCAAATTGTTTCCGTTGCCGTTTTTTGATTGCAATCCGGAAGACTGGCCATTATTTTTGGCTAATTACAATGATACTACAAATGAATTTCAGTACAGCCATAGACAAAACCTCATGCGCCTGCATAGATCTCTGCAGGGCGCTGCAAAACGTGCTGTTACTTCACTTTTGATATACCCAGAAGATGTACCAAAGGTTATTAAAGAGTTGGAGTTTAATTTTGGCCGTCCGGAACTGCTATTAAATCCACGAAAGTCAACTAGATCAGATACTCAATTTTTCTAACAGGGTAAGAAACATCGTCGTTTTCTTCAAGTCTGCTAGATGCGGGCATCACTTATTAAATCCTACGCTGTTAGAAAGTTTGGTGGGAAAGTTGCCTCCATCCAAACAATATGAATGGAGTCAGCGCGCTGTTAATATTATGCCGTTTCCAACAGTGGAAGATTTTGGGAACTGGTTAAGCGAAATAGCCAGATTTGTGTCGTTATTACCTGTGGTTCCGACGTTTCGTTACGCCACATTCAAGCGAGTGTAACTCAGTCGACGCAAGCTGCGCAGCCACGTAATTATACTCATCAAACTGGGGGTGCTATTCGTCGAGTTCTATATAACAATGACGCACAACACGAGAAAAAGTCTGATTGTTCGGAATGCGGACAGGCGCATAGGCTCTCTGAATGTCCGAAGTATTCGTCGCGCGATATACAGTCAAATGGAGTTTCGTTAAAAGCAACCATTTGTGTTTTGGGTGTTTACAGAAAGGACATAGCCTATCGAATTGCCGCCATAGTAAAGTTTGCTCAATTAATGGGTGCAAGCGTATACACCATACGTCTTTGCATCAGAATGTTAACCAACCACATACAGAAAATATTGAACGCGTATTGATAGTCAGACAAGTATATTCAAAATATTGCCGGTCACGTTATCGGGTAACAATGGAAAGATATCTGCCTACGCCATGTTTGACGAGGGATCATCGATAACACTTCTAGAAGAAAATATGGCTATCAATTTAGGACTTCGCGGTCCAAATGTGCCTCTATCATTGCAGTGGTACGGTGAGAGTCAGAGTAGGGAAAGTTCTCGTAAAGTTACGGTCAATATTAAGGGTGACTCTGCCGAATTCAACATCAAAAACATCCACACCGTAAAATCATTAAATTTGCCACAACAAACATTTGATAAAAATAAATTTGCACATTTGTTACATTTGCCAATTGCTAATTACATAAACGCAAAGCCAGTCATTTTGCTAGGTATAGACAACAGTTACCTAGGTGTTGCTCAAAAGGTAGTTGATGCAGGTGCAGAACAGCCAATAGCCATTGAAACTCGTCTAGGCTGGGTAGTTTATGGCCCATACTCTCAGAATACGGTCCGACAGCCACGTGTTATGCACATTCGCGAAACCCAATTGCCGCCACTTCAAGCTTAGCATAAGTTGGTTAGTGAATATTTTTCAGTCGAGAGTTTTGGCGTGCGTAGTACCGATATTGTTTTAGAATCAGATGACAACCGTCGTGCAAGAGAAATATTGGAGAAATCAACAAAGTTTCTTGGTCATAGATATGAAGTTGGTCTGCTATGGAGGAAAGATGAAACGGTGCTTCCACCTAGCTACGATATGGCAATTCACCGTTTGCATAAGCTTGAAGATCGGATGAAGAAGGATGTTGACTACGCTACCATATACAAACGTGAAATACAGAAGTACATCGATAAGGGTTACGCTAGACTGTTAACACCAGAAGAAGTATCGCAAACGACTTCTGCAACCTGGTATCTACTACATTTCGGGGTTGTCAACCCACACAAGGCGAACAAGCTGCGTGTTGTTTTTGACGCCGCCGCAAGCACGGCCAATGTTTATCTCAACTCCGCCCTGATCAAAGGACCTGAGCACGCACAATCTCTGATCATAATCGTCCACAAGTTTCGTCAAAGCCTTATAGCCGTCGCCGCCGACGTCCAAGAAATGTTTTCGCAAATAGCTATTAAATCTGACGACCAGAATTCACAACGATTCTTATGGCGTGATGGCGATCCATCTAAGCCGATCCAAACCCACGTTATGTCGTCAATGATTTTCGGAGCCATATGCTCGCCGTGCTGCGCAGAGTTTATAAAAAATAAGAATGCATATCAGTATGAATCCCACATGTCGCGTGGAGCGTCCGCTGTTCTAAATAATATGTACGTTGACGACTTGGTTATCAGTTTTGAGAGCGCTAAAGAAGCAGAAGAAGTCACCATGGAAGCAATTATCATAAACTCTGACCTTCAAGCTAAGCTAAATGGTAAAAACAATTTTACAGGCAGCGTTTTAGACATGGAGCGAAAGTCTACTGTCAACGAGGTGCTGGGTATGTGTTGGAATACCCTCACTGACAGCTTTGAGTTCCACATAAGGTTCCATAAAATCGCGCGTGAAGTTCTCGATGGCAAAAGGTCGCCAACAAAACGTGAACTCTTGGGAAGCGTAATGGCTATATACGATCCTTTCGGGTTCTTGGCTAATGTCACCATATGCATAAAAATTATGCTGCAGTCTTTGTGGAAACGTCAAACAATGTGGGATGATCCAATCCCAGAGCAACTCATGAGGCAGTGGGCGTCATGGTGGGCAAGCTTTCAAAATGTATGCAAACTATCAATTCCCCGATGCTGCTCAAAAATGTTGCCAGTAGCAGATGAGGTGCAGTTGCATGTGTTCGTGGATGCAAGTTCCAATGCGTATGCAGCCGTCGCTTACCTAGGCATATGTAAAGGAGATACCGTTGATATCGCATTTGTCACCGCTAAATGGCGTTGTTCTCCTCTTAAAGGCATGACAATTCCTCGTTTAGAGCTGCAAGCTGCAGTTCTTGGAAGCCGTCTACAGAAATTAGTAGCGGAATATCATGACTTCAATATACACCGCATCGTGTTATGGAGTGATTCAAAGAGAGTATTACTCTGGATCCGTTCCACTACCAGAGAATATAAGCAATTCGTCGCAGGTAGAATCGCTGAGATAATTTCAAGCACAAACCCGTCACAGTGGAGGTGGTTGCCTACAGCTTTAAATATTGCTGATGATGCCACACGCTCACAGTTAAATGTAGAGTTCCAATGTCAAAGTCGCTGGTTCGAAGGTCCTGACTTCCTGCAACTTCCAGAATCCGGGTGGCCAAAAGAGACTGGGCCACTTGCGTCAACAGAATGTGCTGCCGAAGAAAAGAAGCGTTTGCTCCTAACATCAACGGCAGATGAGTATATAATTGATTTTTCAAAATTTCCGTCCTTTTTAAAATTACTTAGGGTAACAGGCTGGGTGTTGCGATTCGCCTTTAACGTAAGAAACAAGATTCGTCATTCCGGAGAGTTAAAGGCATCTGAGATCACTGATTCAGAAAACGTAATTTGTCGTCGTATGCAAAAAGAAGTATTTTGTGTCGAATTAGAAGAGCTACGTTCTAAGCAGAAGGTGACGAAGTCAAGTCCTATTTACCAGCTAACGCCGTTTTTAGATACCGACAATTTGATAAAAGTAAATGGACGAATCGATGCAGCGTATTGCCTTCCTTTATCGGCACGTCGCGACGTCCGATCATCATGCCTCAACATCACCGCGTAACCCGTCTCATAATTTCATATTGGCACGAAAAACTGCATCATCAGAATGATTGTCTCACAAAAAATGAAAATCGACAAAAGTTCTGGATACCGCACATCCGTACAGTATTTGCGTCGGTCAAAAAACGTTGTCCAGTTTGCATCACTAACACCTCTAAGCCAAGTCCACCAATGATGGTTCGCCCTTTCACCTATACAGGAGTCGATTACTGCGGGCCGTTTTTCATCACTGTGGGTCGCCGACGAGAAAAACGCTGGGTGGCCTTATTTACGTGTTTAACCGTCAGGGCTATACATCTAGAGGTAGCTGAAGATCTGTCGACTGATGCTTTCATAATCTGTCTAAGAAATTTTATTAACCGTCGAGGCACACCCGTGCGAATCCGGAGTGACAACGGGACGAATTTCGTTGGTGCCCAAAAATTATTACGTGAGGAAGACAGGTTATTTGATTTCAATCGTATTGAGCAAGTCTGCTCCAAACAAGGAGTAGAGTGGGTTTTCAATTGTCCTGCGAATCCGGCAGCGGGGGGATGCTGGGAAAGATTGGTTCAATGTGTGAAGCGGCTTTTAGAACGGATCTTAATGGTAGAAGCCCCACGCCTGGAAACATTTAGAAGCGCGTTAATTGAAGCTGAAAACATTGTGAATAGTCGTCCTCTTACGGAAATTCCAGTATCACCACACGACGAAGAGCCGCTAACTCCGAATCACTTTTTACTGGGTTGCCTAAATTCTACTCAAACTCCCAGTCTCGATGAAGAAAAGATGTGTATGCGCAAGCAATGGAGAATTTTGCAATCCCTGAAAGATAGATTGTGGAAATGGTGGACTTGCGAATATTTGCCTTCCCTTATATGCCGATCAAAATGGTGGGAGCCAGTTAAACCGCTACAGCCAGGCGAATTGGTCATTGTTTGTGAACCAAATATACCAAGAAGTCAATGGGTCAAAGGACGCATTAAGGAGGTGTTCACAGCAAAAGATGGACAAGTACGTTCAGCTATAGTACAAACTTACTCTGGCGACCTGCGAAGACCAGCCGCAAAGCTAGCCGCTTTGAATATTTGTGAATCCTAGTAAGTATTCACCTGGAGGTAGAATGTTGGTGACATCTATGAATATCCTCAATGACACAGTTCGTGAATTTGCCCATAAACGTCAAATTTCAACTCTGCTAGCAAATAAGTGTGAACATGTGTATGTAACCATAATTTTATGTATCTAATTTCGAACCCTCTCAATCCTCTCATTTTCGAACATTGTCTTCGTCACGAATTCTGAAGAAATTTAGAGGGATTCATCGTTAAACAATCGCAGAACAAACATCAAAATTTGAACAAGCCTTTTGCAAGCTGATTTTTTAAAATAAATATTTAACAATTACAAAATTACGACGCATTTTTATTTCGCCCACACGTAGTATTCTATGCAAGGTACGTGGATGATTATCTGCGTGATCACCAAGGACAATGAAGAGCAGATACTGGAATACCTAAACAAACAACATGAATATATTATGTTTACGATGGAAATGGAAAAGAAGGGAACAATAAATTACCTGGATCTGACGATTAAGATAGACAAAATTGCCAAAAAACTTGACTACGAAATTTACAGAAACAGACACCATAATACATAACACATCAACTCATCCTCAAGAACACAAATACGCCGCTATAAGACAACTACCAAACAGACTTGAACGAATACCTCTATCGCGAGAGGCATACGGAGAGGAACTAAACACAATATACAACATAGCAACAAACAACGGATATAAAAAGGAGCTCGTGGATAAATTCAGAAAAATTTATGCAGTTCAAAAACGAAGCGACAGAGAGCTAGACTAAAAAACTTGGGCAGTAATGACTTATACAGGAAAAATGACATACAAACTTGAAAATTTTTTCAGAAAGTATAATATCCACATGGCGTTCAAAACCGGAAACAACCTAGGAAGGATACTTAAAAGCAGCACGAATGAAGAAGACCCATTGAACAAACAAGGCGTGTATAAACTGACCTGTGAGTGTCAATATAGCTATGTATATAGGACAAACAACACGTAAAGTAAGAACAAGAATCCGTGAACACATAAGGGACTACAACAAAAGGATAAGAAAACCCACGACAATACCATAATCTAATTTTGCAAACCATTTGGCAAACGCAAAATATATACCCGCAAACATAAAGAAACCCGTTAAGGTACTGCACGTACAACAAAAAGCACGGCGCCTAGATGCTCTTGAAAACATGGAAATATATAAACAAAAAACCTTTGATGGGAGGATAATGAACGAACAAATAAACAGCAACTCTGATGCGATATTTGCACCTTAAGGCTTGTTTACAAAAAACAAAACAAAGACGTAGGTAAAATTACAGATACCAACATACAAAACAAACCTGCAATACCTAAACGGGCTAAAATTACTGACCATCTACATGTTCTTACCGCAAAGGCAGATTCAAAATAAAATATACCCTTTTATACTCTAACCACGCGAAACTTTAGGTACATATACTCAGGACACTTAACATTTGTTAACATTTACGATTAGGCACCAATACCTGGTTGACCGAAAAGACAAAATAAATACGGAACAACAGACATAAACTGAACAGAACGAAAATTTACACTGAAGATGGCACAACGTCGAAACCGGTTTGTCTCCAAACCAAACTTGACAAGGGATGACGGAAAATCGTTCCAACAAATATCAACAATTCACCCTGTCGGACAAGAAAAAGAAGAAAACAATATGGCTTTACTTACGGCTATATGATAGCTAGAACTAGCCCTGTTATACACAGGTGATAAACTTACCTTCCAAAGAGATGGAAGGAGGTCTATAATTGACCTTACTTTCGTAAGTAAATCACTATTTCGAAGAGCGTCGTGGCAAATGTGCGAAGACTATACACACAGACGTTTTATAAGACTATGTGACAGCGCAGATAAAGACCCATGGGGCTTAGCATACAAAATGGTGACCCAAAAGCTACAGAAATCGATTCAACCGCAGATAACGTGCCCAATAAAGCTAGAAAATATAGTGAGTGTTCTATTCCCAGCCCAACAGCCGTTTGAACGGGAAAAATTTCCCCTTAAATCAATTAATAGTTTATTATTTATGATTTTGTAATTTATTGCGTGCGGCTGGCAACGCTAAATATTGTATCGTTCTGTCATGTTATCCATTTTCGAATTTCACCATTTTTTTTGCATTTGTAAGCGGCACCACGGGGCGACCCGTATCCGCAAGCTAAAACACGCACGCACCTTAAAATTCAGATTTAGCCACTCCGCCAAAAACAATCTATTTTCACTTTATTTCTCCCATTTGAACTATGTATTAACTCTTGAAATAAATAAATTTAATCTATATAATTATACTCGAATAACTCTCTTTTCATTTGAACAATTCGATTTTCTAGCACACCCTGCATTACGTCACTCAAACCCCCTAAGTATTTGACAACTGGGAAAAGACCCAGATTTTGCATGGCTAGTGAACATTTTTTTTTCGTAAGCAAATTACTGTTAAAATATCCAACTGTTACAATGTCATTATAGCTGAGGGTAAGACTATCAATAAAATCTAATTATCATAAGCAATGTGTTTATGAGGCCTATAAACACATCCTACGAGTATTATTGTATGATTACACATGATTTCCTTAAAGAGGTATTCAATTGAACTGTGAGGCCCTAACGAACATTTAGTTCTACAGGACAAACAAGATTTTACAAACACTGCTACACCAATGCCATGGCCAAATCTGTCTAAACGAAAAAGTTTGTATCCATCAACAACTAAAAAAATTGTCACTACGCCACACAGATAACCAAGATTGAGAAACACATACAACATCAATATCTGACGATTCAAAACTGTATTTAACTCATTTATTTTGGCTGTAAAGCTTTGGGCATTCAGATGACATATCGTTATCCCTTTTATCTGTTTACCTAATTTGCGTATCATGTTAAACGTGCTGCCATAGTCTTTGGAACAAAAGCAGCTATTTAGATTCAGAGCAACAATAATATCGAAGATATTGCCCCTTAATATTAAACAAAATCATAAAATGTCATACAAATTGCAGCACTGGAAAAAAAAAATGACAGTAAGAGAGCGAGAGATATTAACAAAAAAAAATGAAGGATATTGTGAAAGACGCAGATATAAAAACACAAAAGATACATAAGTATAAGTATAAGTTAACATTACATTAAATTCATAACGAAATAGTATTTAAGAAAAGATAATGGTGACATAAAGGCGCGAGCTCTCGTTGAATTATGTTTTTGTTCTGCTTAAAAGAGTATTCACGTCAGCGGTAGTTCACACTAATTCGCGCTCTTCATTTAGTTTTACTTGACCTTACATCTGTAAAATAAGATTTAATAATATAAAAGTCAGAAACAGTAAGCATATGTGAGGGATTTATAGATGTACGTATAATTAATTTAAAGAGAAAGAGGATAGGACATTGATAAGAAGGCGTGGCTAACAAATAACTTAATACTTCCTTGAGTGTTTATCTTTGATAGAACCGAATTAGCGTCATTCTAATCTGCAATTTGTTTCTAACGCTCCTGATCTCTAAAGGCAAAGTGTTTCAAAGACAGACTGCATACACGAAAAACTGACGCTTAGATATTTTGGAATCAAAAGTTATGTGAAGCAAATGTGTGGAACGCACAGATCAAGTTGCGTGAAGTCGTTCGAATAGATAATCTGGGTACTGGTTTACCAATAATTTATGTACTTGTGTAAGAACCTTGAACTTTAAATAATTTTTGAGAGAAATCGTATATATGTATCTTAAGAGCATGGTCAGAAAAATGGTATTTGCATTTAATACCAGAAATATAACGGGCAATGTTGGTTAATAAAACATTGAGTTTTATATTGCACGTGCTGTTGCAATTAGCATATAGTTCCAAACCGAAAAGCATTTTTAAAAGCAAATATGTTTTGACAAGGAGCAGTCTTATTTTGAATTGCGTGAAGTGCTAGGTAGTCCATAAGGACATACCATGCACTTTCCCTATAGATGTAAAATGTAATTCTTCCAAGTCAAGGTTCTGTTAAATGTTAAACCCCGGTTTTGGACGATGTCAACGAAATTTTAATTGTCTAACGTTTCTTTTAAATAATTGCCAAGCTTTAAATGTTTCTTATAGTTATATCGCAATGCACTGAGACATGGCAGGGTTAAGCCATTATCTTTAGCCCAACCGTTCACGAGACATAAATCTGCATCAAGATTACTTATATCCAATTTGATTCAATTTAGGGGACAGCTCAGATATATTTGCACGTCACCTGCATTGACATGTACTTGACAATGTTTCAGAACTTCCTGTAGATCATTCACATGTAACAGGGTAGCACTACCAAACGATCGTAGCATACACGGCGAAGTGAGCTGTGAGAACATAAATCAGAAGAGGGTAATTGAAAGTAGAGAAGGTCGGAAAGCGGGCAGTAGCCTGATGAAAGTATGTATCGTCGTTCGTGTTATTCTAAAGCTTTTGCATTTTCCAAAATTTTCGTTATATGGGAGGTAGCCGTGGTTATGATCCGACTTCAAAAATTTTCTAAGATAATAATAGCGATATTAAGGAAAATATGTCCACCAAATTTTGTGACGATAACGAATATTGTTATTGAGATACAGAAAATTTGTCATAAGTGGGCGTGGCAACGCCCATTTATTAAAATTTCATAAATACCAAATTTCTTAGTTCAAAATCGCCCCAAATAACAAATTTCACCCAATTTACTGTAATTGATTCCGAAAAAACAAAGTTTTTGCATTTTTCAAAAATTCAGGGCTAAAATCGATTCCTCTTTTCATTCTGATCATTTCAGTATATATATGTCTATATCTATCAGCGTATCGTCCAATTTGCATGCTAGACACAGCCAACAAATTGCTGGAGCGAAATATAAGCAACAGGCTGATAAATGAATTTGAGAATGGTAGAAACCTCGCAGAAGCGCAGTTTGGATTTAGAAAAGGGCGATTAACTGTAGATGCAACTGTGCTGGTGAAGAAAATAGCAGAAGAAGCAATTAGTGGAACAAGGTGGAAAGGTTGATCAAATGAATATTGTCTGGTAATCACGCTGGACGTTAAAAATGCGTTTAATTCCGCAAGCTGGAAAAAAATTGCCGAAGCTCTCTGTGGTTTTCAAAAACCGATATATCTACGGAAAATATTAAGTAACTGCGTAGAAGATACGAGTACTTATTTATGAAACAGACGAAGGCACCAAACAATGCAACGCTTCCGGAGGATTACCACAAGGATCTGTTCTGGGTCCACTACTCTGGAATATAATATAATGGCATTCTGCGTTTGAAAATACCAGAGGGTGCGAAAATTATAAGTTTTGCGGATGATATAGCTCTAATAATCGTGGCCAAGCACGTAAAAGACGTTGAGGAAATGAGCAAGCCTAACAATTAAGCGAGTTCAAACATGGTTGGAAGATGCTGGCCTGCAGCTAGCCCAACAAAAAACCGAGGCAGATTTAATAAGTAGCAGAAAAGCTTGTGAAGTCATTAAAATAAAAGTTGGGGACATGAAATCGCCTCGAAACCTGTCCTCAAATATTTAGGCATAACGTTTGACGCTAGGTTGACATTCAAGCCTTATCTAGAATATGCAGTTGAGAAAGCAGAAAAAGTTGCAGCGGCGCTTTCACGGCTTATGGTGAATAAAGGAGGTCCAAGGCAACAAAGCAGACAGATATATGCAAGCGTGATACGGTATGTACTTCTGTACGGTGCACCAATTTGGTCGGCTCGCTCGAAGACTTGGTACGCACGAGAGAAAAGATCATTATATCGCCTTTCCGCGTTCAGGTTGTGTAGCGCGTTCAGAACAACGTCGGAAGAAGCAGCGCTGGTAGTGGCTGGGCTTTGTCCAATAGAGATCCTGGCAAAATAGGTTGTGGCACCCTCGAGAAATAAGGTAAGACATGAAGCGGTGAGGCAGAGTTGCTTGCAGAGTTTGCAGACGCGGTGGAGTGCAGCAGATAAGGGACGCTGGACCTTTAGATTGATACCCAGTTCAGAGAAATTGCTAGTTAGGCGACACGGCGAAGTTGACTTCCACCTAACCCAAATTATTACGGGCCATGGTTGTTTCAAGTCTTATTTGCATGGGTTTAAACACGAAGATGACCCTTACTTCACCCTCTGTGCAAATAAACTAGTTGAAGACGCCAAAGATTATTTTTTCGTCTGTCCGCGGTTTGCAACCGAGAGAAATGACTTGGTCATGAGGGTGGGGAAACCACTCACTGTCAAAAACCTAATAGATACTATGCTTGAGACAAAAGCAAATTGGTCCGTCATTAGCAATATGGCGAACATAATTCTTACTAAACTGCGTCACGCGGAACAACGCCGCAGAAATTCATAGAAAGGCAATAGGCCGCTCCCCCTCCGCGAGGTAATACCTAATGGTAGTTCCACGGAACGAGGGAAACGGAGCAGGGTAGGTTTTTAGTGCGGTGAACCGAATGGCAAGTCCCACACTTCGGCTTTTAATGCTTTGTGCCACCTCTAGAAAAAAAAAAAAAAAACATGTACACAAAATTGAAATTTAGCAATTTTTATTTACTCCCGTAACTTAAGTAATTGGGGATTAATCGGCTCACTTTTCCACTCCAAACGGAAAACATTACTATCAGCAATACTGCCATGTCGAGAGCTACCAGAAAAGCGTCATAGGTGTGCCACCAATGTGAGTGTGGTCATTATGTTCCTTGTCTGCTAGCATTAAGTTCGGCGATGCAGAGGTGACATCCGCGATGCCTGCAATAGCTTCCGAAAACTCGATGGGCGTCATTAACATATCCAATTCGCTGGCTGTGTTCATAAGTGTGGTAAAGAAATATGTATATATGTATGTATGTATGTATGTATGTATGTATTCGTACAAATAAATGTTGTCTTATTAATTTAGTTAAGTACCTGCAGCAGCTGAGTTTTCTGAGACTTTATTTCCTATTGTTTTTGCACTCTGCACAACTCCAACTGTTTTTCTAGATAGCCAACATTTCCACCATTTACTGAATAGTAAAAATATATGATATGTAAGATGACGACTTGCGACAATATCAGTTTATTTGCTAAAAATTATAATATATATCATTTTATTAAAACAGCAACCACGAATTAGTTATCAATTAGATGAGACAATTCGAAATTGAAATAATTTGTAGAAAGAACGAAGCAAATATATTTTAGAAGATTTTATATATTTAGACAAATCTCATAAGAGGACGGGAAAACCTTGAAAAATTATACAAAACCTCTTTTTTAGTATTAGCTGGTACTTTTATGTATTGAATCTGCTCAACTTGAGAGCCTAACAATAACTATGCAAATCTTAATATAATCACTTAATTTACATCCCATAGTTGGGATGAGTATTTTATAAACTGGCCCTGAGAAATATTACGACTTGGCTGAAAAGTCATTCCTACGTAATCTTGAGTTCCTAACTCACATCCATAGGTCCAAGTGGGTATTGGAACCGTGTTGCATATCCCTAGAGAGATAGTCTGCGTAAAATAGACGCATGCCGTTTCGAAATATTGCTCTTTCTTTTTAAATAGCGCGAATCTGTCGCTGTGCGTTTCGGACATCTCAGTTGCTGCGCAGACCTTTCGTGAGGCACATGTGTCGCTGTGGTAAGTATTAGCAATTTCGAAATATAACGACTGTGTTAGTCAAAATGACGCATGATTATCTTTTAAAGGACTTTCAACAATTTTACTTATTGGAGTTTTCGTGTTGTATTTCGTGGGTGTCTACCACTTATTTTAAATATAGTTTTAAACTTGTTGATGTCTTGATTGGAAACACATAATGGCGCATCGGAAGTTTGACGAAGAGCGTATCTTGGCCGCTCTGTTAGAGATTGATGACGAGAACACCTGTGATGACACGGATAGCGAAGCAGAAAACCACGAGAGTGAAGACGATGTGCAGAGTGACGTAGAAGAAGCTTTTGAAAGTGTTGAGAGAGAACTACTGCCGATATCTAATGAAGATGAACCCATACACGAAGAATTTATTGAACAACAGCTTCCTCAACTGCTTTTCAACGAATAATTACTTTGCCGCAGAGGAATATTAGAGGAAAGAATAAGCATTGCTGGTCGACTTCGAAACCATCTAGGCGTAGCCAAGCGTCAGCATTGAATATTATTAGATCGCAAAGGGGTCCCCAACGAATATGTCGTAATCTATATGATCCCGTTTTATGTTTCAAAATGTTTTTTACTGATGAAATAATAGTCGAGATTGTACAATGGACTAATGCCGAGATATCTTTGAAACGAAGCATATCTATGACTGATGCTACATTTCGCGACACTCATGAAAACGAAGTTCGTGCTTTGATTGGGATTCTGGTAATGACAGCAGTGAGAAAGGATAACCATATGTCTACAGATGATCTATTTGATCGATCTTTGTCGATGGTATATGTGTCTGTGATGAGTCGTGAGAGATTTGATTTTTTGATACGATGTCTCCGAATGGATGATAAAAGTATACGTCCCACACTTCGGGAAAGCGATGTATTCACTCCTGCCAGAAAAATATGGAGTATTTTTATAATCCAATGAATCAGTAACTATACTCCAGGAGCTCACGTGACAATAGATGAACAATTAATAGGTTTTCGAGGGCGATGTCCGTTTAGGATGTATATTCCTAACAAGCCAAGTAAGTATGGAATAAAAATTGTAATGATGTGTGACAGTGGTACTAAGTACATGATATGCCTTATTTGGGAAAAGGTACCCAGACCAATGGTGTACCACTTGGTGAATATTACGTGAAGGAGTTATCAAAGCTCATTCATGGCAGTTGTCGTAATGTTACATGCGACAATTGGTTTACTTCAATCCCTTTGGCTAAAAACTTACTTTAGGAACCTTATAAATTGACTGTTGTAGGGACGGTGCGATCAAACAAACGCGAAATACCTGAGGAGATGAAACCCAGTCGTTCTAGGCCAGTGGGAACATCAATGTTTTACTTGTTATCATCTTGTGACGAAGACGCCAATGTCAATAAAACTACCGGAAAACCTGAAATGATGACATATGTATTATAACCAAACTAAAGGCGGAGTGGATACACTGGATCAAATGTGTTCTCTGATGTCCTGTAATAGGAAGACGAACAGATGGCCTATGGCTCTTTTCTATGGAATGATAAATATTGCATGCATCAATGCTTATATTATATACAGCCATAATGTCACTTGCAAAGGAAATAAGGTCTTAAGTCGCAAAAATTTCATGAAAAACCTTAGGATGGCACTAACATCGCCATTTATGAAGAAGAGATTAGAAACACCTACTTTGAAGAGATATTTGCGGGAAAATGTATCTTACATTTTGGCAAAAGATACTGCGCATTCATCAGAAGATAACAATAAAGAACCGGAACCAAAAAAACGTACTTACTGCGCATATTGCCCTTCTAAAATAAGGCGAAAGGCAAGTGCATTTTGCAATAAATGCAAAAAAGTTATTTGCCGTGAGCATAACCTTGATATGTGCCAAACCTGTATTTGACTGATTTTTATAAAACTATGTATTTTTATTCTATGTGAAATCTCTTGTTTATTTAGCATATAAGATAAAATGGCTAATAACTAGCAAAAAATAAGTGATAAGTGCTTAAAGAAACATGATTCCTAAGTTTTGTTGATTTCTGAAGAAGTTAATTTTTTTTTTTTTTTGTATAATAAATAAATATAAACATACTTTAAATTCTGGTATTTTTATTTCATTTGTATTTAAAAATACTATCCTTTTCAGTTTATTCTAAATTAAGGACTACAACACGACAATATAGCTGGTTAAATTTCCTGCTTCAATTTTACGCATGATTATCTTTTACGTATGCCAGAATATGATTATCTCTCTAGGGATATAGTCACTTTATACTCCACACTCAGGTGTGAGCGAGAGTTAAAAAGCCAGTGTAGAGAACTGGTCTTCAACTTAAGATGAGTCCGTTTAGCCTCTAAGTGGTTGCGCCAAGTAAGTCGCCTATCCAGTTTGGTATGTGACATGATTGCTTTGTGATATTTGTACGTTGTTCAAAGTCAAGGGCGTTAGTGTAAATGTAACTTGCTTAGATTGTTGTTCGTTTATCTTTATACGCCAGTTTGCGAGCCAATAGGCCACAGCTTCCATATGATTACCTCAGAGCGCAGGTCCTTGCAGGGGACACTTGGAGCGGCTGATTATCACAGTATCGTCGGCAGAAGTGGCCAATGTCAGGCGGTCGTTTGTTGGAATATCCGAGGTGTATAAGACATACAGCATCGGCCCGAGGACACTGCCTTGTGGTACTTCAGCTTCTATTGAATGAGCTTCAGTGATGGTAGTGTTACATCGAACTGTTCAACAACTTGAATAGTAAGATTGTGAATGTGTGTGTGTGAGTGTATAAAATAAAGTATGTGTAAATAAAGAATAAAGTGATAAATAAGACTAAAGCATGGTTGCCAACGCTCATACATTTTTAACATCCTCGGGCCCGGCAATCGTTGACAAAATCTCGAGAGGGTAGAGTAACTGAATTGGCCTCTTAAACACTTGTTGACCTTGCATGCGTACATCGCATACTCTAACATGCCCGTCTCGTTCTTGATACGTCGTCTGCACGACTCCTAGCTTCCACTGAAGTCGAGGCCTGTTGTCATATTGCACCAAAACTACGTCACCAATCCTTACGCTGCGTGACAGTGCACTTTTGTTGTTGCAGATATTCGTCGAGCCATCTTTTCATATAGCGTCTCAGTAAAGCTTGACGGATCTGCCAGGCTTGTGAAAACGCCGATCCGTCAGCTTGAAAATCTGTAGGCAAAACCACTGAATTGCAGTCGAATAGAAAATTCGACTGAGATAATGGCTCCAAGTCTTTCTCGTTATTCGTAATATAAGTTAGCGGTCTGGCATTTACTACACTCTCGACTTCGGTAAGCAAGGTTCATAGCTCCTCTGATAATAGCACCGCTCTGCCAATTGATGCCTTTAAAGCGTTTTTGACCGACCGCATCAAGCGTTCCCAAAAACCGCCCCACCATGCCGCTCTTTTTGGGATGTATTTCCATGTGATACTGTTGTGTGCAGCCAGCTGTAATAGCTCGCTTTTCTGCACTAGTTCTTCAAGTTTGCGGAGCTCAAGGTCCGCTCTTTTGAAAGTACTTGCATTATCGGAGATTATGATTTTGGGTGTACCGCGCCTGGCTATAAACCTGCGCAAAGCTTCGATATACTTCTTGACGGTCATGTCAGCAACCAACTCCAAATGCACCGCGCGAATTGCAGCGCAAGTAAACAGCATTATATAGACCTTTCTTCGGCTGTCATCTCCATCGACTTTTACGTAGAGTAGGCCGGCGAAATCCCCGCCAGTGGTTCCAAAAACCCTTGTCGGCGTTATTCGTTCAGCTGGTAAAACCGTCCACGATTCGGACGCACTTTTCCCGTATAGGCGCTTGCATATTACACAACGCTGAATAATGTTTTTAATCAGTTGCCGACCTTCTTTCGAATATGCGACAAAAGTGCGTTGACGCCGCTATGGAGAGTTGCCTGGTGCGCATCAATTATTACCAGCTGGCTGAAACGACAGAGTTTTAGAAGAATAATTGGGTTAGTATGTATATTTGCGTTAGGTAATACCATGCAATCTTCCTTTGAGCACCAGTACATCATTCTCCAGCATTGTATTTAAAGTAAAAATCTTGGAATCAGATGAAATCAACAACCGCCGCTGCAATGCGTCGATTTCTGTATTGTAACTACTCCTTTGAGCATCGTTTATCCAGTAGCAATCGGCCTCTTTCAAATCTTTATGAGTCAGCACGTCGACAGCAGTGACTGATTTAATTCTGACTGCGCTTCTCTCCTGCACGTTTAGTTTTCATAGAGTTTAGGAACCGGAAAATATACGATGTCACTCGTAGCAACGCTTCATACTGCTGAAATCGTCGATTTGCAAAATTGGTTTGTAAGTATCGATATAGTCTGTTATAGTTACAGTTGCCAAACACATCGGTCGCTCAATAATATAACTTGTTGGCCAGTATACCCTTTCTTCCAGCAGCCAAGTTGGTCCGTACTTCCACAGTACTGATTCTGCTAACTGCTTGGCTTTAACACTTTTGGTAATCAAATCGGCGGGGTTATTTCTCCCTTCGCAGTGGCGCCAATCATACATATTCATGAGGTTGTTTATTTCGCTCACTCTCGCCTTGATATAAGGCTTCAACTGTTTGCCACAGCCTCTTATCCAGTTCAAGGCGATTGTAGAATCCGTCCACATGTATTTCGCTTCAATATCGCAATCGATAGCTTCAATTAGAAATACTTTGAATCTGGCCGCCATAAGGGCAGCGGTCAGCTCCAGCTTCGGTAAGCTCAACTCGCTATTTGCTGAGTTCTTTTCAAGAGGCGCTACACTATTTTTTGAGAAAATGAAGTTTGTAACTTTTTCTCTATCAGCAGAAATTTGTCGCAGGTATGTTACCGTCCCATAGACCTTTGGACTCGCATCAGCAAAAATGTGTATTTCGTTTCTTGCTCTGCTGTAAGCTGTGAGGATCCTCTTTATGGACATTCCACTTAGTGTTGGCAGCTCGTCATGCCAGCATCGACAACATATCTGCGTCCAAAGTTTGATCCCAGTCAAGATTCGCTTTCCACAAATATTGCAGCAATATTTTAATTCGAACGACAAAAGGGGCGAGCATTCCTAAAAGATCGTAGATCTTCGCTATCGACTTCATTACGTTCCGTTTGCTGCCTCTTAACGATTGTAAGTATTCAACACTTCCTGCCAGTTCAACGCTGAGCTCTTGGGTTTCGTAGACTCGTCACGCTTACCAACGGGAAAAGTGGATTTTAATAAACCGTCGTTAGTATTCCACCTTCGCAAGTTGAAATTTGCAGCGCTAGTTATATTATTCGCCTGTTGAAAAATGTCGCCAGCCGCCATAGGGTTCTGCACGCTATGTACCAGATCGTCAACATAAAATGAAGCTTTCAATTTGTCGCATATCACGCTATACTTGTCTTTACAACTCTCTAAATGTTTCTGAATAGTTGCTGCTAGTAGAAAAGGACTCGAAGTTACACTTAAGGTAACTCTAGCCATTCGATATTCGACTATTGATGGTAATATACTATTGACGTTAGGAGTTGAGTCATACCAAAAAAACCGATGGCAGTCGCGGTCACTCTCAGCTAGTGATATTTGCAAAAACGACTTTTCGATATCTGCTGTTAAAGGGTTTGAGCGAAACTTTATCAGGGTATATAATAAATTTGCCACCAAATTCTCGCCTGCTCTAAGATGGTCGTTTAGAGAAGAGAGACCGACCTCGCTTGACGAAGCATCAAATACTATAGGCATTTTCGTCGTAATTTTTTCTTCTCGGTACACTGGTCTGTGCGGCATGTAGTAGATCGTTTCATTAGAATTAGTGTTATCAACAGCTTCAGGGATTCCATTCTTCAATAGCTCTCTAATTTCTGCATCATACTCGTAAACTTTGTCGCTATGTTTTTGCAGCTGTGCCGTTAAGCTATGAAGTCGAGAGAGAGCAACTTGCTTATTATCAGCTAATGCGCCGCTGCCCACACGCCATGGCAGGTTGACTACATAGCGGCCATTGATACGATTTATACTTAACAGGGTTTTTTCAATAACAGCTTGGTCTTCGTTAGATTGGCAGTTGGTAATACCGACCGATTCCAGTTTCCAAAAATCAGCTATATCGAATAATTGTTCCGCGCTATTGGATATATTTAGCACACAACTGTGTACAGCTAAATTGTTACAACATCCTTGTATTGTCCAGCCAAACAGTGTTTTTACCGGAACTAACTTTTCAGATATATGCTTACTTTCCGTCGTATTAAATTGCCAAAAGTGATCTTGACCTATTAATAAATTAATTCCGTAAACAAGATTTTCACCACTTATATTAGTACCAGCTAATTCGAGTTTTAAATATTTCAGTTTTTCACTTCTTATTTCTGGCACCGGCAAAACATCAATACAAATTTTAGGCACACCGAAAGCTGTTATTGTGTTTGTTTTTCCGCTGTATTGACTCTTAATGACCGCTTTTGCAGTTTGCAGAAAAATGTCAATTTGCCCTGCCGAAATGGTATTCAAGGTCGCTGTTCTGGTTGTAGAGTGTGACAATGCAGCTTGGGCTTATGTTACGCTGTTATTATCTCCTTGTTTTTTAGTGGTTCTTATTACCACATCGAAAGCATCTACTCTCTCTTCTTAGTAGTTGCTTTCTTTGCTCTTGCAAAATATGCATTGTGGCTTACCGCTACCCCCAGTATAGAGAGTGGTAGCGGTCCCTTGATTTGCGCGCGACATTCTTTTCTGATCTCGGTCATCGCTTCTTCTATCTCGCTCGGATAACTGCGCTTTTTCCGAGGCTTCAAAAGTTCAACCTTAATAAAATCAAGGAGGGCTCTTATCGTCTTTATGATGGGATCTGTAATTTTTAGCTGCGTTAACGTTCTTAATCGCTGTGCTATCGATGTTGTTAGTCATTGTGATACAAACTGAACCTACAACCCCAACTCTGTGATATTGTATGCGCAGGCTTGCAGGTAAACCCTTCGTTATACATCTGGAGCAGTGCATGAACATCGTTCGAATTATGCACAAGCTTTAAATTAATCAGCTTTTGTAGGTATTTCTCCACGATTTTTTCGGTGTTGCCGTATTCTTTCAGGAGAAAGAATATAGCATCTGAATAACAAGATTCAGTTGGCGTCAATCCGGCTATCATTGCTGCTGCTTGGCCAACCAATGCTCCGTTTAGGTAATTAAATTTAGTGGCTGGTGAGAATTGACAATTTTCATGTACTGCGCGTTTAAACTGCTCCCAAAAGGGGAGCCAGTTCTCAAATTTCCTAAGATTTCATTCTTAGAAATAAAAGCATTTAGTTACATGTATGCACATTGATGTAGCTTTTTTTACTTGGAACAAGAACCGGTTTACTCGGTTTTTTCTTGATTTAAAACCTAAGGACCGCTTTTTTTTTTTTAAATTACCGTATTTCGAATATTTGGAAAACCGGTTTTACAAAAAAATCGAATAATCGAACACCCTAGTATGGACTCCACAACATCACAGTCATCTATGCATTGGAAACTAAACTCATTAAAGGAATTATAAAGACAGACATTGTAACGATCATAATATATAATACTTTGAAGACGAGGTGTGGTTAAAGCTTTACTGCCGATGCTAATTTCACGAATCCGTTTCCATGTGTGGTTCGAGCTTACAGCAGTACTAAACTGGTGATCATATATTTTGTTTTTTTTGGACTTTGGTGGTGATAGGGCCGAAGCGTTTTTTGTTGCCCCCGGAAAAAAATTAAAACAACGTATTCTGTACTTAGCTAATTTTGTGCTTTATTAAATACGACGTCCCAAATATACGTTTGATGGTGTCGAGTGATAGACTGTTACTGGCTTTAAAGAATACGGATAGAATGTGCCAAAGTTAACTTCTAGTGGCGGCATATGTATGCACGTCTCTATGAACAAATGTACGTATGCATGCACATATGTAGGTACGAATGCATTTACATATGTACGTTCTTTTTTTTTGTCTAGAGGTCGCACTAAAAACCCACCCCTTCTCCGTTACCCTCGCTTCGTGGAACTACCCTTAGGTATTACTTCGCGGAGGGGGAGCGGCCTATTGCCTTTCTATGAATTTCTGAGGAGTTCCTTCGCCGTATTGCAAACAACGGACCAACTTTCTTTAGACTCGAGCATAGTATCTTCAAGGTTTTCAACCGAAAGCGTTCTCCCCACCTTCATGTTCGAGTCATCTCGTCCAATTGCAAACCGCGGACAGACAAAAAAAACCAGTGTTCGGCGGTTTCAACCACCTGATTTGCACAGAAGTTGCAGTAAGGGTCGTTTTTATGTTTAAACTTGTACAAATAGGACTTCAAGCACCCATGCCCTGTCAATATTTGGGTAAGTAAAAATCAACTTCACCGTGTTGCCTCTCTAACCATTTATCTAACAAAGGAATAAGTCTACGTGTCCAGCGTCCCATCCCCGCAGCGCTCCCCTGCCTCTGCCACACCAGCAAACAGTTTCGCCTCACCGCCTTACGTTCGGCCATGTCCGATGGGGTTATCGCGGCCCTTTTTTACTAGGATCTCAATTGGGCAGAGCCCAGCCACTACTAGGGCTGCATCTTCTGACGTTGTTCTGACAAACTGAACACCCGGATAGCGCAAAGTCGATACAGTGATCTGATCTCTCGTGCGTATGAAACTTTTTTAAGCGCAGCCGACCAGATTGATGCCCCGTATAGAAGTACATACCGTATTAAGCTTGCATACAGTAGCCTACTTTGTTGCTTAGGTCCTCTTATATTTACCATCAGCCTCGATAGCGCTGCTGCAACTGTCTATACTTTCTCGAATGCGTATTCTACGTGAGTCTTAAATACCAATCTAGCGTCCAACATAATGCCTAAATATTTCAGGGCAGTTTTCGAAACAATTTCATGTCCTCCTACTTTAATTTTAACAACCTCTTGAATTTTTCTACTGATGATTAACACTGCTCTATAGCCAACTAACGCCGGCAGATGCCACAACACCTACCGCATACACATCTACACAAACACAACTCCGCTCTCATTTGACACATGATCTCACAACCTACATACATACACCAGCACACAATGGTAAATATAAACAAACCACTGTTACTCTATACCACACCCCTACTCATATATCTACATATGTCTTTTCCTAAAATTATTTTTCGTTTGTGAGCCTGTGCGGACGTAATTGAAGGGGTATTCTATGTTCTTAAAATAAATTACTATTATAACATTTTAAAACCGGTGTTTACTTTAAAGGTGAAAGTTGTGCGGATACAGTAAGTGCTAATTTATATACAGAAAGTTAAGAGAACTCGTGTTCATGGTCCTTCTTAGCAAAAAAAAGAAAGTCTATAAAAATAAAAATTAAAAAATTGGAAAAAACTTAAAGAGGCGAAGTGTTTGCATGTGCGCATAGAAGAGGTTGTATAAAAAAAAAAAATATATATATGTATACATATATGTATTCAAAAAATATAAATACATAATGTAACGACAGCCTTTCACTCGGTATGAATGTGTGTGTGAATCGAAGTATCTGCCGGATGTAAGAGTAACTATAAGTTGCATAAGCCTACCAGAGTAAAGGCCAATGGTGGGAAACCTTGCTAACCCGGCGATACGATAAGGCAGTGTTGAGCATATATGTGTACGTGTGCTACAAATTGAGCGAATGTCAATTTTGAACTTCGGCCAATTGACGCCAAATAGATAGGGAATGAGTAACTCCTTCGGCTTGACCAACGCTAATAAAATAGCGCTGATGAAGGCTGAACGAGTTAGTTTAAAAAAGTGTCGGTGTCAGCGAATCTGAAACGTTACGCGGGTGAAAATCAGTGAAGTAAATTATATACTTTATATATATGTATATACTTACATAACGTTAGACAGAAACAGGCAGTAAACGGGATCAATCCGCACACGTTATTTTTTGGAAACGACCGAAGCTGCTAATTAGTCAGCGAAAGTTGGAGTTGAGGTCAGTTTTATTTTAATATATGAAATTAAAAATACAGAAAAATAGGCAGATTAAGAGCTTCTGCATATGTACACAAAAGTAGAATGTGTACCCACACACATATATGAACACATTTGAATTTCGTCCGTTCCGACAAATATGACTGGATACAAGCTCTCCGTTTGAGTAGGTAATCTTAAGCGTCAAAGTGAGGAAATTATGAGGCTGGAACCAAACGCTCTTCAGCCGCAGTTTATTAAGGCTCCTGGTATTCGTTTGCTGGACCACCTCGGTCATGCTACTCGCTGAGTCTGTGCAGCCAGGGAAGTTGTCCATCAGGCTCGTTTTGTCTGCAGAGTTCATAGCCGGGCAAGAAGCCGCTCGGAACCAAGTCCGTTCCTTTATAGTGTCAGCAATGCTGAGTAGGCGGAAATCAACTAACCTGTGAAATTGGCTGCTCGGGTTCCCGTCCATTCCGACAGCCTCAATGAAGTTCAACTTCGAATTATATAGATAATAAAATTAACCTAGAACATTTAAGTAGTGTCACATGTCAGGCATATAAACACAATTAGGCGGACATTACATAAGTAGGCGGGGACGACGAACCCGACACGGGTGGGCTAGTTAGACCAACAGAGGTGGTGCCAAGTAGATGCAACTTCCACGGACTGCATCGAGACGATAACAGACTTAGAGCTTAGTGCTCAAACTGCCTCCCGACGAAATACTTGACGGTAGTACCGGGAGGGGAACGATACGTAACAGTAGGAGGTTTAGTGCAGGTTAAAGTCCCACACTGACGGGGTGAAGGCTTTCGACGCTTACTCCTCGTAAAACAAAAAAAAAAAAAACACATTTGAATGTGTGTACATACACACTCAGAGAAAAAAAAAGTAAAATTAAATAAAATTTATATGAAACAAAAAGCGCTATCGATTTTAATGTGGAGCTATAAAATAAACTACGAAAGGACCTCTCCTAACATAATAGGAATTGGTAATAGACGCGTCAAACAACACACCCACAGTCAAAGCTACACCTACCTGCAACAATTGCAGACCAACAGCAACATCTACACACCAGCAGTACACCACACCATTAGAAGGAATTGACACACATCCTTCCAGATACAGACACAGGCAACAGATATTTGCTTCAAAACTACACGTGCACACGTACTGAAACACAACCATCAAAATTAACACCGAGTACAACAACTACGAACAGAAGGTACATAGGCAGATCAGCTGGGATAACATTCCACTATGAGAGTGGGTCAAAGGCCGCTGCCTAAAGAAAATCCAACAGCGCGGGAGCGAACGTATTTCCAGCGGGCATAATCAGGAAAAGAGATTGACGCTCTCCAGCAGAAGCGTACATACATACCTGCATACATACGTATACGCGGCCAGCAGTGAAGCGATCGACCCCAACATAGGCGGAGAGCGACCAGCGACCACTACGACCAGCAGCGCGGCATCATAGTGCAGCATACATACATATTTATACAGACATACATTTCTTCATTTTTAACTTCTTGTTTTGAATTGATTTTCGGAAGGGCTTTTCAATCACCACGCTTTTTTAGGTTATGTAACATTTTAGATAACCTTTTTTTTTTGTTAGTTTTAAGATTTTGCGCACATTATTTTACTGAAATCGCGAAAACACAGCATCCTCTCTGCATGTTGGTACCATTATCGCGGGACAGCTGAGGTAAGTGGAAAAGTATTTTGCTGCATACATACATATGTATGTACATACATATTTAAATACACATAACTATACTGGTCTGTTATCAGAAATATTTTTGCAATAGAGTATATAGCTAAGTACCTCATATACATACATACGTAAATATACATATGTATCTACGTATGGGTATCTCGGTGCATATAAATATATCTATATGTAAATATGAAGAGTATACGAAAGTAATGGTGAGGAAATCAAAGGGAAAGGTTTATTTATCTTTAACCATACAGATATATGTATATACTAATTGGGATTACCTTATAAATAAAAAAGGGGGTATATTATGAATTAGCAGTCTGCTTACCATTTTTAAAGTTTTCCGTAGTTATTAAGTTAACAGTATTTCTTTTTGTATTCAGAACCATGATTATTTTGGAGTTTGCAGTTGAATTTAAATTTATTCTTTATGCTAAGGAAAAGAGTTAGTTATATTGTAGAAGTTTAGAGGAATAAAGAAAAATTGTAATTGTAATGAAAAATATGAAGTTCAAATCATTTACTGGCTGAGGGAATAATGGTCAATATGGAGTGATAAACCCCCAAATTATGGTGTAGGTGTTACTCTAGGGCATAAGAGGGGACGTGAGGACGTTGACTAATGACGGGACCGTGACAAGACTGGTAGACGCGTGGACAGACGAAATATGTCAGGTAAGGGGGCGCTGCAAAGTTGGTCGAGGTCGACGCAGCGCCCAAGACCGCGTTTGCAAGACACGCCGAGGGGGTGGGACTACTCCACCTGACTGGACAGGCTTTCCTTTCTCCTTTTCTTTTTACATGTTTAGTCAGTAAATTTCTCCTCGTTTGTGTTTGCTACGATCCCCACAATCAGGCATGATTGTTTTTGTCTATGAAGGGCGAGTAAGGCAGGGGAAGCCCTCCCCCCCATTCGGCGAGCCAGCCTGGGCCTATGCAACCATGCCTGCATACCACCTCGCCTTAGCCAGCCGACACCCACATAACAATGGCGCCCAACGTTTAGAATCGAAGTAAATTTTTTTTTTTCATATCATTCCTCTATGTCCTTTTGCTGTATTATTTCTTCTTCTTCTTCCTCCTTTTTCCTTCTCTTTGACTTTTTTATTGGACGATTTAAGGTTACTAGAGCAACGTCACTTGCGGCCACCGGAAGTGTATTGTGAGTTAGTGATTAATAAAAGGGGGGAGTGAAAATTACAGCTTTGAAGTACCTTCTTGGTTGCATCAACGCACTGATGAAGTGGGATTCAAAGTTGTAGTGTCACTATAAGTGTTTGTTGGTTTAGGTAGTGTAGATAAACCATTAGAGCTACCTGGTGTGTGGTCTGACATCGCATGCTGGTGAGGTTCGTGGTTTACCTGCAAAAGGGGGTAGTAGGAAAATTGTGGCATCCGCCTTTGGCGCTCCGGCGCTGGATTAGACGACTTTGGACTGAATACATACGGACTTGACGTCCTCACAATGACTTTGCCAAGTGTGATACCACTCACACACCAGAAAAGATAAATATTATTCCAAAAATATAATAATAATTTGTAAACATATACATATGCACATGTAAAAAAAAAAAAATAAAAAAATAAAAAAAAAGGTTATTACTAACAATAAAACATTATCCGCTAACTAAAGCGAATTGAAAGATATCTACGCCTTAGGTGTTTAAAATTGTATTTTATTATTTATTTATTATTTTTTTTTTTTTTTAAATCATTTTAAAATTTTCGTTCTATACCGTAATAATATTACATGCGTATTATTGTTTTTTTACATTATAAATATATATAAACATACGTATATTTGTATATTTAAATACGTTTTTATTGGGTCTTGAAACCTGCACTTTTTTTTTTTATTCGGTTACGAGTTTTAATTTGAACCCCATTTTCTTAAGTTTTAGACTATAAATTGAATTTTCCGTGGTATTAGATTTGCTATTTTGTTTAAGTCCAAAAATTGCTTTTAATTTACACATACCTAGATTTAAATTTCGGTTTTGAATTTTTGTATTTGCATGTTAACTTTTGAATTAAATTTGGTTGATATTTATTTGTTTTCAATAAATTTGTTTTCTTTGTTAACAATTGAATTACCCGTTTACTTTTGAATTTTTCTTTTATAGATTCTTTTAAAATCAATTTTTTTTGCGTTAATAATTTAATTTATACTTTAGCTTTTAAATTTATATTTTATTTATATTTTTCGATTCATTTTTTGGCGTAGAATACGTCTCACCTTACGGTATGGGCACCCATGTCAGATTGTTATTGTTGTAACCTCTATTTCTTTAATTATAAGGAAACGGCGAGATAAATTTTTTTAAAAATTTTTTTTGTAGTCAAATGAAGATGTTAGCTTTCGTTTGACATACATTTCATATTGGTTGATATCATAGCTGGGTACTAATGATTAGAAATCCTAATGATTAGCAATCGGATTAGATGTCTTTTTTTGGCCGAACAATTGATTTATTTTGATTAGTTGGCCATTTTAGACGATTACTAATTGATTTGATTAGAAGTAATCGAAAATCTAATCGCGATTAGTGACGACTAGCATTTCTAATCAAAACTAATCAAATCTAATCAAAAAATCTAATCGATTAGATATCTTGATTAGTTTTGATTAGTTTTGATTAGATGGACATTTTGAACTAGTTTTGTGACCAAAATTTGTATTTATCATATTTATTTTATATATTTACGAAATATAACATACACATATACATACTTATTTTATAGATCTATGTATTAAATTTTATGTGAATTATATGTAAATTTTTTGTGAATTATATGTAACGAAAATCAGCATTCATTTAAAGAGACGTAATTTTAATATCGAAATGTATTTTTTTTTTTTCAGAACTGACGAAATATGAATTTGGTTTTTTTTTGTTGACTTCTTGTGAGCTATAATGTTTGAATTTGTTGTACATATGTTTTAATATCAATACTTGCTTTCTAGTATTTGAAATCCTACATAGATCTATAAAATAAGTAAATAAGTACATTTTTTTTCTAATCCTAATGATTTCTAATTCTAATCGAAAGTCCCCAGCTATGTATACGACAGTCTCTTGTTTTTTTAATTTATACAGTCCACACGATATTTACCACCAACGCTGCGAGAAATTGTTAACACTGTAATCCAGAATAATTCTTACTTCGCTCATCCTGAAAATATCTTTATGGCAATGCTTTATGATAAGAGAAAAGATGTTCGCGAAAGAGCCATACAAAATATACTACATTATCGTGATAAAGTTTGTGATCCGACTAATCTATGATAAAAAGCACGCAATAAATTTTGAATGCTCAGACTACTTTGATCTGGTTGACCTAGATGATGACAGTGGTTTGTCTGAGTCTCCATTCTCAGCAAACATTCCATACGAACACTTGTTACAGTTTATTGAGTCTGATGATCCGCCGCTTACTGACCCAGGGATTCCATGTCATACCCAAGCAACTGAGCGTTGTGTACAGCTTCTGACAGCAGTCGGGAAACATGGCCGTAACTATAGAAAGAGGTTACTACAACACCACGCATGGAATCCAAAAAAGACTTTAAAACCTAAAAAAACTAAAACTAGAAAAAATTCCCAGTCATTAGCAAAAAAACCACCACAAAAACATTTAATTTTTTGAAAACTTAATTACAATAATAAAATTTTATTTTCGATCCACCGTATTTTCCACAATTTTATCATTTTTTTTGATGTGTAAACATCTATAGCCGCGGTAGGGCAAATCTCTTACGCTAATACTACCATAAAAACTCCATATAAAAAAAAGTAAGACGTTTTTGATTGGTCAAGAACGACTCTGTGTGAAAATGCGTGTGCCGTCTGACGTATGTGTTAGTATTATATTGACCCAGAAAGCAAAATCAATTATCTTTGTGTTGCATGCAATTAGGCGCATAATTTTTATAAACTATGCGGGTTAAAGCATAGGGTGTTCTCTAAATTTAGATTGACACAGTTTAATCGGTTTGCTGGTGCACGGGAATTAGGAAACAATTTTCAGTGGCATTCACTTATCTTGGGTGGAGATTTTAATTTTAATTTCGCGGAAACAGAAGCGGTACCACTCAATAAATTTTTGTTTGATGCATTCTTTCTATTATTCATAGTTTTATACTTAAGCAGCAAAAAAATTCATTTCTCCTTGAAAAATTGCAAATTGCTCATTATTCTCTTCCCACTATTCTCCCCCTATTCTTTGTTTATTATTACTTAAGATATTTCATCCGCAACGGGATTGCGCAATCTTGTATTCTATCATTCTTGGTTTGATGGAACAAAAAACCTGTTTGATTTGTCCGAACATACACCTGTCCACTTGACAGCTTTGCCAGATAGAAATGCAGTGAAGAGAATAGCACGAGTTAATGCCAATAAAGGCTGTTAATGCAGATAAGCTCCCATGTCTGTCTTGGGTATTATCTACGTTCTTTGGTATTTACACAAAAAGCAAAATTAATTATATTTAATCGGGAGCACCCTGTACCTTTGAGTTGCATGCAATTAGGCGCAAATTTTTACAAACTGTGTGCAAAGAACGTACATTATCTACGTTCTTTGCTGAGTAAATTAGAGCACAGCGTGTTCTCTAAATTTTGGTTGAAATTCCCTTATTCGCTTTGCGTTGGTACTACTTTTGAACAGCTGATCGCGTTGTGTTTCTACAACTCAGCTGATTGGTGTTCTTTAAAACAATAAATTAAACGTTTAAACTGGAGGTATATAACCGAAATGCAGGTAATATTCATGTTTCTAAATACGCATGCGCTGTGTGTGATAGATTGTGGTTTAAAAACGACCTTAAAGCTATGCCTGCTGTCCGTTTTTTCCAGACTACTTACCAGTATTGAATCAAAGGTGTACGTTTCTTATTTAAGCTATCATAAGCCTATTTTAACTATTCAACATAAATAATAAAATAAATTAAATTTTAAAAATTAAACACTCACATCTTTTTTTTTTTTAATATGGGAATATCCGTATGCTGCATACATAGAAGCACAAACTTTCGTTATAATCGAAGAAACCAAGCACAATTTTCCGGATCGCTTCTTATGAAAGTATAGGTTTTTGAGTACAATTTAATAAGTATGACCTCAAAATCTAAAGTCGCTCTGCGCGAACTGGGAATTAATTTTAGACCCATGGTTTCTTGGCAAAATTTGCTTAGAATTTTCTGTAGTTTTCGTTTTTGCTAGCCGCTTTGTTGGTTTTTTTCCATCCATACAAATCGACCCGGCCTTGTGTACATACGCACTCAGAGAAACAAAAAGTAAAATTAAATAAAATTTATATGAAACAAAAAGCGCTATCGAATTTAATGTGAAACTATTAGATTAACACTTAATTCTTCTTAGGTCGCCAGTACATAGTACGAAAGGACCTCTCCTAGCATAATAGGAATTGGTAATAGACGCTTCCAACAACACACCCCCAGCAACAGCTACACCTACCTGCAACAATTGCATACCAACAGCAACAGCTACACCTACCTGTAACAATTGCAGACCAACAGCAACATCTACACACCAACAGTACACCAACATTTGAAGGAATCGCTACACATCCTTCCACATACAGGCACAGGCGTGTTCTTGTGCAGTGCGGACGTGAAATTTTTGCGCTAGTGAAAAACTTTAAGTTTGTGGTGAAAAAAGTGTGTACAAAAAGGAAAATTGTGTGAGTGAGCACCAAAGACTGGATTATATCCAAAGGAAGTGGTTTGTATGGTAAGCCACCAAGCAGGTATGTTTTATTTCCTTTAAAGAGTTTTATATTAAAAAAAAAAAAAATACAAAAAGAAATCGGTTGTTTACTTTGGCAAGAACTCCAAGTACACTTTTGGCGCCAATTAAACAGCTGAGTTTTACATTGGAATAAAGCTGATAGATTTATCAGACACCAAAGCTGCTGAAACTTTTAGCATAGAAAATCTTTAAGGCTTCTAAAAGCTCAGCTTAAAAGCTTTCTGCTTGAAGACTTCCGGTTAGAAAGCTTTTAACACTTCCCGCAGACAGGTACTTAAAAGCTGCCTCTTTTTGGTGATGTCAACGCACCAAGGAGGGCAATATATAAGAAATATGGGGGAAAACGCGGGTTTGCCTGATCCTTTTAAGGCAAGTGGCAAAATGCAGAGGTCACCGTCCACGAATATAAATATGGCGGAGTGAAATTTTTTAACATCCGATACTCCGTCGGTAGTGCGAGTCCGATCATCTCCGCCGGATCTTGATAGGGTGAGGCTGGCAAAGGAAGGCAATGAGCAATCAAACGTGCTGCTCCTTTTAGGCAATAAATTGAGCAGTCTTGTCGACTTAATGGCGCCGCCAAGGCGCTCCATTCATCAACCGATTCGGGATTTGGTTGATGAGATTGTTGAAATTTATGAAGAACTAAGGATTTCGAAAGGCGTATGTGAAGTAAAGGAGAGGTCGCATAGTTGTACATGCACGCAAACCTCGCCTTCTTTCAAAAAAACTAAGGTTACATCAAAAAGAGTCATAGAAGACTCCATTACAAATGAGACGAACCCGCCCAAACAGTCCAGTATGGCAGTAATCTCGAAAGATGGCAAAGGGCAAAAAACGCTCAAATAAGGACCCTGAAGGTGAATGGATACTACAAACGAGAGCTAAGAAGATCATAAAAGCTAAACCGAATACTACGCTGGTTAAACCAAATGCCATTGTCATTAAGAAGACAGGTGACATGTCATATAGCGATAAGCTTAAATCGGTGAAAAACAGTGCTTTTTTAAGTAAAATAGGTGAACAGGTCAAAAGAGTACGTAAAACCAAGAAAGGAGAAATACTTCTCGAGCTCAACCATGTGCATGAAGAGAAAACAGAACTTTTCAAAAAAGGTGTTCAAAGTCTCTTAGGTAACGAAGCCGAAATTACGGCTTTATCTAAGCAGACTTTTATAGAGATACATGATCTCGATGAGATCACACCTAAAGAAGATATAGTTGTAGCCATTTCAGAGGCAAAAGTTTTAAACCAAAACTTTGAGCTAAACTGAATAAAAACGACCAGGAAAGGAGATCCAGGGACCCAAATAGCGCTGCTTGGCTTACCTCAGCTCGTAGCTCAGAAAATTATTGCGGCCAAAAAACTCAAGATTGGATGGTCGGTGTGTCGCATTCGAGAAAAAAGTATTCTGACAAGATGCTACAGATGTCTGGAGTTTGGTCATCAAGCAAAGGCTTGTACAAACGAAGACCGCAGTGGTTGCTGTTTTAAGTGCGGAGAAAAAGGTCATAACGCTAAACAATGCAGCAATACGGCACTATGCATGCTTTGTAAAGCTAGCAATCAGTTGGAAAAAAACCATATTGCTGGGAGTAAACTGTGCCCCTTCTTCCAACGCGCCGTACAAAAATCTAAATCAAAAATATGAAGATACTGCAGTTGAATTTAAATCACTGTCAAGCTGCTCAGCAGCTATTGGATCAAACAATAATCAAAGAAAAAATTGATATTGCCATTTTGAGCGAGCAGTATAAGAAGTCTGGGAAGGGAACTTGGATTCCTGATAACAAAGGCAAAGCAGCAATATGGGTGTGTGGGCAAAAATGCATTACCGAAAACATTACAGCCATGAGTTCTTTGTAAGGACCAAAACTGACGGCACTCATATATAGGTACAGCTGTTATGCACCTCCTAGTCTTAGCCAGCAATAATTTGAACTTCTGCTGGATATACTGGTCGAAGATGCGGTTTTGTGCTCTCCCAAAATATTAGCCGGAGATTTTAACGCGTGGGCTCTAGAATGGGGCAGCAGCAGGACAAATCAGCGAGGACGCACTCTTCTTAAAGCCTTTGCACCATTAGACTTGCTTCTATTGAATAGAGGGAACAAAAATACTTTCGAAAAAAATGGAAGAGGTTCCATTATCGATATTGCTTTCTGTAGTGAATCAATGATGACAAAAGCTTCCTGGCAAATAAGCGATATTAACACACATATCGATCACTTGGCTGTAATAATCGATGTTGATTACATGAGAAGTAGATCTCGTGGATATGTGAAGAACAACGCAAATGCCTGGTGCACTAATTCATTTGATCTCGATATGTTTAAGTTGGTATTAGATGGTATGAAAAGCGTAACACAAATGCGGGCCAATGCAGAAAGTATATCCGATGAACTTTATAAAGTATGAGCTAGGGCTTGTGATGCATCTATGAATAGAAAAGTGCGCAGAAATAGCCGCAATCCTGTTTATTGGTGGAATGCTGAAATCGCAGACTTGCGGTCTGAATGCAACAAAGCCAGAAGAAAATACCAAAGAAATAGATCTGATATTCTGAGAGATGAATTTAAATGCTGGCGTAAACGATTAAAAAATGCAATAAAGGCAAGCAAAAAATCTTGTTTCAAAGAGCTTTGTAGTGAGATTGACGAGTACCCTTGTGGTGGCGCCTACAAAATTGTTATGAAAAAGTTGAAAAGTAGCCAAAAGCAGATGCCAACATGTCCCACTCTGCTCAAGCAAATAGTCGAAACGCTTTTTCAAAAAGATAGCCCCCAAATGAGGCCTGTGAATAACAATACATTGGAAATTTGTCCACCTGTTATACCGGATGAAATTCTAGCTGCACCTGAACGGCTAAAGAATGGCAAGGCTCCGGGACCCGATGGTATATTGAATATATGCCTGCAAAATGGCGTTTTCCCGAGGAGGTGGAAAAAGCAGAAGTTAGTGTTGCTTCCAAAGCCGAACAAGCCTTCAGGTGATCCAGGTTCTTACAGACCGCTTTGTATGATAGATTCGTTAGGCAAATTGTTGGAACGTGTAATTTGCGATCGCTTATTGAAACAGATTGACACCTATCAATGTTTGTCGGAAGCCCAGTACGGGTTTCGGAAGGGGAGATCCACAGTCGACGCTATTTGTCGCGTCACTGAAATAGCGGATGAAGCAATATCAGGCAAGCGCTGGAAGTACGGTTGGAAGGAAAATTGCGCAGTAGTAACCTTAGACATAAAAAACGCGTTTAACTCATTAAAGTGGTCGCACATTATTAATGCATTAAAGGCAATAAATACTCCACCTTATCTTATAAATATAGTAGATAGCTATCTTACTGATAGAGTTCTGTTTTATAATACTGATCTAGGTAGAAATAGATATGACGTCAGCAGAGGAGTTTCCCAAGGCTCATTTCTCGGCCCAGTTTTTTGGATTATTGCTTACGATGGAGGTCTGCGTCTACTTGTTCCAAAAGGAGTGAAGGTAGTCGGATACGCAGATGATGTTGCGGTTACCATTGTAGCGAAAGACATAGAAAAAATTCAATTGGCCACGAAAGACACGGCTATATTAATCGATGACTGGCTCTAGACCAAAGGGCTCCAATTGGCAGCTCACAAAACCGAAGGGGTGCTTATAACAAGCAGAAAGAAAAAGGAAACTACACGTCTAGGCATCAGTGGGTATGTATTCGAAACTATGCCTGCAGTACGGTATTTAGGTGTTATGATAGATGCCAGCCTGTCATTTAAACTACACATAGAAACTGTGACACAAAAAGCCGCAACAGTCCAACAACGTTGGGCCACGTCGACAAAGGGACGCTGGACTTTCCGACTCATCCCGAGTATCGAGGCTTGGCTAGGCAGATCGCATGGCGAAATAGACTTTTATATGACCCAGGTGCTAAGTGGGCACGGCTGTTTCAGAGAATACTTATGTAAATATGGTCATGATAATACAATGGTTTGTGCCTCGTGTGAGACTGTGGCGGAGAACGCAGAACACATACTGTTTTCTTGTCCTTCGTTTTCATTTGAGCGGGAGAAATTAAGAATCGTCATGAAGGTAGTTCCAAGGCCAGAAAATCTGATATCCTATATGATTAAAGATAACACAGTTTGGAATACAGTAAAAAACATTTGCAAAGAAATAATGACTGAGCTCAGAATACGCGAACAATGCCGTCGTTTAGCAACGCGATTAAGTTAGTCTTGAATATGTTTAATCTTTTGTTTGCTTGTATCTTTCACAGTTGAAGTCGTAGCAGAACGCTCCTGAACCCCTAATCCCCTTACGTGGATGGGGGACTATGGAAAAGGCGTCATGAAAGTCAGGCATTTATGCCATAGCCCCTCCCTGATGAAATGCGTCAGTAGTCCCAGGGAGGTGGCTTCACCAGAGATTCATACGGGCCTCTTGATGGATAGCGCGCTATCCCAACGTCCTTGAAAAAAAAAAAAAAATACAGACACAGGCAACAGATATTTGCAACAAAACTACACGTGCACACGTACTGAAGCACAACCATCAAAATTAACACCGAGGACAACAACTACGAACAGAAGGTACATTGACAGATCAGCTGGGATAACATTCAACTGTGAGTGTGGTTCAACGGCCGCTGCCTGAAGGAAATCCAACAGCGCGGGAGCCAACGTATTTCTAGCGGGCATAATTAGGAAAAGAGATTGACGCGCTCCAGCAGAAGCATACATACATACGTCTCTGCGGCCAGCAGCGAAGCGATCGCCCCAAACATAGGCGGAGAGCGACCAGCGACCACTACGACCACAGCGCGGCCACTTCCACAACAGTCGGTTCTACGCTACCGAAGTGACTCGGATTTCATCCGACCAAGGACTGTTATTTCGGCGACCTAACCCCACGTAGGCTGCCGGACACCCCCAATTTTATCTCCCCTTAGGTGCAATACCTTGCAGCAGGATTGCTACTCATACTTCTGGCCAGGGCGGGCGTCGAGCCTAACCCTGGCCCAGAAACCTACTTCTGCTGCATCTGCCAGAGAAGGCTCCATCCATACTGGTTGCCCCCACTATCTGCTGTGTATGCCGGGCCAGAGTGCACCGGAATGCCTGCTCAGTCAGGTGTAATGCCTGCCAGGGCTGGTGCCACTTCCGGGCGTGCTCTGGCCTACGCACCACAAGGGACTGGTCCGTGAGCTTTACCGCCTCCTGCTGCCGCAACAACCCCCCGCCAGTGTCGCTCACGACACCGCCCACAACAACCGCTGGGCCTTTACCACCACTGCGGGATGCACAGCCGGGACGGGCCGGCCCTCGGATCCAGTCCCTCACCCCTCTCAACGCGACAACCTTACCGAGACAGACGAGACTCCTACAGTTCAACTGCAACGGATTCTCGAGCAAGATCTCGGAGGTGGTTGCCTTCATGGCTCGGCACGGGCTGTTAATAGCTGCGGTCCAAGAAACGAAGCTACGTCGCAGCTCAACGTTAACGAACTGCGACGGTTACAATGTGCTTCGTAGAGATCGCGAGCGAGACAATGGTGGAGGCCTTCATCCTACACAACACCGTGCAGTATCGTCTTATCGATGCAGACATCGACCCAAGGGACAGCACCTTAGAATGTCAAGGGATTGCTGTCCGGTCAGGCGATGTCGAGCTCGAAATATTTAACACATATATACACCCTGTCTCCTGCTGCCCCGCTGGATATCACCCTGACATAGGTGCGCTCCTCAGTGGTGAAAACCGTTTGGTAGTAGGAGACTTTAATGCGCACCACGATCTTTGGTTCTCAAGCCTATCAAATGATCGTAGGGGAAATATTTTGGCAGAGCAGATAGACGATTCGACATTCTGCACCATGAACGACGAAGCCCCCACCAGGATTGTGGGTAGTTGCAGCAGCTCGCCAGATCTAACAATAGCTAGCGCAGGTCTGATAAATAGCATAACGTGGCGACCTATGCTATCGCTCGCATCAGACCACCTACCCATAGTCACCTCGATTGACAGACCTGCCAACTATGTTGCCTCAGACCGCCACACCTATGTCAACTTCAAAAAAGCTGACTGGGAGCGGTTTGAGGATTTCACTGAAGACGCCTTCAGTGCTCTCTCAACTCCAACCGACGTTCGCGTAGGCGAGCGCTTGTTCCGCAGGGTGGTGAAGTCCGCTGCAGCCCGTTTCATCCCGGCAGGGAGGATCCCTATGATCCGTCCTGACTTCCCGGGTGAGGAGGTGTCTCTAGCGGATGAACGCGACCACCTCCGGCAGGCAGACCCCGGTAATCCCCGTATTAGGCAACTAAACGGGGAGATCCAACGCCTGGTCAACGTTCACAAGCGGAACAAGTGGAGGGAGCACCTGAAGTCCTGTAACCTCGGTGCCGGAGTGGGCAAACTATGGTCGACCGTGAGGTCCCTGTCCAACACGACGAGGCGTGATGATCGAACAGAAATCTCCTTTGGAGACCACGCCTCGTCGGACCCGAAGCGATGCGCGAACTATTTTAGTCGACAATTTACGTTGCATCCTTCGGCCGACAGAACCAAACGGTCAGTCACCAGAAGGCTGCGCAAGTCAACACCAAGCGCACCAATTGTCCTCTCTAACACTGAGGTGAAGGAGGCCATCGGGAAGGCGAAAGCCTCCAAATCCATTGGCCCAGACGGGTTAAGCATGTTGATGCTGAAAAAATTGGGCACCGCGGGAGTAGCATATCTCACCAGGGTCCTCAATCTGTCGCTATCCACCACAGTCATTCCAGATATCTGGAAGACCAGTAGGGTGATACCACTGCTGAAACCAGGAAAACCGGCCGGCCAAGGCGAGTCCTATCGGCCGATCTCCCTGCTTTCTCCAGTGGTCAAGACACTTGAGGCCCTGCTGCTCCCGCATTTCAACCACCATCTCAGCCCGGCGAAGCATCAACATGGCTTCCGAAAAGTGCATAGCACCACAACGGCACTTAACGCTATAAACACTCAGGTTAATCGTGGTCTCAACGGCAACCGCCCCTGTGAGAGAACCGTCCTCGTGGCTTTGGACCTGTCGAAGGCCTTCGACACAGTCAGCCACTCCATATTGTTGAAGGACGTGGAGGCCTCACCTCTCCCAGCGGCGTTGAAGCGATGGACCGCGAACTACCTGTGTGGTCGTCAAGCATCGGTGTGCTACCGTGACTCAGTGTCAAAAGCGAGAAGAATCAAGCAGGGGGTACCACAGGGTGGCGTCCTATCCCCCCTATTATTTAACTTCTACATCTCGCGACTCCCTTCCCCGCCAGAGGGAGTCACACTGGTCTCGTACGCCGATGACTGCACGATAATGGCCTTTTCACATCTTGGACGAAGGAGGTCGGGCTCACTCTCGACATCCACATCGAGGGGACCCCCATTCCGACGGTTAACCACCCGTAGATCCTGGGAGTCACCCTCGACAGCCTGGTCTCCTTCTCAGCGCATACAACCGCAATCGTCAATAAGGTACAGAGCCGCAACAAAGTCCTCAAGTCGCTCGCCGGCAGCACTTGGGGCAAAGACAAAGAAACGTTGTTGGCAACATACAAGGCGATTGGCCGGCCGGTTCTAAATTATGCCGCGCCAATTTGGTCGCCTGGAACTAGCAGGACTCAGTGGTCAAGACTAGAGACCTGTCAGAACGCCGCACTCAGGACAGTGACGGGATGTCTCCTGATGACACCTGTGGATCACCTCTACCATGAGGCTAACGTGCTCCCAGTGCAAGAGCACAACATTATGCTCACAAAGCAGTTTCTACTGGGATGCCACCGTCCGGGGCATCCCAATAGAGACCTGCTCGCGCTGGAGCCGGCACCCAGGCACATCAGGGGACATCTCTCACAACTGACGGACGAGGTCCAGACATACGTACACCGACCGCTGGACCCAAGGACGAACCGACAGGCTCTGGACAGCATCCACAGGGAGTCGGTGTCCAAACACATCGACACCCGCCCTGTGAGTGCAGTCCTGGGAGTCCAACCACCACCCATTGCAGCTGAGGAGCTCCAGCTGCCTCGTGAGACCCGCGTTACTCTGGCCCAGCTCAGATCTGGATATTGTAGCAGGTTAAACTCCTACCTATCCAGGATCAACCCCGACACCCCCAACACGTGCCCAGCATGTGAAGAGTCTCCGCACGACACCAATCACCTATTCACATGCCCGGCCAAACCTACTCAACTAACACCCCTCTCCCTATGGTCCGACCCTGTTGAAACAGCTCGTTTCCTGGATCTTTCGTTAGTTGAGCTTGACGATAACGATTGAGGGAGTCCGCCAACCCAGTGGGGTGTAGCTAGCCGCTACAACAACAACAACAACCACAGCGCGGCATCATAGTGCAGCATACATACATATTTATACAGACATACATGTGCGATACAGCGATGCCAAGAAAGCCATTTAATAAAAAATTAGCCCCGTACTACTGGTGGAACAGGGATATAGAACTATTAAGAAAGCAATGTCTAAGAGCTAGACGTAAAATGCAACGCAGCAGAGGGCGACCCGAATTTTTTGGAATTCTAACTACTCTCAGGAAGTCAAGGAAAATTCTAAAAGCTGCTATAAAAACCAGCAAACAGGAGAAGTTCAGGATAATATGCGATGAAGCAGACATTAACCCCTGGGGCACCGCTTACAGGGTAGTGCTAGCAAAAATTAAAAGTGCAAAAACACCAAAGATTACCTGCCCAGTAATGCTGAGAAACATCATAACAACTCTTTTCCCGCAAAGGGTGGAGGACATCCCATCAGTCTTCCAAAGTTATGAAACAAGTGAAGGTTCCAAGGGCAACTGATAAGGAGTTGCTGGCCGCATGCAGGAAGATCCGAAACAGAAAAGCACCAGGGCCGGATGGTATACCAAATAAGGCCCTGAAGGCCGTTATCTTAAAGCGTCCAGATATGTTTTCACATTTCACGTTTAACTCTTGCCTTTTAGAAGGTTATTTCCCGGAAAAATGGAAGAAGTAAACGCTAGTGCTACTACCTAAAGCAAAAAGTCCCCAAATGAGTCATCGTCTTGCCGTCCTATTTGTTTTCTAGACACACTTGGAAAAATTCTTGAAAGGATTATATGTAACAGGCTAACGTCGTTTGCCGAAGAAAACGGGTCTCTCTCAGTGAACCAGTTTGGTTTTAGAAAATCCCTTTCCACGATAGATGCAATCAAAACTGTGGTTGATGTCGCGAAAGAAGCGATTGAGGGCACAAGATGGCGTGGTGGAAAAAAAAATACTGCGCCATAATGACACTAGACGTCAAAAACGCGTTTAATACCCCAAGCTGGAGATGCATCATAGAGGCTTTAATAAGAATCGGTGCTCCAAGCTATATAATCAAAATTATAAGGAGCTATTTTTCGAATCGCAAACTACTGTACAGAAGCGATAACGGGGTTCCACAAGGATCAGTTCTTGGACCACTTCTGTGGAATCTCATGTACGACGGTGTCTTAAAGCTAGAAATGCCTCCACGTACAAATGTGGTGAGGTTTGCAGACGACATTGAAGTAGTGACTGTGGCAAAACGTTTGCATCAAATTGAAACAGCAGCTGGAGAAGCTGTACTAAGGATCAAAACTTGGCTTCAATCAATGCACCTAACGCTGGCCGACCACATGACCGAGGCACTCTTAATAAGTAGCAGAAAGGCAGTGGAGTTTCTGAATATTCTCGTGGGGACAGAGATAATTACGTCGAAGTTCGCTATCAAATACTTGGGCGTGATGGTCGACTCAAGACTAAACTTCAAATCCCACTTGGAATTTGTTTCCGAGAAAGCATCGAAAGTGCAGACGAGCTTATCGCGAATTATGCCAAATAAAGGTGGACCAAGGCAAAGTAAACGAATCCTCTACAGCAGGGTTATAAGCTCAATATTGCTGCATGCGGCACCAATCTGGGCCAACGCGATGCTTGTGAAAAGTTACGGGAAAAAGATAACAGCGGTCTATCGGATCAGCGCCCTACGAGCGGTCTGTGGATTCTGCACAATCTCAGACGAAGCATCTTACGTTATAGCTGGCCTAATTCAAGTAGACATTATCGCTCAGGAAATGAAATGCATCTACGAAAGGCTTTCCGAGAGTAACGGAAGAGTAAACCGAAAAGAGGTACAAGCAGAAGAAAGACGTATTTCAATAGAGACCTGGCAAGCTCGCTGGAATAATTCCCCAGAAGGAAGATGGACATATGAGCTGATACCAAACATCGGCAAATGTCTGGAAAGAAACCATGTTGATACAAATTTTCACCTAGCACGGTTTCACTGGGGACATGGGGTGTACCGTTAATACTCGCACAAACTTGGTCAAGATAGTACTCCTCGCTGCCCAACATGTATAGACAGCGACAAAGACGCAAAACATATTATGTTTCAGTGTCCTCGCTATGCTCCCCAAACGCGTATTCACTCAGACCTTAGGCACGCAGAGATGGCAAGACGTAGCCAACGTAACACGTAAGGAGCAAACATGCTTACCAGCCCCGTCAGGTAATACCTTTTTGGGCAGTTCCGCGGGGAGAGTGGTCGTGGTGGAGAGGGTTTAGTATCGTAGATGTAGCCTAGAGGCTGTAAGTCGTGCATGCTGCTATGGCGGCATAGCAGTACTCATGAGAGTTACCTCTCCACGGGCGTCAAACCAAAAAAAAAAAAAAGACATACATGTCTTCATTTTTAACTTCTTGTTTTGAATTGATTTTCGGTAGGGCTTTTCAATCACCACGCTTCTTTTAGGTTTTGTAAGATTTTAGATTACCTTTTTTTGTTGCTTTTGTTTTTAGATTTTGTGCATATTATTTTACTGAAATCGGTTTAGTATTTAATTTGTAGAACTTTTAAGTGTTTGCCTAGTTTAGTTACCCTAGAGGTTTTCTTTTTGTTTGTCCTTTCGCCATTACACTTTTCGTTCATAATTTCCTTATTTTTACCACGACTATTCCGTTCCTTTCCTTGTTTTTTCTTATCGCGTTTCAATCACCAAAGTTCTTTTAACAGATTCCAATAATATTTACAAGGATCTGCAAAATTAAATTAAACTATCCAGTCGTGCAATTTATTAACTAATTATTTTTACATCGCTACGGAAAAAAAGTGACTCGCTCGCCGCCCGCCAACACGATCGAGGGTTAGCAGACCGAACCGGGCAGGCTGACAGTTTTCTGCTGTCGCTTGGGCCTGTGTGTTATGTATGTATAATTTTCCTGTGTTCTTTTTACAGCATCCTCTCTGCATGTTGGTACCATCATCGCGGGACAGCTGAGGTAAGTGGAAAAGTATTTTGCTGCATACATATGTATGTACATACATATTTAAATACACATAACTATACTGGTCTGTTATCAGAAATATTTTTGCAAAAGAGTACATAGCTAAGTACCTCATATACATACATACGTAAATATACATATCTACGTATGGGTATCTCGGTGCATATAAATATATCTATGTATATGTAAATATGAAGAGTATACGAAAGTAATGGTGAGGGAAACAAAGGGAAAGGCTGATTTATCTTTAACCATACAGATACATATATAAATATACTAATTGGGATAAGCTTATAAAAAAAAGGGGATAAATTATGAATTAGCAGCCTGTTTACCATTTTTAAAGTTTTCCGTAGTTATTAAGTTAACAGTATTTCTTTTTGTATTCAGAACCATGATTTTTTTGGAGTTTGCAATTGAATTTAAATTTATTTTTTATGCTAAGGAAAAGAGTTTAGTTCTATTGTGGAAGTTTAGAGGAATAAAGAAAAATTGTAATTGTAATGAAAAATATGAAGTTCAAATCATTTACTGGCTGAGGAAATAATGGTCAATATGGAGTGGTAAACCCCAAAATTCTGGTGTGAGTGTTACTCTAGGGCATAAGAGAGGACGTGAGGACGTTGACTAATGACGGGACCGTGACAAGACTGGTAGACAGGTAAGGGGGCGTTGCAAAGGTGGTCGAGGTCGACGCAGCGCCCAAGGCCTCATTTGCAAGCCACGCAGAGAGGGTGGGACGACTCCACTTGACGGGACAGGCTTTCTTATGTCACTTTCCTTTCTCCTTTTCTTTTTACATGTTTAGTCAGTAAATTTCTCCTCGTTTGTCTTTGCTACGATCCCCACAAGCAGTCATAATTATTTTTGTCTATGTAGGTTGGATAAGGCAGGTAAAAAACCCCCATTCGGCGAGCTAGCCTGGGCCTATGCAACCATGCCTGCATACCACCTCGCTTTAGCCAGCCGACACCCACATAACAATAACCTCAAACCTCAAAGGCAAATACCATTCATTTTACCTTCCCCATCATGCTGTAGTAAAGCTAGATAAAAATACAACAAAGGTAAGAGTAGTCTTCAATGCCTCAAAATACACAAGTTCTGGCAATTCTTTAAATGATATTTTATATACGGAATGTCGAAAAAATTTTTCGACAAATACTCATGCACAAAGACGATCAAGATTTTCAGCGCATCGTCTTCTGCAACTCCACCAACACTCCAATAAGCGACTATAAACTAAAAACAGTTACCTTTGATGTTAACTGTGCCCCCTTCTTAGCCATTCGAACACTCCTCGAATTGTGTTAAAAACACAAACTTATGTAGACGATATATTGTCGGGAAGCCATAGCCTCCCACAAGCATGCGAATCATTAACCCAAGTTATTCAAGCTCTCAATTCAGCAGGATTTCCACTAAAAAAATTACTGCAAACCACCCCGAAATATTAAAAAATATTGGCAAGGAAATATTGGCAAGCCTCCCACAAGCATGCGAATCATTAACCCAAGTTATTCAAGCTCTCAATTCAGCAGGATTTCCACTAAAAAAATTACTGCAAACCACCCCGAAATATTAAAAAATATTGGCAAGGAAAATTTATTGGATACGAATTTTCTTAAATTTGAGAAAGATAGTACCACAAAAACCCTGGGAATTCAATGGAATGCGATATCAGATCAATTCTCATACACTCTTGAATCGATATCCGCAATTTCCGCATTAACTAACAGACAAATTCTGTCATCTGTGGCAAAACTTTTCGACCCCGCAGGATGGCTTTCGCCAATTATGATACAAGCTAAAATCCTGATTCAAGAATTATGGCTAGACGGAACAGACTGGGACGAGGAAGTCAAACCTCTGCGCTTCGTTAAATGGTCTCAGTTTGCGAGTAACTTAAACACTATTTCGGAGATACAAATCCCCCGTTGGGTTAATTACTCTCCCGACAATAAAGTCGAAATGCACGGTTTTTGCGATGCCTCAGAAAAGGCATATTGCGCAACAATATATATGCGCACCCAAAACAATGGCACAATCTCCACCCATTTATTGGTAGCCAAAACTAAAGTAGCTCCTCTAAAAACAGTCAGTCTACCACGACTTGAACTCTGTGGCGCGCTACTTCTCGCAAAATTGGCATCAACAGTGAAGAATCATTTAAACATGACCAGTGAAAAATTATATCTATGGCCAGACTCCGAAATCGTATTAGCCTAGTTAGAAAAACCTCCCCACTCATAGAAAACCTACGTTTTCAATCGCATATCCCAAATCCTTGATTTTGTAGAACGAGCCACTTGGCGGCATGTAGCCAGTGCTGATAATCCCGCGGATCTTGGCACTAGAGGCTGCAAACCCTTGCACCTTGCCACCACTCCACTTTGGTGGACAGGCCCCAACTGGTTAAAAGAATCTTCTGATTCTTGGCCAAAATCTCCGACCCACAATGTTATCGCCCCAGAAAGTAGAAAAATTGAAACCTTTCACACCATATTGGATGACACTGACATTGTTTAGGAATCTACTAAACACTCAGCAAATAAATCCAATCTGTTCTCGATCAATAGTTTTATTAATTCATTCTACAACTTCCGACCCGCTTAAATAAGAAAAACGTATAAAGGCAAAATATAGAAAGCACTGTTGTTCCTGTAAACGGTGTAATGGCATGAGCCAGTCAACGGCACAGTGGCGTGATATTTGCTGAATACAGAGAGTCACTGAACAATGGTGATGCCAGATTAGTGGGCGATAATCCATGAGCTTAATCTCTAACATTCCTCCCCGGCTGAACTTCCTCGGTTCAGAGACTCTGCTGGTGGTTCAATAAGGCGACAGACCTTCTGTACGGGGCGTTGACATCTATGCTTTACGAAAAGGCCTTCCGCAGTTTTTTTCTGGCTGTTATACTCAATAGTAACAACCCGAACTAAACCATCACTCCCTGGATGAGTATCTATGATGCGGCCTATACGCCAATGGGTGGGGGGCAAATTCTAATTTTTAATTACCACTACATCGCCCACCTGAAGATTCTGGCCGCGTCGCTGCCATTTGTGCCGCGCTTGCAACGTGGATAAATATTCACGCTGCCAACGGTTCCAAAAGTGCTCAAACATTTTCTGCAGTTGTTGTGAATACAAAAGCCGGCTTTCTGGAATGTCGGCAATAGGTCCCTCTGGTCGAGCGCTCAGAGGTCGTCCAATGAGGAAATCACCGGGTGTAAGAGCAATACTGCCAATTTTTCCTACACACCCCAAAATGGTTCAAACGTAAAAAGAGCAACAGGGCTAGTAGCAATATCAAGTTCAGAGAACCTTGAAACTAGAAATCCCGAAAATACTGAGCAACCATGCTGTTTAAAATCAGCAAATATACAAGATTTTCATTCAGCAAATGAAAGCAAAATTGTGTTACCCACAGCACTCATCTTCATCGAACAACGAGGAGAACTGTTTAAGTTCCGAGCCTTAATTGATCAAGGCTCACAACGATCCTTTATTGCATCAAAGGTGCAAAACCGGCTAAAGCTGCCAGTAACAAATTCAAACTTTGAAATTTCGGGAATGGGTGGTAGAGTAGTTCAAAACTCGAACAAAATCTGCTCATTAACCCTAATTTCCCCCAACGCGAGGATAAGAATTAAAGCACAAGCTATAGTTCTTCCGCAACTTACCAACATGCTTCCAAGCTATAAAATAAACAATATGAATCAACAAAGATTCGCACACCTCAAGTTAGCATATCCCAACTGCCGCACCCCCGCTCAAATAGATATTTTATTAGGCAGTGACCTTATCCCTCAAATTACGCTTGAAGGTATAGAATCAATTTCAAATACTCTACTTGCCTAAAATACCATATTCGGTTGGATTTTAAGTGACAAAAACCAATTGCACCTACTCCACCACTGCTGCCCCCAACCCCAATACATGAAGCAATTTCAGGCATTTACCTCAAAGTGCCAGCATGTGACACAGAAATATTTCATGGAGGTTATGAACAATGGCCGTCCTTCCGGGACATGTTTACGGCCGTGTACATAAACCATCCAAAATTATCCCAGGCGCAAAAATTGTACCACCTCAGGTACAAAACTTAAGGTCAACCAGGCGCTATAGTGAAACAATTCGCATTAAATAACGACAACTTTAACCTGGCTTGGTCGGCACTAAAAGAAAGATACGAAAATGAAAGAGTACTAGTTGACAATCAAGTAACGAATTGAATGAACTTGCCAAAGATTGAAAGAGAAACAAGCGAAGAATATTTAAATTACAGTCCACTGTCACAAACTGTCTATCAGTGTTAGCAACACAAAATATTCCCACAGATAACTGGGACCCAATTCTGGTCAATGTTTGCGCTGCAGCATTGCCAGCGAAATCGTTACTTTTTTGGGAACAATCACTCTCATCCCGCAAAAGATGCCCGACGTGGCAACAAATGAAAGATTTTCTCACTACCCAGTACAAAATAGCAGAGAGGGTAGGTAAAAAAGCGCCAAAAATTAAAAACACACAAAACGATCTACATAGAAGCTTCACAAAACCCCAAGCCAGTAATTACAATTCTTATAACAGAAGCTTCAATAGATCGCATTAATATGTCTCAGATCAAAAGAAATTTGCGTCATGCGAGTTGTGTAAAGGCGGTCACCCTTTAAGATCTTGCGAGAGATTTAAAAACTTGTCAATAAATGAAAGAAATAATTTTATTCGAAATTCCAAATTATGCACAAATTCTTTTTCACATTCCCACATGCTAAAAGACTGTGAGATCAAATTTAATTGCGTATATTGCCACAACAGGCACCACTCGCTGCTCCACTTAACCAATTTTTCCTACACACCCCAAAATGGTTCAAACGTAAAAAGAGCAACAGGGCTAGTAGCAATATCAAGTCCAGAGAACCTTGAAACTAGAAATCCCGAAAATACTGAGCAACCATGCTGTTCAAAATCAGCAAATATACAAGCTTTTCATTCAGCAAGTGAAAGCAAAATTTTGTTACCCACAGCACTCATCTCCATCGAACACCGAGGAGAACTGTTTAAGTTCCGAGCCTTAATTGATCAAGGCTCACAACGATCCTTTATTGCATCAAAGGTGCAAAACCGGCTAAAGCTGCCAGTAACAAATTCAAACTTTGAAATTTCGGGAATGGGTGGTAGAGTAGTTCAAAACTCGAACAAAATCTGCTCATTAACCCTAATTTCCCCCAACGCGAGGATAAGAATAAAAGCACAAGCTATAGTTCTTCCGCAACTTACCAACATGCTTCCAAGCTATAAAATAAACAATATGAATCAACAAAGATTCGCACACCTCAAGTTAGCATATCCCAACTGCCGCACCCCCGCTCAAATAGATATTTTATTAGGCAGTGACCTTATCCCTCAAATTACGCTTGAAGGTATAGAAACAATTTCAAATACTCTACTTGCCTAAAAAACCATATTCGGTTGGATTTTAAGTGACAAAATCACAGAAAGAATCTCTACTTTCACCACACAAGTGGAAGAGATTTCAAATGAATTTCTAAATATGCAATTAAAAAAATTTTGGGAGATAGAAGAACTCCCCCCATCCAAATAAAAGTGCCAGACAATCAGTATTGTGAAGATTTTTACAGAGCCACAACTACGAAATAAAAAAATGGTAGGTATGTCGTTCGACTACCACTCAAGCCACAATTTCCAGACACGCTCGCATTAGGTTGCTCCCGAACCTCCGCATTGTAGCAGTTTCTAGGCATGGAAAAAACCCTTCTTAGAAAAAGCGAGCTCAAGCTAGCATTCGATGGTGTCCTGGAAGAGTATATAAAGTTAGAACATATGGAGGAAGTAAACCCACATGAAAAAATATAAAATGGCAATTACCATTTATTTTACCTTCCCCATCATGCGGTAGTAAAGCCGGATAAAAAGACTCCAAAGGTAAGAGTAGTCTTCAATGCCTCAAAATGCACAAGTTCTGGCAATTCTTTAAATGACATTTAATATACGGGGCCCAAACTACAACCCGATTTAATGCATCTGATACTCAATTGGCGTATGTTCAAATACGTATTTAATGGAGATGTCGAAAAAATTTATCGGCAAATACTCATGCACAAAGACAATCAAGATTTTCAGCGCATCGTCTTCCGCAACTCCACTAACAGTCCAATAGGCGACTATAAAATAAAAACAGCTACCTTTGGTGTTAACTGTGCCCCTCTTCTTAGCCATTCAAACACTCCACGAATTGGCAAAAGATATACAACCACACTTACCCCTAGCAGCTCCAAACATATGTAGACGATATATTGTCTGGCAGCCATAGCCTCCCACAGGCATGCTGATCAATAACCCAAGTTATTCAAGCTCTCAATTCCGCGGGATTCCCACTAAAAAAGATAACTGCAAACCACCCCGAAATAATAAAAAATATTTGCAAGGAAAATTTATTGGATACGAGTTTTCTTAAATTTGAGAAAGAAAGTACCAAAAAAAACCCTAAGAATTCAATGTAATGCGATATCAGATCAATTTTTATACACTCTCGAAACGATATCTGCAATTTCCGCAATAACTAATATACCAATTCTGTCGTCTGTGGCAAAACTTTTCAACCGCGCAGAATGGCTTTCGCCAACTATGATACAAGCGAAAATCCTGATTCAAGAATTATGGCTAGACGGAACAGACTGGGACGAGAAAGTCAAACCCTTGCGCTTAGTAGCCAAAACTAAAGTAACTCCTCTAAAAACACTGAGTCTACCACGACTTGAACACTATGGCGCATTACTTCTCGCAAAATTAGCATCAACTGTGAAGAAGCATTTAAACATACCCAGTGAAAAATTATATCTATGGTCAGACTCCGAAATCGTCTTAGCCTGGCTAGAAAAACCTCTACACACATGGAAAACATAGGTTTCCAATCGCATATCCAAATCCTTGATTTTGTAGGACCAGCCACTTCGCGGCATGTAGCAAGTGCTGATAATCCCGCTGATCAGAAAGCAAATATCTCGCTCATTACCTCCACCCAAATGCGCTATTTCAGCCGCGAATTATTAATGCTAAGAGAATCAGAACCCATTGATAAAAAGAGCCCACTATTAGTATTCAATCTATTTTTCGACACGAAGGGTTTACTTCGTGCCAATGGACGACTAGCGAATTTAAGCCTAACGTACAATGAACGCTACCCCATAATAATGCTTTACGACAAAAGCGGTGCACCTCGAGCTTTGTTCTGACCTGACAACTGCAGCTTTTCTCGCGGCATTAGCTCGTTTTGTCGGAAGGCGTGGTTTTCCTTCAAAACTTATGAGTGACAATGGGAAAAACTTTATTGAGCCCAAGGAGCTATTGAGAAAGAATTTTTTTAATTTAAAGAGGAAGTCTCGCCAGAAATTTGTCAAAAATACGCACCCGAAAGCCTTGACTGGCAATTCATACCACCGAGATTTCCACATATGGGTGGACTCTGGGAATCAGCCGCAAAAAGCTTTAAAGCACACTTAAAAAAGACCGATCACTCCGATTTTACGGCCCTCACCCCTGGGCATTTTCTTACAGGAGCTTAATTTCTGGCCATCCTCGAACCAGAGGAGCAATCCATATCCCTCATAAATCGCAGGGAACGGATAAAAACCATCCATCATGAATTTAGTCGCCGTTGGAAAAAAGATTGTCTCAAAGATCTTAAAATATACAGATGGAAGAATGCTGAAAAGGAGCCTAAAGTCGGAGAATGTGTCCTCATTTACGATGAATGTCTTCCCCCTACCGAGTGGCTTCTCGTAAGAATAGAAAATCGACATCGTGCATATGATGGTCACATATGAGTAGTAGATTTGCGTACCCAAAACGGCATGTTATTTCGACCACTCGTTAAACTTTGCTTCTTACCGACCGAAAAAAATTAAATTCATCTGATAAATTAATCTCTCACAAAAATCGCAAAACGTTAAAGGAAATATAAAGAAATAAAATAAAGGAAAAATGCTTATCAAAATAAACTCATACCACAATAAAGAACTACACAAGAAAAAGTTTGCATGCTTAGATTCCCCCTCACATACCACTAAAGTCCTTTTTTCTTTATTAGAAATGGATATGGTCAATCACAATTACAATGGGACCCCGCTTTTACAACTGCTGTGATAACTCCACCAGTGGCACCTCATACCAGCAGTCGACGCACTGCCACACCTAGGTTAACGACACACCGCAGACATCAGGAATGCCATCAACCGTCCGTGCGCCGAATGACAGCGACCAGGGTCCCTTTCTTTGCGGTCTGGGTCATAGGCGCCACGCATCGGCAGCAAGTGGCACGAGCACATGGGCACTTCCTGAATTGCCTCGCACTGTCCCATACCACGAGGGCATGTACTTCAATTAATCGCTATCGCGTTTGCCATAGCACAATACGATGTTTCATGAGCTTGCGACAGCAACGTGACGCAATCACTAATCGTCAATCTTTATGGCAAAATATGCGTGGATATAGGCCACCGTACTCCCAGTATCGCAAACAGTCGACCAATCGCAATCGACCAACGCATCATCGTCGCCCAACAATGCTTGGAAACGTCGTGAATACGTAGCAGCAACTGCAGCGCTTACTAGGCTAAGTATACGCCTTGGTGGCTTATGAGCACTTCCGCTCTCTCGCCAACTAACGCCGGCAGATGACACAACACCTACCGCATACAAATCTACACAAACACACCTCCGCTCTCATTTGACACATGATCTCACCACCTACATACATACACCATCACACAATGGTAAACATAAACAAACCACTGTCACTCTATACCACACACATACACATATATCTACATATGTCTTTTCCTAAATTTTCCTTAATCTTTCGTTTGTGAGCCTATGCGGAATTGAACGCATTTTCAACGTCAAGTGTCATGACCAAGGAATATTTCTTAGATCCGCCTAGCCATCTTACTCCAATTATCGCTTATTCTGCCAGCTTGTTAACAAGCATAGCCGCGCCTACTGTTGATCGCTTTTTTCTAAAGCCGAACTGCGTTTCTGAGAGATTTCCCCCTGCTTCTATTTCTGTAATCAGCAGAATTCGTTCGAACAGAACATATTAAAAAGTGCCCTGGACTTAGTTCGGAGTCCAGATACATTTTGAAAGTATATTTTAAGCGACTTGTTAAGAGGTGGTATCCATTACGGAGTCGGTTACGGTTTTGGTAGTATAGCACCCTCCTTCTGAAAAAACTTAAACGGACGCACAGTAACATCAGCAGGCCAAATCGCTGAATTCAAGAGAGTGAATTTAGCATAGCGGCAGGTAGGCTATCAGTAACATTAGATCGATCAATATCAGCAGAGCAAGAGTAAACAGTAGCAGCATCAGCAGAACGGGAGCAGTTAGTCGCAATATTAGCGGGAGCAGGAATATGTGATAATGCAGTCGTCGCAGCAGTGGGTGAGCGCATGGTAGTCTTATACTTTGTTATTGTGTTTGCACTTTGCTTTTTCTTATGACAAACACAAGCAGTTACACACGCACGTACGTCATTAACCTCAGCCGTAAGCAGCGCAAGGGCCGAAGAGATCTCTTTCGATTGATTGAGATGCATCGTTTTCAACTCAGCGTGTAAATTGTCACTTTTAGCTATCAGCAACTGTTTATCTGCCTGTAGTTCCCTTATCACGGCAAACGCACGCGCATATTCAGATTTGAGAGCAGACATTTCTACAAAAACAGTTTTTAGCGAAATTGCTGAATTCGCAATATTAGCATTGTTTGTTTCACCAAACTTTTGCGTTACTGCAGTCATATGCAAGTCTTGCCGGGTTGACACATTTGCACTCGAACTAGTTGAAGTAGTCTTCGTTGTTCGTTATTAGGAACTTCACTCACTATCTCACAAATTAAGGGAGGAAGGGAGCGAATAGACCTTCGGCGAATAGCCGCACAATTTTTGCAAAAAAACTTGTTATTAGAGCTGAACAAATACTCTAAATCAGCTGCAGAGACACAAGCACAGTCCAAATGAAATAGCTCATTGCATTTAGCACATTGAACTTTGGCTTGGTTGCGGTCAACCTTTTGCCCACATAAACAAGGCATTATGCATGTATTCAACTTTTAACTTTAATAGAGTCACTACCTCGAGCACATCAAATTGTTTATTCAATTTCAGTTAATAACAAAGATTAATGTTGCTTATCAAACACCAATATCGCGGAGCGCAAATAAAACACGTCCGTGTTAGTCCGCTGACATATTGGTGGAAATATGCCTTCTGTAAGGCATGCATTAAACATGCGTACCATCGCTTCGGTGTTGGTATTTGCAGTTATTTTCAATATGTGGTTTGGGATAAAATCAGGACCTGGTGCCTTTTTTTCTATTAGGCTTTTAACGGCTATTAAAACTTCTTCTGTCGTAACTGTTTTGTTCTCTGTATGGGGGTAATGTTTTACGGCCAAAAGGTGGTTGGGCTGGAAAAAGTGTTTTTACTATTTTTGCCAAATCTCTAGGGCATGGAATCTTTTTGGTCACGACTTTGAATGCTGAACCCCAGGGATCTTTATCTGCGCTGTCACATAAACTTCGAAAACATTTCGTTTTGCTGGCTTTTACAGCCCGTTTCAGCGACGTGCGCTCTTCTTTGTATTCTCTTTGCTGCACCGCAAAGTGTGCGCTTCGATTTCTGGCTCTCTGGTAGTCTCGCCTTGCGCTGTTACATTGTCGGCGTAAGTGTGCAATCTCTTCTTTCCACCAATATCCTGGAGAGCGTCGGGAAGATGCAGACTTTCTGCTTATTGAGGCGTCGCAAGCTTCTATAATACAATTTACTAGTTGGTGTGCCAAATTGATCGCTCCTTCCGGGTGGACTGTACCAGTTACCATCATCTTAAGCCCTTCTTCATCTAGTGTATGCAGCTTCCTGCCAACTAATTTTACACTCGAGATATTTTGTGCGCTTGGATTGTTTTATATCGAAAATATGATAGCTTGGTGGTCGCTATGCTTATAATCTTCGCTTATATGTCCCGGCGTTCGTCTTAAGATTAAATTGCTAACGAAGGTAAGATAGATAATGGACCCTATTCCATCTCTTTGGATGGTAAGCTTATCGCCTTCAGTTGCTCAATCGCAAGCGGCGTTTTAGCACAGCTCTATATCGCCACAGTGGGGTTTTACAGATCTTATACGGTTCACTAAGTATTGCTATGCCGATATTTTTTCTACTACCGACTGCTCCAAAAGCTCTTAAGCAGCCGTGCAATGGTTTAAATTTAATTGCAGCAATTTCATTGTGCTCGTGTTTTCTTTAACGCCTCTAAATAAAATGGTCATTCTCTGCCCCCGGTTCTGTGATTCACTTGTGGCTTATTTCATTTTAAACATATTGAACATTTTAATTCGTTTTTGCACTCAGCAGCTTTGTGGTTCTGGTCTCCATAATTAAATCATGTATTTTTTACATCAACCAACCTAGCGCGGACTTAACCCCACTATGTAGCTCGTTTGTGTGCGTATCCGTGGGGTTTGCTAATTGTAGAATAAGATCTCCACTAGCAGTCTTTCGGACTTTTGTTATCATGCTATCAACATGTTTCAGATGCGGATCACTTTTTACGTCTGCATACGATCGCCTACAGTTACTTTTAATAATTAGTGCATCGGGGCGTACTGGATTTATGGGCTTTCTTTTGGATTGTATTGTCTTCCACTGGGGCTCTTCCTCATTTTGGGTACTTCATGTGAGCCATTTGTTTTTCTATATTTTTTGGTTGGCACTGCTTTACGTTGCTGCATTACTTTTTCTCCCCTGTACTGCGCCTTGCTCATGGTAGCATTCGGAGAAACCTGAGAGGATACACTTATTGTTTTGTGAGGGGTATAGGTCTTTGCCTTTTCGTAGAGTATCGACAGCTCGGAGATTAAATCTCGCATCTGCTGGTTTACTGACCTTCTCTTACCATCGTCCATCATGTCTTGGAGTTCGCGTATTTTCACCCCTAGCTTGCCCCTCCATTTTGCAGATCTGTGGGCGGTTGTTCGGGTACATTATTATTATTATAAGACTGAGACACTTCGCACGCGGGTTTATCAGCCCACCGTCAACTGCTCTAATCCCCGGTTGAGAAGGACCTACATCCTCTGAGATCTTTCGCCTTTAGGGGGCGACCTAGTGACACTGATATGAGCTACCCTTATGATCTTATACTAGACTACTGCAGTGCCTAAGCAACACTCTGCAACCCAAAAATGGATCACTAGGCACTTCCTGGATATGTCGTGTGGCGAAGCTCTACTTTACACCTGCTATCTCCACTAAAATTTGCTATTTATTTTGCAGAACTAATTAACCGCGACTGTCTCCTATCTCACAACACTAATGTATATGTTCATGTACATATGTAAGTATGAGCTCCACTTCTGACTGTCGGTATATAGCTCGAAGGTGAGGTGGATGTCACGAGCAAGAGTGTGGCGGTGGTGCGATGAAAGAGTGCACTGGAAACTCCCTTCGAAAAGAGTGAATGAGTGATGACAATGAAGATGCGAAGAGTGTGTAAGATGACGTACCGGTTTTCCCAGCGATAATAAAAGGTGCGACGATAGCAACGATGATAAAGGGTGAGACACCAGTAGTTGTGAACATTTGCGCCCGAAGAAATGGCTTTTGTAACGCTCCTTCTCCTAGACTTGTAGTCATTGTAGGATGTGTAAAATTAGTTTGGTCAGTGGCAGATAGCATGTTGCCAACAAGTCCCCAGTTGATCAAATTGATGCTTTCATTGAGTTCTTTATAATTAACTCTATTAAACTCACGTTACGAGAAGGAAGAAAGGTTGCTATTAAAATGAAAGTTGAAGGTAAGGAAAATAAGATCACGTTTCGAAAAATTCGGAGCTACCTGTTCATCATACAAAAGAACATCAGACAAATCATTGACGAGGAAAATGTTCAGTAACGTGCTAGATGTACGTGTAAAGTGCGTGGGTCTTGCTTGATTAACAAATCGGAGGCCAAGATTTTTCATAAGGTGCGGGAAATCGGTTTCTTTGATAGCATCGGCATTAAAATCACAAGCTATAATGGTTTTGATGTGGCCAATGGTAAGAGAAAATCACCGAAGTCTTTATAACAAATTTGTTTAGTATTTTGCCCAATTTGGTAAAAATTTCTACAAATAGGAACTCTATAGAGCTGTAAGGCGGCGATGAACAGTAAAATTGTATATGATATGATAAGGCAACAGGAGTGGAAGTAAAGTGAGACGAGAGAAATGGAAACAAGTACGGTAAAAGGTAGGGGATTAAAATTGTAACAATTAAACTTACAATCTATAATCTTACAGTTAAATCTGGTTTTCAATTGAAAAAAGTAATCTAAGCTCATACTAAATTCGTTATGACGGGCTGGACATTGATAGTGCACGGACAGCATAAATGCTGCTCACCTTTACTGCGTTGCAGATGCTAATTGTTGTTTTCTTTTGAGCTGTATTGCGAAGAGCATAACTTCGCGGTTTTATTTGTTGAGCCCCTCATGCTCTCATTCTTATTCTGCCTACAGAAGCGCGCTACGGCGGAAAGAAGTCAACATCTGTCGATTTCAGAGCTTAACTTAACGGAAAAGATCACGTACTGGTGGAGCATTGATGCTGACAATACTACACAGCTTGGATAAGTTATATTTTAAATTCTCTTCACTCGTTTGCGGAACACCTCTTATAATAGCATCGGGCGAGACAAGAGAATTTTGACAATCTTCAAGTTGTGTTGAGTGTTTGCACCTCCGAGCTCAGCTGTATTACACGCGGACTCTTATTCTCGTAATTTCGTTGGAACATCTGCACAGAGCTTCTCAACGTAAGCGCAAGTGGCTTCTGCTTTCGCAACACTGGTTTCTATCTGTTTGATAGCGGATTTCAAATTATTTAGATCAGCCGTCAACTCACAAAAACGCTGCATCGCTCGCTCTTCAGATTTCCGAATGCAAGAGGATAGCTATATGATGCTCTTTTTCTGCTTGTTCATCTTTGCTTCGATTTGTGATAACCAGTTATTCGGCTGCGGGCTCTCACGTCAACTCTCGGGTAGCGGAAAAGCGACAGCAACAGCTTGATTAGCTATGGAAAAACGCCAAATACAGGGAAGTACCTAAACGATCATCGATCCTTATATCCGTTGGATCCATGGATGGATTAAGGCGCAATATTACACTTTTTTGAAACCCCTATTCTGCTCTATGTAATATTTAGTGTATGTGGTAACAGCGTGGACTCGCACCCTTTTTTCTCTAAGACTGTATTGTAATCAACTTCTTGTGCTGGCCATTGGGAATTGACAACAACAAAGAAAATCAATACCACCACAAGGCAATGTTGATCAGTTCGTTGGCTAAATATCCTCTGTATGCCAAATATGCAAGGTTTGATGCATAATCCACGTGATGCCAGGTTTTGAAACCACCCTTGTCTACTATTTTTGTTATTCTATGCACCACATAAGTATGTTGACTAACAATTTATTGTCAGTTTTAACTCGTAAGTAAACAGTTGCTCCATATGTTTTTTTCGACGCATCGCTAAAACCATGTATCTCGACCTCTTCAGTTGGTGAGAATTAAACCCATGTTCCTTCTAACTATATGTTTTGCATAATAATTTTTGCAATAAAATGAACGGAGCGAGCCAAAGTTTGGCGATAGCGGAAAGTATCGCTCTTTTTGTGATATTATTCTGGCTCTCAATGGGATTTGCGTTAAAATAAAAGTAATCGACAAGAGCATTCCATCTGATGCCAAGTGCCTTCACGGTGTTTGTGTCTACAAACAGAAGAAAATCTCTGTTAAGCAAGTTATTTTTCGGTATGCCATGTAGTATTATATCACAGTTTGATGTTCGTTTTCTTGATGGAAAGCTTACTGATTGTAGTATGTGCGTTATCTTGATTCGAGCTTTTATAGAAGCATCAATACTGTGTTCACCGACAAGTAAATCATCGACGTGCATTCATCTTCTTAGAATGGCGAATGCCATTAGGTAGTAGGTTTCCACAATTACGGTTTTTAATTCGTATAAACCAATTGGCTCCTGGGGGCTGTTTCTAAAGGCTATACGTTGGTATATACTTAAATTTTATTTACTAGAATTTGCCGATATATTTTCTTAATGTCGCTGTTGAAGGCGTTTTTAAATAATCTTCAACATCGTTTAAACTCGTGATATAAGCGATAAGACACGAAGCATTGAACACCACTCGGACCTTCATTGAGTATTTTTTCAAACTGCAAAGTGTGGAAGAAAGGAGCAGTCAATTGACTCAGCAGCCACGTTGGTAACTATTTTCAAAATGTCTCCTAGCATTTCGTATTCCTTAAAAACCCTATTGTATTCTCGTCTCGTTCATTTAGAACTAAGAGCATGCACTTTTTAACGAAGGTACCAGATCGATAAAATTCGGAAAATCTTGTCAAAACGGTAGGCATATTAAGAATTTTTCGTATGTATTTCGATCGGTTATTGATTTGAAGAGCTCTTCGCAATATGCAACTTCCGCATTTACATTTCGTTTCTTTGGAGTGTCCTCTCCCTTCGAAAAAGCCCATTACTGCTGGTTAACCGGTCCAGGGAAACTTCATTGCAAAAATAACTATATTGTTGGAAGAACTCTTTGTTTTCGCACTGCTGGTTATTATCCAACCAAATATAGAGAATAATTTCGTGTACATAAATCCACGAAAGTGGGGAAAGTTTCTGATTGCCTTTCATCTGGGAGTGAGCAGTCCCGAGAGTAACTCCCGAACATCTATTTCGGATTGAGCTACAGTGAGAAGGTGAACCTGGTGAGGCCACTCGGACATATTCGGTTTAAGGGCTCATCAGGGACTGCAGCGTCCGTACACCAGTAGGTGCGGCTGCGAGCGGCGTCTGTTTTGGAGCAAGCGGCTCGTTATAAAAATGTGAAAATTTCGAATAGCCCAGAATATGGTTGAGCGCAGGGGGTGGGACCCGCCACGGAAAAACAAACCTCCAATGAAAAGCAAAGCCTCGTATAGGACCCTCATTTTTAGATGACGGCCACGGCAAACGTTTTAAGGGTCATGATTTGAGGGGCTGGTAGATCTCCTCGGAAGAGCAAAGGCTGACGACATAACCGCCATCCAAGAAATGCTATGGACGCTGCAAAGAAGGAAAACCGTAGGACCAGCTGCCATATAAAGACTGCGCTGTAAGTACTGTCTCGACACAATCCGCATAAAGGCGAGCTTCTTCCACATTTGCCTGATTTGCGCCCATGCCCGACGAAAGAGAAAGACGATGGGACCAAAGATCGCTTCTACGATCTCCTCGAGCGCACTTTCGAACGCTGCCCCCGGCACGATATAAAAATCGTACTAGGCGATTTTAATGTCAAAGAAGGGCATATTTTGTCCCACAGTCACACAAGTAAGGTTCGACGTCGGAAAGCTGCAATCACAACAGACAGCCACGCACTTTGCTACTTGACTCGCACTCCTGCTCTCTGAGAGCACTAATCAATACACCGATATTTCAGAGCAATTAAACTACATCTCCTACTCCTTACATACCGCCGCTGAACAATCCGCGACCTTTGCGGAATAGATATTGTGAGTTGAAGAAGGAAGCGAGGAGCATTTCTCGCGAGAAGAAGAGAGAGGCCGAAATGCGTGAGTGCGAAAAGCTGGAAATGCTGGTCGACAGGAAAAGCGCCCGAAAATTATTTCAGAAAGTACGACGCTTAACAGAAGGTTTAAAGACCGGGGCGATTCCTATAAGAACGACAACGGCGACCGGTGACTGACGGCCAGAACTGCGTTTTGACTAAAATACGTTTGTTTTCGTATCTGTCACTATGAGTTTCCAGGCTGTAGAAAAACCTTCGTTCGTCAATGAAGAACTTTGCACGAATTCTTTTGCTTCCCCTTATTTTTTTGGTTAATATGAAATAGTTTTTCAACCATGCTAAAACGTTTGTTAAGTATATGTATGGCAGTGAACCTGTCTCGGAAATAAGGCCAAAATAGATAATATTTTTTGAAGACGTCTATATCGTATATAGGCAGATGAATGTTGCCCTCGCGAACTGGTCTGTCGTCAGTTACGTTTTCCGATTTTTCTAATTTTTCGGTAAGTTGGGCCATGGTCGTTTGGCAGGGAACAATACCATAACAGATCTTCTAGTATTTTTTCTTTATTGCTTGGAGTTAATCTGGTTTAATAGCAAGATAATGTTTTGTATGTTCTAACGCAGCCGCGCTGTTGTAGTCAGACTCCAATTCTGCTACTGCGTCTGACAAACGAATGAAAGTCAACATTATATAGAAGGGAATATGAGCGTTAAAGTAGCTGAAAAACTTGCTTGAAATTTTCTTTTTTTGTCTATATACGAATAAATTAAAAACTTGATTTTATGTATGCAAGAACATGCATTTAAATGCAAAGGTACTTATTTTATTAAGTGCAACTTATGTATATATGTTTATTGCTTATATATGTATTAATATCTCTAGGTCACTCGCCACCCCAACGATCGGCGATTATTACCCCTGAATTAAGTAAGCAGTTTCAGTCTCTAATAGAGACAAAAATCGCAGTTGACATTCATTAGTTTCAAAATAAATGCTCTAGTCTCAAAACAAAGTCTCTAAATTGTGCCCTGGTGATAACAGTGTTTTTATTGAAAATACTTGTTGTATTCTACCTTTATACGATCAAATTTATGTACATATGTAGCTTTGAATATTCCATTTGCATTATGTCGTTTTGTGAGAAAATATTTCTTCATTCAATTTCAAATACTCGTTCACTTTGCTGAAAGGTTATGGGCCGTAAATTAAAATTAAAAAGGAAATATAAATTGAAAATATAGCAATGAATTCCTTATCGATGACACATAATATGGAGAAGCTGGTTGGCTCCAAGAATTGGTCAACGAGGAATTTCGCTATGCGTACGCAGCTTGAGCTTGATGATGTGTGGAAACATATCGAACAGAAAGAAATTCAATCTATTGATAGTGTTAAAGATCGCAATGCGAGATGTAAGATTATCTTGGCGTTAGACAAAAGTTTGTATGTCCACGGCAAAAGCGCAATTACTTGAAGGTAAGTATGGAACGCGTTGGATCGTCGATTAGGATTTCTGCAAAAGTTATGTAGTATGCAGTTGGTTGAATGCTCATACATTGAAAATTATGTAAGTGAAATCATATTCACTGTTCAGAAGCCTAATAATCAGGGTTGGGCATTTTTGCACTACCACTAAATTGCACTACCACTGTCTATTCAGTGGTAGTTAAACAGCAAAATCCACTATCACTGAAAATTTAGTGATAGTGAAAAAAAATGCACTATCACTAAACCTTTAGTGATAGTGAAAAACAAATTGCACTACCACTAAACCTTTAGTGATAGTGAAAAACAAATTGCACTACCACTAAACCTTTAGTGATAGTGAAAAACAAATTGCACTACCACTTAATATTTAGTGATAGTGAAAAACAAATTGCACTATCACTAAACCTTTAGTGAAACATGAGCTTTAACTAAATACATTTGAATTTATATTTTATGGCCGATATTAATTATCAACTAGTTTGTTGATAAAAATGTTTCTTGGTATATGCGGTATAATTAAACGTTGTCATTAAGCCAGTCCAACGAAACAAAACATGATTTCTTGGTGTCAAGTGCAGACTACTTGATTTGGCAGTCTCAAAATTGCACTACAGCTCAGTAGTAATGCGATACATATGTTTGTATGAATGTTCAAATGTACACTGGCGAGCAAAAAGGAATGCATGTTTGCTTTTTTGTCCAGTAGAAATATCACAACACCTACGACATGTTAAATAATTACAAAACAATGATAAATGTTCTAAAATGTTTACGTTATATGAAAAAAAAATCATCATCAAACTTTCAAAAAACCTATGGTAAAAATTGTATCATGAAAATCAATGCTAATATCTGAAAAGAGCAAATATGTACTTTGTTTGGCTCCTCACTGTAAGTACATTGAAGCGAAAGAGTAACAAAACAAAGTGGCAAAATTCTAATGAGCACTTATGCTAGCAAAGGTACATGTGTTACATACGTGCAATATCAGTAGCTTATAAGGAAAAGCTGATAAGTCCAGTTTTCAACAAATATTTGACTTTGATGCAAAAGGAAAGGCCACGATAAGATACGTTGTTGTTTTCATATCTCCTTTAATATTTTCAAAATTGCACTTATCAGCTTTTTACGCTAAGCCGACGATATGTAAGCACGCATAAGTTAAGTGTTAGTTTGTACGTTTGTTTGTAAAATTGAACTAATGTTACTAAATGGGAGTTATTGAAATGCAATATTTAAGTGAGTACTATTTTTGGTTCAGTGCCGCACGTGTTTTTTAATAAAATATTGCAGTGTTCGAAGTGATTTAACTTATTAGTGGACAAAAATTATCTTTTAATAAAAGACTTGTAAAATGAGTGATAATGAAATAGATTTTGGAAATGACGACTCATTGGCTGATCCCACTTTCGAGCCCAAGTCTGGTTCGCTTAAACAAATTCGGGTTAATGAAACTATTGAAATTACCAGGTGTCTACGTACTATCACTGATAATCCGAGTACTGAAGAGTTTCATCATAACCAACTTTCTGGCGTGAATGAAATTCTTTTTGACGGAGAATTTTTCAAAATAGTGGAGAAGGTATTTTTTAAGTTCAATACTTACAACTAGAGAACGACCGAACTTCAGCTTCGGCTATGTCCGGCCACCAAAGTTCGATTCGGTTTCGGTTCGGCTTCTGCCAAAAAAAACCGAACTTTGTCCGAACATTTGTCAATTTTTATTGTGTATGTCTCTTGTAGTGAATGGAGTATTTTATTACAATTTTTATTTAACAGAGAGCTTCAACTCCATACCAAACCAAAATGATAGGTATAATCGCTATCTGCCAAGTATGCCTCAAGAAAGTTAAAGATTCGCTACGGGTAAGCTCTAACTTTATACACCACTTACGCTAAAAACATCCAAGAACATTTAAAGATTTTCAAAAGAAAAAATCTGAAACCAGAAAAGGTTTGCGTGCTAGATCTGCAACTGATCGAGATCTTCTTTCTTTTGTTTGCGAAACGTGCTCTCCATTGTCTATTATCGAGCATCCTAGTTTCTTAAAATTGCTTTCCGGAAGAAGGATCCCCAGTAGACGTACAATAACCAGAATGCTTTCCGAGAGCCACACAGAGTTCAAACAAAAGTTGTCAGCAGATTTGGCCAAAATTGAATTTATATGTGCAACAGCTGATATTTGGTCTGGAGGAAAAAAAGCGTTTTTTGGATACACCTGTCACTGGCTAGAGGCTGATACCTTAGAAAGAAAATCTGCAGCCTTAGCATGCCGCACGTTTAAAGGTACACATTCTTTTGATCGAATAACAGATATTATTCGCGAAATCAATAGCCAATACAATATACCAGATGAAAATCAATGTATACAAGTATACTCCCACGGCGGAGCTGTAGCAACCGAAGTAATTTTGTACTTGAATGACGCTGATAGAAGCATTGATGCTTTGCACCGCTTTCCTATTATAAAAAAAAATGTTTTTAAAATACAACACACCTCTTCCTTCCTCTGCGCCAGTGGAAAGACTTTTTTCCTTTGCTGAAATTGTCAATCGATCGACAAGGCAAAATCTCACCGACCGTAATTTTGAAATGGTGGTTTAAAAAAAAGCAAATAAAAAATGAATTATGTTTTCCTAATTTTGGTGCGGCATAATTAGAAGTCTCTACATGGTTTATTTTGAATACATTGCCTCATACTGCTTCAGCTTATACATATACATACATAATCATATTTTTATTCTTCAAGAAACAGTGTTATGTTACTGAAAAATGTTTATTATCACTAAAGGTTTTCACTGTCACTAAATATTTAGTGGTAGTGCAATTTGTTTTTCACTATCACTAAAGGTTTAGTGGTAGTGCAATTTGTTTTTCACTATCACTAAAGGTTTAGTGGTAGTGCAATTTGTTTTTCACTATCACTAAAAGTTTAGTGATAGTGCATTTTTTTTCACTATCACTAAATTTTCAGTGATAGTGGATTTTGCTGTTTAACTACCACTGAAGAAGTAGTGCTAGTGAAACCTTATTGCACTTATTTTTTAGTGCACTATGCCCAACCCTGCTAATAATACAGGCTTTAGTGTAAATGATGAGTGGACTGCCTATCCACTTCTTTTGAAAGGGTTACCCGATGAATACACGCCAATTATAATCAATATTTGAAGCAGTGGTAAGGTTATTACTGCCGATGGAATCAAGCACCAGCTATTGCAAGATGTTAAGTAGGAGCCGCCATTATCATATGAATGCCCCTGAACATATCTCGGAAAGAAGGCTAAGACATATAAAGTCTTTGAAGACGTTAATTATTGATAAAGTTCAACCAGGGTCGTCTGGTAGCGACCTTTGAATTCATCTTGTCTAATTGCAAGATAATGTTTTGTATTCTCTAACTAGGCATGTCAATCCAGGATCGCGTGATCCTGACCTTTTTTAACTCCCGAATATCCCGGAATAAGTCTATTCTAATACCGGAATTACAGAAAACTGTAAATTTAATAGCCATTTATTTTTAAAATTTTGTATCATCAAAAATTTCCCTTCACGGCTTGTGAACTCCCAAGAATTCGTTTTGCCCTTTTTGTGAATTCAGACGTTTTGTCTGGTAAGCAGGTCGTTGACCATAGCAAGAAATCTGAGCTTGAAGTGACTCTCGAAACTTTACTTCGACAAGTAGTTGAGCCTAAAGCTGAGAACAAACAAATGAATGTTCTCTCTTATGCAGTCGGTGGCCGATAAAAAGAACACTGAACACGGAGAGACTCTCAAAGTGGTGCTTAGTGAAGTGCGTGCTCTTAAAAATGTTCTCTCTACTGCAGTCCCTGTCAATGACAAGAGCGTTTTGCTCAAAAAAGTTGCCGATCTCCAAGCTGAGATGCGCTCTATGATTTCCACAGTACACAACTCAAACCAAAATTATACTGACTTTACACGTCTTAATGCTGAAAATACATTACTGCATACTGCTGCTGCTGGAATTTTGACTGACGCTGCTGCGGATGCACATGCTGTTGCCATGACAAATCCTACATATATAACTCCTACTGCTGCTGCGGTTGTCTCTGCTGCCGCTGTACCGGCTATCAACATACCTAAATCTACTATGGTCTTTTCTTCGTTATATTCTCACGTCGCTCGCTCTAGCGCCATGCCATCTTCTAATACTGCTCTGTCTACAGATACACCTACTATGCGCTGTTTCTCAAAAAGCTACTGCACAATCGCCTATTGTTTGTATGGATTCTAATGGTTGGACTACTGTGCGACAAAAGAAAGTACCCAAACGTAAAAATGTTGTCGGTGGAAACAATGGCAACTTTGATTTTGATATCGTCAACAAAAAGAAATGGGTTCATGTTTCATCTTTTAAGCCTACAGTAACTACAGATAGTATTATTGCCTTTGTTTCCAAATATTCGGGCATTGAAAGTAAACATTTTGCTTGCTTTAAACTAATAAAAAAAGATACATCTCTGGATAATATCCGTAATGTGAATTTAAAACTTGGCGTTTCTGCCATGTTTTATGATAAACTTTTTAATTCAGATGTTTGGCCTTCAAATGTTAATGTGTGGCCTCTCCGTTTTTTTCAAAAGGAACAAATTACTGAACCGAACAAATAGCTTAACTAATAATAATACCATCCTACCTAATAATGTAAAAATATACTTCCAAAATATTTCGGGCCTTCGGAGCAAATGCTCAGTTGTTTATACGCTAAGTTCTTCCCTAGATTTCAATATATTTATATTTGTTGAATCTTGGCTGAATGAAAACTTCTTCGACTGTGAAATTTTTGATCCAAATCTATATGATGTTTTTCGTAAAGACCGCGATCTTGCCAAAACAGTATGTTCTAGAGATGGCGGGGTTATTATTGCTGTGCGGAAGAAATACCGGGGGGCACTGGTAACCCTTGCCAATTCAGTTATGCGTCCATGTGCATGGTACTACTGGAGTCGTTTACGTGTGTGCATCGTTTATTCCGCCGAATAAAGATGACTATTTATATTTTGCTCACTCTGACAATGTAGTGTCTTTAGCATCAATGATTTCCGTTGATAGTCATATCTGTGTCATCGGTGATTTTAATTTATGCCATTTAAATTGGTGCTCACTTCGAAACTCGATTGCATTTATGGCCTCTAATGTTAATTTATCAGCCGAGATTCACGTCATACATAGTTTTTTAAGCATTGATTTACTTCAAATTAATGGATTTCATAATAAACTTAACAGACTTTTAGACTTAGTGTTTATTTCCAATAATATTAATTATACTTTATCGGAATGTGTTACACCAATCTCACATTTTAAATACACGCGGCACGATGTAATGTAAAAAGCGCCGGTGTATTATATGAAAAAAGAAATTATTTAAAACAAAGTAGAATTAATAGGATAATTCAGTGTGTGTTTATTGTGGTTATAATTGAGCGCTTTTTAGGAACAATATTACCTTCAAATATGTACAAATGTGGTTGTTGTTGTTGGTGCTGGTGATGGGGTTGATGGCTGGTAGTCGCTGCGGTTCAGTTGGCTTCTAGAATCCAATTGCCTGGTTTAAGCAGTTAGAATTCGGTTGAACCCCCAAATACGGTAAATTTCCATCCTACCTAATAATGTAAAAATATACTTCCAAAATATTTCTGGCCTTCGGAGCAAATGCTCAGTTGTTTATACGCTAAGTTCTTCCCTAGATTTCAATATATTTATATTTGTTGAATCTTGGCTGAATGAAAACTTCTTCGACTGTGAAATTTTTGATCCAAATCTATATGATGTTTTTCGTAAAGACCGCGATCTTGCCAAAACAGTATGTTCTAGAGATGGCGGGGTTATTATTGCTGTGCGGAAGAAATACCGGGGGGCACTGGTAACCCTTGCCAATTCAGTTATGCGTCCATGTGCATGGTACTACTGGAGTCGTTTACGTGTGTGCATCGTTTATTCCGCCGAATAAAGATGACTATTTATATTTTGCTCACTCTGACAATGTAGTGTCTTTAGCATCAATGATTTCCGTTGATAGTCATATCTGTGTCATCGGTGATTTTAATTTATGCCATTTAAATTGGTGCTCACTTCGAAACTCGATTGCATTTATGGCCTCTAATGTTAATTTATCAGCCGAGATTCACGTCATACATAGTTTTTTAAGCATTGATTTACTTCAAATTAATGGATTTCATAATAAACTTAACAGACTTTTAGACTTAGTGTTTATTTCCAATAATATTAATTATACTTTATCGGAATGTGTTACACCAATCTCACATTTTAAATACACGCGGCACGATGTAATGTAAAAAGCGCCGGTGTATTATATGAAAAAAGAAATTATTTAAAACAAAGTGGAATTAATAGGATAATTCAGTGTGTGTTTATTGTGGTTATAATTGAGCGCTTTTTAGGAACAATATTACCTTCAAATATGTACAAATGTGGTTGTTGTTGTTGGTGCTGGTGATGGGGTTGATGGCTGGTAGTCGCTGCGGTTCAGTTGGCTTCTAGAATCCAATTGCCTGGTTTAAGCAGTTAGAGTTCGGTTGAACCCCCAAATACGGTAAATTTCACTGAGGGGAAATTCAACGAAGAGAGAGTAGTAACGGTACGCGAAATTTGTGTACTTTCATTGGAAAGTCTACTAGGGTGGTTGATCATATTTTTAATATTTAGGCCGGAGGCCAAAACATACCGACCCCCTTGCGGTAAGCAACACCCTTTCCAGCTCGCGACCCAGCCATCACACCCATTTACATATGAATTAAAAAATTAAAAATGTTGGCTACGTACATAAACGCAACTTGACATTACTGTACAAAAGGAGAAGTTAATGTTTTCTGGGCGCAGTGTAGTCCTGTCGTGACTTCCGGTCGGTTATCTAAAGTTAGGAAGAAAACGCTAGGAACGAAAAGAAAAGAAACTGACGTGGTTGAAACATTTCAGTGCACATATTTTTATTTTTATTTTTTTTAATGTTGGTGTATTTAATTTTTTGTTAGGTTTACCTACATGAAGGTATATTATACAAATAACAGAAATTACAGTCGGCATGAGCCCGATAGCACGTATCCGAAGATAGTGCATTGTGTCAAGAGCGGGCAAAGAGTTCGGCAAAGCCCCAGGTACGATAATATCCGGGTAAACATCAACTCCCAAAACCAGACGTATCGGCGTCGAAGCATAAAATCTGGGATCTGCCAGCCTTATATGAGTGTATGCCGTTGCGAAAGCGGGGTCCACATTCTGCGATTGGCTGACGCGTCGATAATTCGGCAAAACTGCTGCGTGTACTATTAGCTGCTTATTTTGGCCGTGCTTCCCTCTCACCCGTCGGAAGCAGCTTCTTTGTCCTCCCACAAAAGTCTCCTCCAGACCTAACTCCCGAGCTAGGTCGGACGACATAATTGATGTGGACGCGCATGCATCTATAAATGCTCGTCTTAGGTGGAGCCGTCCTCTTGCTTCCACCTTCACCACCGCTGTTGGAGCAATGGACGCGAATGGTCTTAATGTCCGCGGCATCGATTGCATTTCAAGACCGCTTCTAAATGACGCAGGGAGTTGGCGGGGTCTCATCATGCGGGTATCCCTTCTTTGGGTGCTCCGAGGCTGTATACGTAGTGGGCGGAAAGTCCGGGTTTCCGCTCGGCGTTGTTGTCGAGCCAGTGGACGTGGTCGGAAAGTCCGAGTTTCCGATCCAATTTCCTGGCGTCGTTCGTGAGAAAGGCGAGGTCGGAAAGTCCGAGTTTCCGATCCCCGCTGTGATGCTCGGTTTCAGATTCTAGTTGGAGAGGCCTAGTCTCCGTCCCCGAATCCGTGGCAATAATGGACAGCACTTCGTCCATGGCCTCCTCATCGCTTACCTGCTGGCTCCACGACCTGCTTTCTTCAAAGTGCAGGGTGGTATGGTGCTTCTCGTTGCACCGTCGGCATCTTCCCTCGCTCGTGCACTCAACGGCTCTGTGTGAAATTGATAGGCAATTAGCACAGTAGCGACCTAATAGAGCTTCCCGTAGCCTCTCTTCGGGCGTTTTAGAGAGATAAACTAGGCATACGCGAATTGAATGCCTCTCGTCGCAGAGATGGCATGGCACGCAGAATCGTCTGGGCTCTTGTTCGGCCTTCTTTTTGATCGCGGTGTAAGGAGTAATTTTTTCTGCAATTTGTTTGCTCGATTTTATTGCGAGAAAAATCGTAAGTTTATGTACGTATATTGTATTGTTGGGTGGCGAGTAGTATAATACATAATAAATAATTACGAGTGAACATTGCCTAATACATTGAACGTCTTTTTTTTTTTTAATTGTGGATCAGGCCTTAGCTGGGTTACTCATATTTTGTTAAGTTACATTAGGCTTGGCAACTCTGTTCTGGTGGGTTGGGTTTTACACACAGTGTTGTGCTTTCCAAGAGCTTAATTATTTTTGTTTTTAGGTACGTGCATTTGCCAACGTTTGTAAGTTATTTTCCTATTTCATATAAAGGGAATAATAGAGCAGCGGATTTCAAATTTTTATCTTTATATTGGTATAAAAAATATAATCGCGCAGAAAATATTTCGAAATATTCATATATGTGAACAAGATTCACATCTCGTATTTGTTAATTTGTTTCGTTGTCATTAAGACCGTAAACGATCTCAACGAGGTGTGCTGAATTTGTATCAGCGACACCTGGCCTGCCACCCGAGGAAATTGCCTGAATGCGAGCAATCGTCATGCACTTCCTAACCATCAACAGATGGCGCCTGTGTCAATGCATAAGTTGTCACGAGTTTGTATGAAAGGAAGTGATGGTGATACATTCAGACATCAGATCTGATTGGAAATCTGGATTCTACACCATTTATTTATGAGTCGATAGTTTGGGGTATATCGTATTTTTCTAATTGAACTTTTGTGTACTAAACACTTATGCCTTTGTTGTGAAGAATAGTACCCAAAGTTTATAGCATACCGAAATGGTAAAATGTGTATCGAAAATGTAAAATGTGTACCGAAAGGGTCAGTGTTGTGCAACTATGTTTACACTCAGCGGTCTTTTTCAATGGATAGATACATTAATTAAAGAAAACCACGAGGATGCGGCACATGGAGTACGTAAGTACGATTGGTATTTGTAAGTGACCTATGCTTATTTGAAAATAGAAACTATTGATGTCTAATTTTTGTTTCTGAGCAGCGAAGCGCATGGAATGAAAAAATAATGCGAAAAAATCACGAACGCCCATTTCTATGGTAGAAAAGATGCAACGGAATTACGTTCAATAAGCAATTTTTTCGCAGCGGATGGATTTGTCGATTTTAATAGCCCAACGCCGGTTTGGCCACTGGTGGGAAATTCAGTTCTTATTATATCGCCTGTCAACTGACACAGGGCAAATTTCGTTTGCAACCCTTTGGGTCAGGAAAAGTCCAGGTTTTACGAATTTATATTTTATGTCGCCTTAAGAGTGATTTAGGCGAACCGAAAAGCATTGTCTATACGGATTTAAGTGGCATTGGCAATGCGGAACACAAGCTGCATTTACGTACATATAATCAAACGAACTTGGAAACAATATACAACGAACACATATATAAGCATTACCATTCAATTTTCCTTCCACCAGTAAGTGCAAATGTTGTTAGTTTCTTTAGTGTGAGGGTAATGTGACTTGCCGTTGGTGTCTCCTGCTGTCTTTGCTCATGGTGCCACCGGCACCGCCACTTCACCCAGTAATCTTTACAGAAATACCATTCATTGTATATTTTAATGTTCGCAAAATATCTATTTGCTCAAACATATCCATATTGCAGTCAGAAGTGTACCGCCATTTTTACTATTTTTAAATTATTCAATAATAATTAAATCATGCTGTTTTTAGATTGATATGGAGTTAATCGCACGAGCCAAATGTTTGGATTACTTCTGAAGAACCCCGTAAGAGAGTTCACAGTAGCAGTGCCAGAGGAATATATGGATATGTGCCCATATACATACATGCGTATATATATGTATGTATATAAATAACATTTTGTATTTTAATAACAAAACTACTTTTCTTTTTAGACAACAGATTCTTTCATGTCTTTGAAGGCGTTCAATCACAAGGCGGCACCTAAAATAATGGAAAAAACTATCTGTGAGTACTTTTAGTATCTGTCCAAATGATGGTCGACGAAACCGAGTCTTTTATGGAGATTTTATCGATCCAAAGAGTCAAACGAGTGATAACAGCAGTTGATTCGCATCCGATGTTTGATGGAGGCGTATTAATAAACATATTAGGACGGCTTAAGGTAATAGTAACTGCATAAACAATAATTTACCCCCCTTAAACTCAAATCAGACCAAACAAAAAAAAACCACTGTCGTCATAGCCAGTATTGATTTTAAGTATGTCGAAATTGTTCGTGATTTATCATCAGACCGAAGATGACCAACCGCATGCGTACCTTTTGACATTTGTTCTTAAGCCTGTGGGCGGTAGATGCGTCGTACAACTTAAAACTGCCATGGCTAAAAACTAGGTAACTGATTACACAAAAGTAAATCTTATACTTCAAATTTGTATTCATTTTCATACGCTTTAAGTTTGTATGCTAAATTTTGTTTCGCATATGTAATATACCGATCCGTTGCATGCAGTCTTATCCCCATAAAGATCGTCCGCGTAGAATACGAATGTGAATTCGTTATCTTCGCCACTTCTAATTTATGAGCGTAATCAAAATTAAAAACTTAACGTCGCTTTTTATGATTGGATTTGATTTTTCGAGCTTTGACTTATTTGCACCTAATTGGCTATAATATGCTCGACAATTCAGCAGTAACTTCTAAACTTATTCCAGTTATGTAATTTTGTGTAAATATGATTAATATATAAATTTTTTTTTTTTTTTTGTTTAAAGTCTAAATAATAATGCAGAAGGGTTGCTAAATTATTCTGGCCGTTGTCTTTTAATCCAAAAAAAAACATTTAAACTGTCGCCGCTATGATACCGATTAATATTGTACGATAAGTACGATAAGTTGAGAAGAAAAATATTTTAAAAGGTGCCTAAGCAGAATTTTGTTTGGATAATCGAGGCGTTCAATTGATATGTTTGTCTTTTTTCATGAAGATTAAACGCGAAAATCAACCGAAAGTCTTCTCCTTTTCTACTTCGCCTTTCCCTTATTCTCGTGAATAAATAAATCGGATTTTCTCACATTTCTCTTTTATGAAGATGGGTTTGAGCGTTAGCTTCATTTGTACTCTTCTGAGGGACTACGGAAGTGGAATAGTTATGTATTTAGTTTCGAGGTCGAATTTGCAGATTTGAAAGAAGTGGAATACGGAGGTAGGAGAAGTTTTAATTGGAAGTTGTTTCGTTTTCTCTATCTTCACTGCAGGGGGGAGTAAAACCAATTTTACAATCGGTCTCGTAATTTGACCTTTTGCCGTGTCGATGTCGACAACTCGCACTCGATCGTGAGCTCCTCGATGTACTTGGGCGACTCTACCTACATAATCTCCATTCGTTAGGTTGCAGGTTTTCCTCTTTAATGACGACTAGGTCCCCCTGTTGCATATTAGACTTGGGATGTTTCTATTTGTTCCGCTTCTGTATTTCAGCCCATTATTCCGTTTTCCACCTTCTGCAAAAGAGCTGATGGAGAGCTTTAAGTTTCTGCCATCGATTTACGATGTATGCAGGGTGCTCAATAGATTCAACTTCTGGTGGAGCAAGAAGATGTCCGCCAGTTAAAAAGTGGCCTGGAGTAATCGGCTCCAGATCTGACGCTTCGTTCGAAGAGGAACTTAATGGCCGGGAGTTGAGGCAAGACTCAATACGGCACAAAAAGATGCTGAACTCTTCGAACGTATATTTTTGGTTTGAGGCGATTTTTTTGAAGTGGGATTTGAAGCTTTTCACTCCTGCTTCCCACAAACCACCCATATGAGGAGCTGCAGCAGGTATGAAATGCCAATCTACTGCTTTATAGATGTATTTCTCGATGGTACGGTTGCGTACCTCAATTAAAAGGGCTTTGAACTCCCATCGTAGAGTTTCAGAGGCTCCGACAAAGTTAGTACCATTGTCGGAGTATATGTTTTTCGGACATCCTTGTCTTGCAACAAATCTCGCCAAGGCGGCTAAGAAGGATGTGGTACTTAGATCACTCGTCGCTTCTAGGTGAATAGCTTTTGTCGAAAAGCAGACGAAAAGGCAAACATAGCCTTTTGAAATCCGGCAGCCTCTACCTCTATAGGACTTAATCTCGAAAGGGCCTGTAAAGTCCAGACCAGTATTGGTGAACGCCCGCGAAAAGGTGGTGCGTTCCGTAGGAAGCGTGCCCATAAGTTGCGTTTGGGTGTAGTTTTTGCGTTTTTTGTAGATCGTACAAATCTTGCAGCTATGGATAATGGATCAAATCATATTCTTAATTTTTGGAATCCAATATTGAGTACGAATCAGGCGTAGCATAAGCTGATTCTCCCCATGCAATGAAATCTGGTGGATGAATAGGACTATTAGGCGAGACAACCTGCAATCATAAGGAAGGATAATGGGATGGCGTTCGTTACACGCTAGATCCAGGGATGCGCTGAGCCGGCCTCCAGTCCCCATTACCTCATCTTTGTCGATAAATGGGTTTAGGGGCAATATTTCGCTTTTGTTGTCAATTGGTTTTTTAGATTTTAGATTTGAATATTCTTCACTGTAAAACTGCTTCTGGTAAATTGTTATTAAGCGTAGAGTCGTTTCTTTAATTTCAGAAGATGAAATTAATAAAGAATCCGCTTTAACTGAAGCTTTTGTTTGTGGGTGAGTTCTTTTCGAGAATCTCATAACATATGATATAACCCTTAAAGCCCTCGGTAAATCTGAAAATCTGTCGAGAATTGAGTTAAAATTATTAACCTTTGTTGTTGCGTGAACCTGCACCCTTTTCTCTTCTATTTCTGTTTTATAATCTGTAAGTTGTATCGCCCATTTTGATTTGTCTTCTTTTAACCAAAAAGGTCCCTGCCACCACAAAGGATTGGTGATTAGTGCTTTGGCAGATAGTCCTCTGCTTGCTAAGTCCGCGGGATTTGATGCTGATTCGACATGGCACCAATTTTTGTTTCCGACTTTTTCAACAATCTTTGTGATTCGGTGTGCAACGAAAGTTGACCACGAACAAGGAGGTTTACGGATCCAGGCCAATACTATTGTTGAGTCTGTCCAAAGTTTCATTTACACGCATACCAAATCGAGGTTGCTGATAACTACTTCAACAATTTCTGCGAGCAAAACTGCTCCACAAAGTTCCAAGTGTGGTAATGAAATGGTCTTGACTGGAGCCACCTTTGCCTTAGCCAAAAGCCAGTTGACGAAAACTGTGGCTCCAGTTTAAATTCTTAAGTAACCAGCATCCGATGCACCACAAAAGTCATGAAGTTCGAAGTCATCTGTTGGTGTAAAGTGCACCCATCGAGGGATGCGAATGTCATTGATATCCGAGTACCCACTCAGAAATGTTTTTCAGCTATCAAGAGTGGCTGGAGACACAGTCTCATCCCAGTTTGTCCCCTCCAGCCAAATGGGTTGCATTAGCATTTTGGCGACAATAACGATTGGTGCAAGCCATCCGAGTGGGTCGAAAAGCTTGGCGATAGCTGAGAGTATTTTTCGTTTTGTAAAAGTATGACTGGTCTCTATTGGTTTTGTTACAAAATGGAAGTGGTCTGAGTGGCCATTCCATCGTATACCTAGAGCTTTTGCCGAACTGGTGTCCTCTAATTCCAGGAAAGAGTCGCTGAGCAAATGTGATTTATTTATGCCAGCAAGAATGTCAGCACAGTTCGAAGTCCATTTCCGTAATGGAAACCCGGCTGAGTCTAGAACATGTATTAGCTCATTTCTAGCTTTTATTGCCAATTCGACACTGTGACCCCCAGAAAGTACGTCGTCGACGTACATACTTTTTCGTAATATACCTGCTGCGATTGAGTAGGAGCTCTCCACATCGTCAGCAATTTGGTGTAGAGTCCTGATTGCTAGATTCGGTGCACAATTAATGCCGAAAGTAACAGTCCTAAGTTCATAGAGGCTGACAGATTCTTTCGGGTTAGTGCGAAAAACTATCCGCTGGTAGTTAGTTTGGCTGCGGTCAACCAAAATTTGGCGATACAACTTCTCGATGTCGCTATTGAAGACGTATTTGAAAAGTCTCCATCGAAGTATTAGAACGGTGAGATCGGCCTGAAGGACTGAACCTGGTAGGAGGACATCATCAAGCCATTGGCCGTGGAGCACGAGGCACTAAAGACTACTCGCACTTTCGTTGTAGTGCTATCTTCCTTTACGACGGCGTGGTGCGGCTAAAAATAATTATCACAAGAATCAGCAGCCACGATGGTTGAAATCCGTTCCATATGGCCTAATACTTCATATTCCTGCAAAACTCTCTTGTACTCTGTTTGCAACTCGCTTATAGAGCTCTTCACAATACGATTCACTCTCAGTTAGGTATCTATTTTTTGGCACATCCTCCAGCTCCCAGAATTTTGTCAATTGCTCATCCACTGTCAGCTCGTTAGAGAAGGATACCACATTTTTTGTTGGATTAGGCGTATCAGCACTGCCAGTTAATATCCAGCCAAATATGGTTTCTTGCGCTAGAAGTGTATTAAGCCCATTCTTATTTATGCCTTTCATAATAATTTATGGATAGATGTCTCCGCCAAGAACAAGATCCACTTGTTAGTTGACGAAAAATCTTTTGTCCGCCAAGACCAAGTCCGGGAATGCCCGCTGTGTCATCGCACTGATGTAACAAGTAAGCATATTCCCGGTTAGCTGTGGTAAAACAAGTACAAGTGCATCTATTTGTAATAATGGGTCAATGGGTGACCGCAATTGGATCGAACACGCTTCTTTCACCTGCGCAGATTTAGAATTATTGATGCCTGAAACTTGAGCATGCAACTTTGATGACGGCAAGTTAATTCTGCGTTTTAGTCTTTCGGTAATAAAGGAACATTCAGACCCAGAGTCGATTAGAGCTCTAGCTGCAAAATTAGTTCCATTATAATGTATATTAACACGGGCTGTACCCAGTAGTAGGTATACCCTTATTAGAATTGGCATAGCAAGAGTTAACATTTTGAACGGATCTGTTTTTTGCTTTTACAGAATCGCGTCTTGATTGGGCCTGCCTCGATGTTGACGGTATATCGTCAGAGGGATTCGGATTTCCCCCATGAGTTGTTGCTTTTGGCTGAAAGGTCTGTATGTGGAGCAATGTATTGTGTCTTGAGTGGCACTTGCAGCAACTAAGCACTGGTGCACCTTGACACTGTATGTCCAGCGGAAAGACAGTTCAAGCAACTATTAATACCCTTGACGAAATTAATTTTTTCGGCAGTTGTTAACTTTATGAATTTGGGACAGCTGCGTAACTTGTGCTCATTTGATTGGCACATTTTGCAATTAGACTTGGCCACGCTTGCTTGGAAGGCACCAAGTCTATGGTAAGGTCTTTCTGTAGTGTGCCTGTTGTTTGGCGGCTTTGTCGCCTTCACCACTTTCACAGCCTTTAAACCAGAAACTGTTTCCAGAGTTTGGAATATGTTTGACAGGAATCGATCCATATCCTCCCATTTTGACATTTCTGTTTTATTGTCTATGGTTTGTTCCCATAGAGCTAATGTGCATTCTGGCAATTTTGTTGAGCAGAGATATGTAATAATATCGTCCCAGTTGGAGATGTCAATTTGATGACTTTTAAGGGATGACAAACAATTATTAATCTCTCGCTGCAATTTCTTTAGCGATCTACCGCACTCACTATCAACTGTGCTGAGATTAGGAAGAATTTTTAGTTGTGTGTTAACGAGAATACGCTTATTCTCGTATCGGTCACACAAATTTTTACAGGCTGTTGTGAAGCCTTCATTCGTTAATGGACACTTCTTTACTATATCTTTCGCCTCACCTTGAGTTTTCTGGTTGAGGTGGAAAAGTTTCTCAACCGGGTTGAGGCGCTTGTTCAATATGTAAATGGCCGTAAACATATCTCTAACCGTTGGCCAGGAGATATAGTCTCCTTTGAATACATCAGTGTCACACGGTGGCAGACGTATGTTGTGACAGCGCGCAGACTCATCCTCACTTGCTTTGTTAGATTTAGGTGCGTTGCACTTATCGAAATTTTCAGAAAGACCGGACATTACAGTCTGGCATCGTACATAGCAATAGTAAGCACTTTTATATTTCTTTTTTATCGGTACCAAATCTTTTAAAGTAACCTCTGCTGAGCTTATCAGCTCATCATAAGCTGACTTTGTTTTCTCCCATAGCGATTTAAGTTCTTCTTTTTCAATAGCAACCGAGTTTTTGCTATGACTTGTCTGTTGTCTTTTATTAAAATCGTTTTCAAATTCAGATACAGAATCCGCTAACCGAATGAATGTGTCCATTATTTTAAATTCTTATTATATGTATCTCAATATATAGATAGAAATCTGACAGCAGATTTAATATATATTAGAATTAGATTAGATTTTCTAGTTCAAAACTCGAAAGGAAGCGAAAACGAAATATATCACCCAACCACACCAGTAAGTAACCACAATTGAAATAACTAGAGAGCTTATGATGATTGTTTGTACAACAATGGAAATTAATAATTTTTATTTATATATAAATATATGTATCTTTTCAGCAGTGTTAAACTTAACGTGATAGGCTTTAATTTAAAAACGATAATTGATTAAACTAAACTCGCCACCCAACTTTATAACAAGTTTGGACAATATCAAGTAAAAATAATGCAATGTGCAAAGTAGTGTTATAATAAGAAATAAGTGAATTTGTGAAGAAAATACTCGTATGCAAAAGGACTGCGAATATATCGAGCCCTAACCGCGAAAATAACTTAAGCGACATTTTTTCCAAAATTAACTTTTTGATGCAGAACTGTTCTAAAACTGATAATACGTCATCTGGCTAAATATTGTTTCGCTAATCGTTATAGTTATGGAGATGTACGACTTTACATTTTATCGTAAGCGACATTCACTCTTAAAAAAAAAACAAAAAATATTTAAAAAAAAACCTTCTCCTGTAAAATTTGGTTTTTGTCGCTTACGCTAAAATGGCGGTAAAGGCTCGATATGTATGTATATACGTTGAGGTTATGTTCTCACAAAGTGCAAAGTGCAGTGCTATTGAAGACGAGTTGCAGCTTCGTGAGAATTGCAACACAACAAAGTGAAAAAAGAAAATCCCTAAAATTACCGCAAGCCTGAATTAAAAGTGAAAGCCGATGTTTTAACAATAAATCGAACTTTGCAATAAATAATTAAACGCACTGCGTTTCAAAGAAAATATATTACAATTCGTGTGTTGTCAAGAATGATTTGTAACTCGCAAACAACTTCAACTCAACACAATGAAAAACCTTTGCAGTGAAAGTGAAAGCCGATGTGTTTAAATAAATCGCACTTTGCAAAAAAATATTAAACGCGCTGCGTTTTGCCGTAAGTGTTTAACAATTGATTCGCGTTTTTTGGTTATGTCCGTTCGTTCACAAACGAAATAAAGTAAAGTACTTGAACTTTCCTCACAATTCACCCAATTATTAAAAAAAAGTGGGTTTAACTGTTGACAACAAAAAATATTACTAAATGTTTTGTGCACTTGAAATTTCAACCACGTACCTTTAAATTATGAAATTTGCGGCTTGTGTATAACGCTGGTTAATTGTGGCAGAGTGTTGATGCAATCCAGTGGCTGTTTAAGCTGTGTGGTAGATACTGCTGGGCAATCGCTGTTAAAATTGTGGCAAATTATCCTCAGGTGTATAAATGTTGCCGGTTGTTAGTGAACTCCAACGCTGGGTCTTTAAAATATATATGTAATTGTGTTAGCCTTTGATTTCTCGGCTCCGAAGGACCAATAAATACACGCGGCACGATGTAATGTAAAAAGCGCCGGTGTATTATATGAAAAAAGAAATTATTTAAAACAAAGTGGAATTAATAGGATAATTCAGTGTGTGTTTATTGTGGTTATAATTGAGCGCTTTTTAGGACCAATATTACCTTCAAATATGTACAAATGTGGTTGTTGTTGTTGGTGATGATGATGGGGTTGATGGCTGGTAGTCACTGCGGTTCAGTTGGCTTCTAGAATCCAATTACCTGGTTTAAGCAGTTAGAATTCGGTTGAACCCCCAAATGCGGTAAATTTCACTGAGGGGAAATTCAACGAAGAGAGAGTAGTAACGGTACGCGAAATTTGTGTACTTTCATTGGAAAGTCTACTAGGGTGGTTTGAAGAGCAAATTTTGTAAATTGTATAAGAAATCTAATGATCCACTGCACTATTCTATATTATATTTTGAACTTTGAAACCAACATAATTTCAAACTCTAAAGCGTTTTGGAGATTCATCAAGACAAAAGGATTTTGCTCAATCTGTTCTTTGATGGAAAATTCGCAAATTGTGCTAAGGATTCTGCCAATCTATTCGCTGATTTTTTCTGCTCTAATTTTGAATCCGACTTGGATTTAGATACTGTTTCTCCTCCTTCTTGGTGTGACTCGTCGTTAATTTTAGATCTGTGCGCGTGTAAATTACTGACGTCATTAATGGCATTAGTAAGCTCAAGCCCTCATCTAAAACGGACTCGGATGGCCTTTCGGCTATCTTGTTAAAAAATTGTTTATGTCTTGCTGAGCCTTTAGCAATTATTTTTAATAAGTCTTTGGAGACTGGTACTTTTATAGATGACTGGAAGCTGACATCGGTTACGCCTATTTTTAAGAGTGGAAACAAAAACGTCGTTCGTAATTATAGGCCGATCTCGAAGCTCTCGTCTGTCTCAAAACTTTTTGAGATAATTGTTAATGAAAAATTATAATTCGCTGTCAAAGGCCTTATTTCCATCAATCAGCATGGTTTCATTGCGAAGCGCTCTACAGTCACAAGTATGTCCATTTTCAGTGAATACTGCATTTCTGCTTTCCAAAAACAATGTCAAGTAGATACAATATATACAGATTTCTCGAAGGCGTTCGACAAAGTATCACACCGTATACTCTTGTTGAAACTTGCGGCATTGGGGTTTCATTCTACACTTTTATCGTGGATTAAGTCATATTTGTCCAATAGACGCAGTGTGGTTGCGGTTGATAGTGCCACATCCCGTCCATTTACTGCACCTTCTGGTGTTCCGCAAGGTAGCATTCTTGAACCCCTCTTTTTTATTCTTTTTATTAACGATATTGGCTCGTGCTTCTCATTTGCAGAATACTAATTGTATGCGGACGATCTTAAAATTTTTGCGATTGTCAACAACTTTCAAGACTCTGAAAAGTTGAAACATGATCTAGATAAGGTTCATAACTGGTGTTGTTAAAATCGTTTGTTGTTAAACATAAATAAATGTTTCCACGTAAGGTTTGCTAAGCTAAAAACTACTTTGCATACTTCCTATACTATTGCTGGCTCTGCCCTGAAATTCGTTGATGAAATTAAAGATTTAGGCGTCATTTTTGATTCAAAGTTAAATTTCACTAGCCACGTTAATTATGTCATTACTCGGTCATATTCGATGTTAGCATTCCTACGTCGTAATTGCTCTGCGATCACTAATCCGTATACTCTCAAAACATTGTATTGTACGTTTGTTAGATCGAGGCTTGAGTATGCCGCTTTTTTCTGGAGGCCTTGCCAAATAGGCCTTGAGAGAGTTCAAAAAGTTTTTATACGATTTGCTTTTCGTTCAATGAATTTTTCAGATCCTTTGCCATCTTACCGATCTCGTTGTCTATTGAAAAACTTAAAATCCCTTGAGAACAGAAGATCTATACTGTCGTCTTCATTTGTCATTGGTATCATTTATGGGACTATTGGTTGTCATACGCTTCTAAGTAAGATTCAGTTTAATGTCCCATATAAGAAATTTCTTGATTGAATTAGTAAAACTGTATATGAATTAAGTAATCTGAATTATGTGTGTACGTAAATAGTTTCCGCTATACCACGCTTTGTAGTATCTTTAACAAGCAACATACAATAATAAGTATACAGATGATTATATAAGTCGGCGACTTCAATACGCATCACCATCTTTGGTTCTCAAGCCTACCAAATGTTCGTAGGGGAAATTTTGACAGAGCAGATAGACGATTCGACATTCTGCACATGAATGACTACGCCCCCACCAGGATTGCGGGTAGCTGCAGCAGCTCACTAGACCTCACAATAGCTCCCGCGGGTCTGATAAATAGCATAACGTGGCGACCTATGCTATCGCTGGAGTCAGACCACCTACCCATAGCCATCTCGATTGACAGACCTGCCAACTATGTTGCCTCGGACCGCCGTACCTATGTATGTCAACTTTAAAAAAGCTGACTGGGAGCGGTATGAGGATTTCACTGAGAACACCTTCAGTGCTCTCCCGGCTCCAACCGACGTTCGCGAGTTCCGCAGGATGGTGAAGTCCGCTGCAGCCCGCTTTATCCTGGCAGGTAGAATCCCTGAGATCCACCCTGATTTTCTGGGTGAAGCGGTCACTCTAGCCGATGAAAGCGACCTCCTTCGCCAGGCGGACCCCGGAAATCTCCGTATTAGGAAGCTTAACGGGGAGATCCAACGCCTGATCAACCAACACACACATGCGGTACAAGTGAAGGGAGCACCTCAAGTCCTGTAACCTCGGGGCTGGAGTGAGGAAACTATGGTCGACCGTGAGGTCCCTGTCCGACCCGACGAGGCTTGATGACCGAACAAAATTATCCTTTGGATACCACGCCTCGTCGGACCCGAAACGATGCGTGAGCTATTTTAGCCGTCAATTCACAGTGCATCCTTCGGCCGACATATCCAAACGGTCTGTGACCAGAAGGCTACGCAAGCAAAAATCCAGCGCACCTATTGTCCTCTCTAGCACTGAGGTGAAGGAAGCCATCGGGAAGGCTTAAGCCTCCAAATCCACGTGGCTCTGGACTTGTCGAAGACCTTCGACACAGTCAACCACTCCACCTTGTTGAAGAACGTGCCTCACCTCTCCCAGCGGCGTTAAGGCGGTGGAGAGCGAATTATCTGTGTGGTCGTCAGGCGTCGGTCTTCTACAGTGACACATTGTGAAAAGCGAAAACAATTAAGCGAGGGGTACCGCAGGGTGGCGTCCTTTTCCCACCTACTATTTAACTTCTACATCTCGCGACTCCCATCTCCGCTAGAGGGAGTCACACTGGTCTCGTACGCCGACGACTGCACGATAATGGCTACCGGCAATGGAATTGATGACCTGATTTCCAAGGTGAACAGCTACCTCCCAGAACTTGTTCACTACTTCACAGGATGCAATTTGACACTTATTTACATCTTGGACGAAGGAGTTTGGGCTTGCCCTAGACATACACATCGAGGGGACCCCATTTCGACGGTTAACCACCCGAAGATCCTGGGGGTTACCCTCGACAGACTGACCTCTTTCTCAGCGCATACAGCCGCAGTCGTCAATAAGGTACAGATCCGCAACAAAGTCATCAAGTCGCTCGCCGGCAGCACTTGTGGACAAGACAAAGAAACGTTGTTGGCAACATACAAGGCGATTCGGCGGTCGGTTCTAAAATATGCAAAAAATTCTTCACACTCTTTTTGTTCAGGTGTGAATTTTGTGACGTATGGCTGACACAACCCAGCCAAATATCGTTTTTTGTAGAATTGGGTGATTTTGACCCGCTTTAATCTGGCCTACTGCTAGAAGTTCAAAAAATGATGCAGCACCCAACGGAAGGTACATTTTTTGGGTCTTGTAAAAGTCTGGATCAGCCAAAAAAGGTATTTTCCAAGCATTAATGTTTACATTATGATTTCGATGATCAGCGGAAATTGAATGCATTATCCAGAATTATTGCTAAAATTGATTTAACTATGGATTTCGTTTCCACAATTATGTACTCTAACTCCCCGCGGGCCATGTTGGCCGTTGGCTTTGGCTTGATTCTTTGAATTACTTGAATTACGTAGTTCACGAAAAAAGGAAAAACTGGAAGAATTCGTGGTCGAAAAGACAAGAAACAAAAAATGTATTTAAGATCTTCACAAATCTCAACCTGCTTTTCTAAAAATAGCTACCACGCGAAGCAGTGGTTAATGCGCAAGAATATTAGCAAGCACAAGCACAAATGCAACAAATTCGATACAAATTTTTCACAAAAAGCGAAAAATCGAGAAATTTTTGTTCAATTTGAATATTTAATTTATTATTATTAAACAAATTATAAAACACAAATTTATTTTAAGTGACATATCGAAAATAAATTTTAATTTACGAACAAAAATAAATTTTCAAAATTACGATTTTGCGTCACTGTTGGTACACCCTTTATTTTAACTCGTTTTGTCACACCCTTTATGAGCAAGATCTCACTGTACCCTTGTTTCACTTCCACTGTACGTTTGCTATGTACACTCATGATTCAATTATAAAAGGTTAGCTCGATAAACAGCTAGCTCGCTCACTTTTTGTCAAACGGCTACCTTAGCATCAAAACCGTGTTGCTTCTTAAAAATAATAATAGTAGTAACCCCAACACTTTTTAATACCAAAAACTAACAGGCAACACTTTTTGTTTCTTATGTGCGTAAGTTTAAATCCGGATTTTAAAGACAGCATTTGTTCTGATTACAAGATTGACCCCGCCTCGTAAATATTTCATGTAAATGTGTATAAATGACGCGGTTTTTCTTTGAACGCTTTTCTCGCGCATAGAAATTCGATGTGACAGATTAGGACGTTTTATTATTTCTAGAAGGAATGGGTTTAAATAAATTAAATATAATGTGACACAATAATCATCCAAATGCCAAAAACAAGAATTTGTAAGAACTCCTTCATTGCTGGTCGCCTTGCCGCGGCGAAGGGGCTTAAATGCCGTTCTGAGAGTTCCCCGCTGGGAGCTTTCAGACCGGGATGAACTAAGAGGAAAGCTTCATATTCTTTGCAGCCATGTAGGGGCAGAGAAAACCTTTGTCCCTACGGGTCTGGGAGGAATGTGGAGATAGCCGCATCAGCAGCACCCTAAGCTAAGGTGTTGAGGTACCCGTGCCGAGAGATGAATGGTCAGCGGGTGGATATCGAATAGCTGGCCTCGAACGGTCCCCTCCGATGCCCGGGCAAGCTCGGAGTGTACAAGCGCCTTCTCTATGCAAGCCGGCTCTGCGGACGAGTGACTACCCCTTTCCGTGCCTACTCGTGGTACCAACAATGAACAATGAAAACAACTATAAAAATCCAACACAAACATCAACTGACGAAACAACGACGACGACAACGGCAACGAACAACGGACAAACGACAGCGACGACCCTCCCTTATCGGAATCCGGGATGCATCATCACGGAATCCGTTGAGGACACCCTACTCGCCTCCAGTCAGGAGACGATAAAAAGTGCATCAGTCGTTACCACCCAAAGTAAGCCAAATGCACAAGCCGAGATCACACCCGAAAACGCTACCACCCAAAGTAGCCCTCCAGATGAAAAACCATCTACTTCGAAAGCTGCCGGACCTACCATTCACAGTACACCGGTGGCCGGAGAAGAGGATGACACTGCCAAAAAGGGTGGTGTAAGAAAGAAACGGAAAAAGTCGCTCAACCAAATTCGTAAAAGTAGAAACCAAAGGGCGGTATATATGATGGACAAACTGTCCAACACTGGTACCGCCTCCGGTTCTATTGAGTCGAAGGGGGTTGAGCACTATAAGCAGGTGATAGAGGAATACGAGAACTTCTTGAAAGAGAAGCGATCTATTCCTTCGTGCACACCCAGCCAGCCTAAGAATACGGGATCTCAGAAGAGAAACCGTTCAACGAACGAAAGCGGCAATGAGAACGACGCGAGGAAGCCTAAAAAGGCGACCCCTGCGCGCTCAGACACATCCCATCGCAACTATGCCGAGGTAGCCAAAGATGGCCTGCAGGTAGCAATCGTCGACGATAACTCGAAGTCGCCGGCGGCGATTCAGCAGCACTGGGTGGAGATTGACGTCAAATTGTCGAGCCTCGTCATGGATCACGTACTCGACAATCCGGCGGGTCCCCACCCGGAGTTTGACTCCTCCGAAACCTTCCGGGGTTACAGGGTGATCAGGTGCGCAAATCAAGCTTCCTTGGACTTCCTTGCCGGATGCGTCACTAAAATAAGTGATGCATTCGTCGGCCTTAAGCTAAGGCTGATTCCGGCCGGAGAGGTCCCCAGGAGGCCACGTGCGCGTATCTGGTTACTCCCATTGGAGGAGCCGGGCGAGAAGCTGCTACGCTGCCTGAAAATTCAAAACGGGCACATACCAGCAATTCCGGATTGGCAACTTATTAAAGTTGAGCAGCCGAATAAGGCAAGCCGTCCCCTACTCTTGGCCATCTGCGAGTAATCGCTGGAGGCCCTCGCCAAAGCGGACAACAAAATCCGCTTTGGGATCCGTGTGGCCAAGATGAAGATCTTTCGAGGCTACAAGGCTCCTGACGAAGACGACACTCAAGAGGTCGACGACGCAAGCCAGTTGCTGCGAGACGTCGCAATCACGGATGATGACCCCGGGCAAGATAAAATGCGTGCAGATCAATCTGCAGCACTCTAAATGTGCGACAGATAATCTGTCAATCTTGCTCGGTGAGGAAAACATCGATGTCGGCCTCATCCAGGAACCGTGGGTAAAAGACCTGCATATTCTAGGCCTAACCAGCAGAACACATAACCTCCTCTATAGTGGTAACACAGGCAAACCCAGGGCGTGTATTCTAATCAAAAAAGATTTAAATGCATTTCTCTGTTCTTATTACAGCACAGCAGATTTAACAGTGGTGAAGATAGAGTCCGGCAAGCATCGGAACCTACATCTGGTGTCTGCCTACATGGCACATGACAGGGATGCTCCTCCAGACGAACTGAAGCGCTTCATCGCACAAAACCAAAACCAGACGAACATCATAATAGGAAGCGACGCTAACGCGCGCAGCACTATATGGGGCAGCTCCGAAACAAACGAAAGAGGTGACTCTCTCCTCCACTTTATACTAAATACCAATCTCTGTATTTGTAACAAGGGCAGGAAACCTACCTTCATTTTTCCCAGTTCAGAAAGGTTCTCGGGATGGGAAGAGGTGTTGGATATAACGCTATCGTCAGATGGTGTAATCGTAGATGACTGGAGGGTGTCAGACAAAGTATCGATGTTAGATCACTGTTTGATACTCTTCAGCATACGCGGTGAATCCTGCACCCCATCTCTATTTCGGAACCCTCGAAGAACGAATTGGGTTAAATTCAATAATATCACGTCGAAACGTTTATAACGGCAAGCGAACTAGACGAAACAGTTGGTAGGATGGAGAAATCTATCGAAATAGCCTTTAAGAAGTCCACCCCTTTTAGTACCCGTAAGGAAAAATCTCCACCTTGGTGGTCTGGAAAGTCAGGAAAACATTCAACGATAGCTACAGGTCAAAAGTATGGCAGCCATACAAGGACTCATTGAAACAATACAAGAAAGCAGTAAGGAAAGCCAAGTCAGAATCCTGGCGGTCATTCTGCTCATCTGTAGAAACATGCAGGGAGTCCGCCAGACTGAGCAAAATTCTGTCAAAAGAGCACTCAAATCCAAGCTTTCTCAGGAAGCACGATGGAGTGTGGACAGATAATGCCAGGGATTCATTGGAAGCCCTTACTAACACCCACTTCCAGGGGTGCGGCCAGAGACCAACGATATGGACTCAAACCAATCTTCCGGAACTCTCCGAGGTGGAACTGGAAACTGTTATAGACAGAACTAAAATAAAGTTCGCAATAAACAAATTTCAACCCTACAAATCCCCCGGTCCAGATGGGATCTTACCGATAATGCTGCAAAAGCTTGGGGAACCCATGATCATATGGCTGGATCAGCATTCGACTATCACATGTTCCACAAAGCTGGAAAAGAGTCAAAGTTGTTTTCATTCCGAAGACAGGTAGAAGAACCCATGATGAAGCAAGAGACTTTAGGCTAATAAGTCTAACATCTTTTCTGCTTAAAGCACTAGAGAGATTGCTGGACATACATATCAGATCCATCATACAAGGATCAAAGCTATCGACAGCCCAACATGCGTATATTAAGGGCAGGTCAACAGAAACTGCTCTACACGAAGTGGTGGGCACCATAGAAAAATCAATCAACTTCAAAGAATTTACTCTAGCTGCCTTCCTCGATATAGAGGGGGCTTTTAACAATATAAAGGTCGAGTCAATCACTCAATCACTACGAATGATGGGGGTATCTACCCACATCTGCGGATGGATTGAGCAGATGCTCAGGAACAGACATATTATAGCAACCAGTGGTTCATCAACACTCTCCCGCTATGCGAACAGAGGCACCCCGCAAGGGGGGGTTCTGTCCCCATTACTTTGGGTAGTGGCTATGAACGATATTCTACTGAAGCTCAAAAGCGATGGAGTAAAAGTAGTTGCATATGCAGACGATGCCGTAGTGGCAGTATCTGGTCTTTTTCCCTCCACGATAAGCGAAATTCTCGAGGCAGCTCTGCGAAGACTCCAAAAATGGGCCTCACAAAGTGGGCTGGGTATCAACGCCGATAAGACAGAGCTAATGCTGTTCACTAAAAGAACTAAAATAGCACGGTTTAAACTTCCTTCTCTTAACGGAACTCCTCTGACTCTATCCTCTGAAGCAAAGTACTTGGGTATCACATTGGACCCGAAACTTAGCTGGAAGAGAAACGCTGAGAGGCGTGTTGAGAAAGCATACATAGCCTATTACTCCAGCAAACGAATCATTAGTAAAAACTGGGGATTAAAACCAAAGCTTGTCCTGTGGTTGTACACGGCCATCATAAGTCCGATACTTACCTACGGAGTTCTGGTGTGGTGGCCAGCACTAGACAGGCAATATAATATCAAGAAGCTAAGCAGCATACAACGTGCAGCTTGCGCGAGTGTAACAGGGGCCATTAGATCATGTCCCAAGGACGCACTTATTGCGATCCTACATCAGCTGCCAATTGAGCTCCAAATAAAAGAAACTGCGGCGAACTCTGCAATCAGACTCCAAGAGTCAGGATGCTGGAGACCAAAGCAGTACGGTCACAGCAGAGTTCTCGACGGGCTCTTGGGAGCAAACGAACAGTCAGATTATCTACCTCCTTCGCTGGACTTCAGGAAAAGCTTCCAGGTAGTATTTCCATCTAGGCGGGACTGGAGCAGGGGCAGACTGCCGGACGAGAACACCACCTCTCTCTACACGGACGGGTCAAAAATGAACTGCGGTGTGGGTGCTGGGGTGTTCTCAGAGAAGCTGGATGTGTCGCTCTCGTTCCGTCTACCTAACTTTGCCAGTATCTTCCAGGCAGAAGTGATGGGAATTGAGAGGGCCTGTCAGGTACTGAAAGATAGAAGCGAAGGGGTACGGAAAGCATACATCTTCTCAGATAGTCAAGCAGCTCTCTTGGCACTGGAATCACCGAGAACCAATTCCAGAATAGTCCATGACTGCAAGTGTGCGTTAAGCTCAGCGGCTGAGTCGGTTGACATTTCTCTCGTTTGGGTTCCTGGCTGTAGGGTTTATAATATATGTATCTACTTTATTAATTTAAACTTGTTTTAATATTTTTATTTTCATATATAAATTTGTCTTTCAATATTTTTCAATTTGATTTTTACATTCAGAAAATTAATAATTAAAAAATCAAATTGAAAAATATTGAAAGACAAATTTATATATGAAAATAAAAATATTAAAACAAGTTCAAATTAATAAAGTAGATACATATATTATAAACCCTACATATACTCCCCCTCCAAATATAGAATATGTTTTTATTCTATTTTAAATATTTATTTATACAACTTTTCTTTTATACATTCAGAAAATTAATTATTAAAAAATCAAATTGAAAAATATTGAAAGACAAATTTATATATGAAAATAAAAATATTAAAACAAGTTTAAATTAATAAAGTAGATACATATATTATAAACCCTACATATACTTCATATATCTAAAAAGTTCTGATGGAGAACGATCGCCTAGTTCTGTATTTGAAAATAACTTTTCTAATCTTTTTTCTTCACTAAGAGAAAATCTTTCACACAACGCTTTCTTAATAGTAGCGTACTTATTCATAAAAGGAGGTGGATTGATAACATCCAAAATTTTGGAAATTGTTTCACGTTGTAAAACAATAAGTATGTTTTGAAATTTTATATTATCGTCTTGAATATTATTGATTTCAAATTGTCCTTCAACAAGAAGAAACCAAGCTTCAGGACATTCTTCCCAAAATGGAGGTAATTTAATTGATTTTGAAAAATTTGTTCTTAAGTTATTAGTGTTTTGAGTTAAATTATCATTGTGTATATTTTGTGTAGTGTTTAAGTCTGAACTGTAAGTTTTATTGTTATTTTGGTTTTCCATTGTTGTGAAGTTGCGTGTACGTATAGGTGAACGTGATAGTGGCATATAAAAAAAAAAAAAAAAAATAATTGGAGAGAAAGTTTACAAAAGTAAATTAAATATAAGTAATAATAATAATTTAAATAATATTAATATTAAGAATTAATATTTAATATTTGTAATAATTTTATTTTAATAAAAGATTTAAGATACGAACTTGATTGCACACAAAATGTTCAGCAAAAAATGGTTGTAGTATTTGTAATTATAAAAGAGATTATAGATGATCTGGAGTGTTATTGCGTTGTTGTAGACACTGTGATGGTTGTAGCGACGTTAAATGTGAATATTTGAAGTGATGTTGTGCGGATTGTTGGTGCTGAATTTGATGTTGAATGTTGAGATTGTTTATTTCGCAATGTTTTAATTCAGGAAAGTAGTCAAATTTATAACAAATCGCACAGAAGGACGTCTTTGTTTTTATTTCACAAGTATGGTTTGTGCTTTCGGTATTCGAGTATTCGCACTCTTGGTTTGCTTGCAACGTTCGGAAATGCTAACTTTGTGAGTGCACAAAATGTCCTGGGTTAATGTTAAGCCAGCTTCTAACAATTAATAACACGTTGAATCGATGATTTCCCTTTATTACAAATTCTTGTGAAATATTACTGCAAGATATGGTGCGTCGGTTTGTAGCGTTATATGTAAAAACGGGAGTAAGTGACCAAAGTGAAAACACGAACGGGTTCACAATTGTTATTATTGTTTCAATGATGGTTATTGATGAATTTTTAAAATGAGTATTTATAAATGCAGGATCGCCAATATAGAATATGTTTTTATTCTATTTAAAATATTTTATTTTTACAACTTTTATTTTATACATCCAGAAAATTAATTATTAAAAAATCAAATTGAAAAATATTGAAAGACAAATTTATATATGAAAATAAAAATATTAAAACAAGTTTAAATTAATAAAGTAGATACATATATTATAAACCCTACACTCGCCATAGGAACATATACGGTAACGAGAGGGCAGACGGGCTGGCCCGAGTCGGCGCCTTTCTTGAGGAATCTGAGGCGGAAGCAATACGCTGCCCGCTGGGAGTCATCAAGAGAGAACTACATTTGAAGTTTGTGCGAACAGCAGGATTGAGATGGGGTAGGTTAACGACGTGCAAAATCGCGAGAGAAATTTGGCCTACCTATGATCGACCAAAAACGGTAGACCTCCTTAATAGATCAAGGAAAGAAATATTCCGCCTAACAGCTACAATCACGGGCCATTGGCCTTCCATTCAATAACTACTGCAGGAGCTGTAAACACGCAGCAGAGAAACCATTTTTCACTATCTGTGTGAGTGCCCAGCTCTGGCACGCCTTCGACAAGAAACACTTGGGTTTATCCCAAGAGGGCTAAAGGAGATCTCTAAGTGTAATATAACCTGTTTAAATAGCTTCATCCACAAATCAAAGTGGTTCGAAAATTAAAGACCGTAGGACATACCAGAGGTTCCATGAAAATAGCGCAGCAAAATGGTGCTTCCAGCGCTAATTGGGCCCTTGTCACTAAATGACTAGGCGACGCTTCAACCAACCAACCAATAACTAAATTCTTGAGTCCTGTATTCCTGTAAGAACGACAACGGCGATCTGGTGACTTACGTTCAGAATATAATTACTTTATGGAGGGAGCACTTCTCCACACTACTAAGTGGTATTGGCAGAGACGGAAATCATGTTCCGTTTCCCGACTGCGATGAAATCCGTGTAGCAATAGCACGGCTAAAGAACAGTAAAGCACCCGAAGTTGATGGGCTGCCAGATGAGTTTTTCAAATGCGGTGGAGAAGAGTTGGTAAAGAGCATGCAAAAGCTTATCTGCTAAATATGGTCGGACGAATGCATGCCTACTTGCGAAATCCGACATTAACTGATCGATGTATTCGGTACTACCACTATGTCTAGCTGAATTATAATATTGCCCACGTTTATTTCACCCAAAAAACGACCCGTTGGCCTTGTTTTCATGTTTCCAAGTCCTACTAAAATAGTTTCACAATTTTGCAGCGTCTTTTAAATTATTGAACACTTTATTCGACATGGCCGTGACATCCCATCCGGTATCTTCAAACGCTACAAAATTTACAACATTCACAAAAATTTTTTTTACTCGTTCTTCTTCTATAACGCCATTAACAATTTTCGATTGGATTGCGCATTCTTTTTTTCCGAATTTGTTGCACCGGAAACATTTTGTATCGGAACGATATTATTTTCATCTATGCTCTAAGGATCCGCAATTGTTGCAGCGTTCTTTTCTCGAGGTCGTGATTTTTTTGTCTAGGTTATAAAGTTTTCGGTTTTACGTTCACCACTTTGCTGCTTGTTTACATTTTTACCACCGCCCGACATGTCGTATTTGTAGTAAATATTCATGAAAGGTTTCCGTGTTTTGCTTAATAGGTTCCGCCAACTTTGTATGTACGTCAGCACTAGTGTTATATTTGGTAAATTCTTGCATTACCTCCCACTTTAATGCTTCATAATCACTCACTAGTACAGATTCTAAAAATATTTTTGCGACCGATGTCATTTTTGTCACCCGCTTGCACATATTTCCGTTTCGAGCACAGTTCGTTTTTTCCGAAGTTGTCGAACCAATTTTCTACTGGGATGCTTTTCCCGTCAAACTCTGGAATGGATTTCCCGAAATTGTCTGCGCTTATTGCGCATTTTGTTGTTTGAGTTTACGAAATTATTTTTTTTGTCTCTGTTTTCTGCCAACTTACTCACGATCTCTTTACTAACGCTTGAAGTTTGACTTTCGCTTAGCGATCTTCGCTTATTGACTTTAGAGCGCCGGTTTTTTTGCAACCGATTCCGACATTCGCTATTACCTATCGATGTTGTTTGAGGAAACGGGCAAATTTACTGCTGTCTGATATACTTTGGTGAGTTACATTAATACGTGTCGAACCGAACAAAAAAGCATTTATTCCAATATTATTTCAGCGGCGTTTTCTTCGTTTAAATGATTTGTTGAGCCCCCAAATGTAACAATTGTTTATTAAGCGAAAGAAATGACTGCCGATCGCAAAACGACTGCTGACCTCTTGGCACAGGACTGTGGCTTAAGCTAACGGCCGCTGCTGTGACCGCTATACGTTCTTACATACATATTGTTTCTTCCAAATTGTTTTTGACATCATTATTTGATGTTTTTTTTTTAAGTTTAAGTATTGTAATATGTTGAATAATAAACAATGAGGTTCACTGTTTTATTAGAATTGAATTTATTTTTATATTTCACGCTTATTTATACTTACAATATTCTTATTTACTTATGCTTAACTATGTACAGCCAAATGCCAAATGTGCATACATAATCTTATGTGTACAAACATAAGTGCATTGGCTTGTACTCGAAAACTGCATCAAGTTACGAAACATTAGCTGCAATGAAAGCCGCAATTTGTTTATGCTAAGCAACAAATTGGTTCAGGGCACTCTTGGCGCGTGCTAAGCAATTTATATAAATATGTATGTTTCTTGATATACTACATTTCCTCCCTTTGGAAGAATGGTTATACAATTGTGAGGTCCATGTATGAGCATTCCTTTACACACAATATTATTATGATGATACTTAAAAGTGCAATTGAAGCTTTTTATTGTAGTTAGATAATAAACTTTAATTTGCTTTGTTGTTTTACGTTTTATTTATTTAGGTAATAACGCTAAGTGTATTACTATAGCAATAAATTGTTTCTTATGGATAGCAATTTTTTTTTCTTTTGAATAATATAATTTAAATATAATAATTTTATTTTATAAACATTTTTATTTTTTGGTAAAATTGGTCTGACTCTAACAATTTTAGTCTATCCTTATGTATAACGATTTTCTTATTTTCATTAGTTATTGTATAATTATTTTTCTTATCAATATTTTTTACCTTATTATTTACTATCTAATTGATGACCTGTTTCATCTTTAACTAGTACTAAATCTCCTATATTTATTTCCTTATATTGTAAATTTTTATCATAATAATTTTTCTGTTTTTCCTTAGCTTGCTGCACAAATTTTTGTGCTCTTTGCTGTGCTATTTGTAATCTATATTTTATTTCTTTGTCATAAGCCTCATAATTATATAGAGGGCAAAATATGTCTTGTTGTAAAAAGTCATAAGTCGGGGGTGTTTTTCCAAAAACTAATTCAAAAGGACAATAACCGTGAATCATTGAGGGTGTTGTATTATAACAATAAAAAAAATATTTTATATATTCATCCCAATCATCTTTGTCAATGGATATGTAGGAACGCACACTTCGCTCTACAGTGCCTAACGTTTGATGATGGTATGGTGTGAAAGTTTTATGCTCAATTTTAAGTAGTTGGCATAACTCTTTGAAAACTTCATTTTTATATTCAGTTCCCATATCTGTAATTATTCTTTTCATTCGCCCATTAATTAAAATTAAATTGTTAAATATGGCTTTTGCTACAATTTTGGCATTTTTACTTTGGATTGGTATTGCAATTAAATATTTTGTTAAGTTACATATGATGGTAACCGTGTATTCATTTCCATTTATAGATTTTGGAAATGGTCCAATTGTATCTATTTGTACTATATCAAAAGCTTTTGGAGGTGTGTCCGTTATAATCATTGATTCCTTCAGGTGGTTGTTTACTTTGTTTTTGTTACAATAGGTGCATTTTTTATTATATTTCCTAATGTCATTTTTCATATTTTTCCAATAATTTTATTGTTTTATTTTGTTAGTTGTAACCATTAACAGTGTCATCGTGATACGTTTGAAGAATTTGCTTAATTTTATGAGCATTTGTCAAGTGCATTTCTTTCGGAGTTTATGCAATTGTTAAATTTCTCAGAACTTTGGTACCTATTTCTTTGAATTTATCTGCTCGAGTATAATTAAACAATTTGTCTCCTAAGCACAACTGTATTTTTACAAGTCCTAAATTGCCGGCTTCTTTTATGAGCCTGGTAAAGAATTGTCCTAAGTCAATTTTCGCCTTAACAATTAGGTTGCTTGTACTTATTTCGCTACAAATTTTCTTTTTTTTTTTTAATTATAATTTCGGAGGATTAAAAACGAGCTCGACATGTCTTTTTACTTCATATTTATTAAGCGCTTCATATAAGTTAACACACCATAGCCACAACGACAGCTCAAATAAGCTGCTGCAGCAACCATCAAGTAGCAGCAAACATAGACACAACAATAGCCAGGTGTTAGCTACTGCGACACACAAAAACAATAGTAACAACAATCATAACTTTGTATGCAGTTCGTATGCTGTTAACAAACATACAAAAGTAGCGCTCTGAACCGTGGGAATTGCCAAGTCAGCAATCGAGCTTACGGGTGTAGCCATCTGGAGCTGAAGCTCGGAAGCGCACAACTGGAGTGTGGGAATCGCCGAGTCAGCGGAAAACCCGACAAACCAAGTGGGGCTGCTCAGGTTAGGCATTTAGGTGCAGACACCGATAAAGTTAGTTCTAACTACTCACTGTAACCAAACGGCTGCCTCTGCATAGCAGAGGAAATAAATAATTGTTCAACAAATAAACAATTCTTTTACTGGCGGCCAACGTGGGGCCACGCGCGGAAAAGGATACGGTAAAGTCCTTATAAAAGGATAATATTCTAACAATACACAAAGTGGCCGCGAGCTCGATTCCCGCGATCTGTGACAACCAAAATTTTAATTAAACTTAAACTAAAAGTAACATTTAAAAAAACAATTCCGCGATTCGCGAAAACCAAAATTATCATTAAATCTTAAACTTAAAATAACGCTTAAAGCAACAAACTTAAGGATTTGCACGTCAAGCCTAGACGTAGCCAGCGAGGGACTGAAGAGATAATCAGACGAAGCTGCGGACATCCTCATTAAATATAAAATATGATAGTTTTAAACATGTAAGTAAAGTGTTTGGCATCTGAATAAATAAATTTTTTTCCTTAACTTTTGTGCGTGGATCAATTATTGTGAAAGTGTTAGTAAATTGGTTCGGGAATAGCGGACATACATAGTTGTCTGAATAAGCGACGCTATTACTGCTTTGTTAAAATCTCGCCAGGAGCACGACATAGTTAGTGTTATTAAAAATTTTTTTTTCTTTTCGTTTTTTTATTCTCGTTTGAGTGATCGTTTTTGCATAAGCTATGGACGCACAAACGATGCAAGGTTTGATAACAGCAGCCATAAGGACTGCCACTGAAATGGCAAAAAGGGATTTTCAGGGAACCATTGACTCATTGACGAACAGACTGGCGACTTTAGAGACCCCTACAAGGGTAATAGAATATGCGCCTGTTACGATCACAGGAAATGTTCAATGTGACGAATCTCTGGACGTGATAAAATCTCTGCCCGAATTCAACGGGACACAATCACGATATGTTTCGTGGAGAAATGCCGCTCAGGCAGCGTATAAGGTGTATAAACAATATGACGGTAGTTCCCGTCACTACCAAGCGGTAGCGATCATTAGGAACAAGATTACAGGGACAGCTGACACTGTGCTCGCTTCTTTCAACACGGTTCTAAATTTCAAGGCGATTATCGCCAGATTAGACTTCACTTACTCCGATAAGAGACCCCTTCATATGATTGAGCAGGAAATGTCGACGTTGCGTCAAGGCAACAAGAATATCCTGCAGTTCTACGATGAAGTAGAACGAAAACTTACTTTGCTCGTAAACAAAACAGCGATGTCGTATAGTGGAAACGCTGAACTAATCAGCACTCTTAATCAAAAATATCGACAAGATGCGCTAAGGGTGTTTATTTCAGGACTTAACAGGCCTCTATGCGATGTTTTGTTCTCCTCGAGGCCTGCTGATATGCCCACAGCACTAGCCCTTGCTCAAGAGCTAGAAGCTAACCAAGCCAGGTCTGCATTCGCCCAGTCGTTCCTCAATAGGAATGAGCGACCGCTCGGAGCCATTCAGAGGGCAACCCCATTCATTCCCCAGAGTCTCCCTCAATATCGAAGAGCGGAAGCCACCCGACAGGATGTGACACCGATGGAAGTCGATCCGTCCCTTTCATACCATCGACAGAAAAGACAGCAATTGCGTCAATCGATTAACCAAGGCCAGGGAAACCAACCAGGATCCACTGCGAATCCTCTTCCTCAGAGGAATCCGTTCAATACTTACCGGTCCCAAGGGACGCAGGAAGTAGCTCAAAAGAGGCGAGTGGAAAGCGACAGGCAGACGGCACCAAAGATGCAGCGCATAAACCACTTAGGGACGCAGGGTTATGGGGATGAGAAGCAAGGGTGCGATGAAGACTATAGCGGTGACCAGAATGTTAATAACGGCGAAGACATACAGTACGACGACCAATACGTGGACGAACCTATTGATGAAATTAATTTTTTAGATCAAAGTCCCTCCTGCCATATGTAAGCAGATCATTCGCAGGGAGGGAGCTAAAATTTTTGATAGATACCGGTGCCGCGAAAAATTACGTTAAAAACTTCGATTTCCTTAAGGGCATTAAGAAAGTTGAGAAGCCCTTCCTTGTTAACTCAATCCACGGGACTGATAACATCGAACATAAATGCATTATACATTTCTTCGACAAAAATGCTCAATTCTATATTCTGACTTCTCTCCAGACATTTGACGGTATCTTAGGGTTTGACTTTCTTAAAGAAATAGGCGCAGATCTAGACATGAAGAACGGGATTATTCACTATAATGGGGAAAAAGAAACTCTTAGGCATTTCCCTTGTCGAGACGTGAACGCTATCCTGTCTACTAATAATCGCGAAAATAGAATATCAAAGTTAATAAAGGAGCATTCAGGAGTGTTTGCCGTACCAAATGAGTCATTGCCCTTTAATACAAATATTGTAGGAACAATGAGAACCGTTGATGACAATCCGGTCTATTCCAAAAGCTACCCATATCCAATGGCTTCAGCCGACTTCGTAAATCGAGAAATTTCCGATCTGCTCCGCAACGGCATAATTAGACCTTCACGGTCACCGTATAATAATCCAATATGGGTTGTAGGAAAAAAGGGACTTACTGAATCTGGAGAAAAAACATGCGCCTGGTTATAGATTTCAGGAAGCTTAATGAAAAAACGATAAGCGATAGATATCCCATTCCTGAAACTTCGGTTATCTTGGCTAATCTGGGGAAATCATCGTTTTTTACCACTCTTGATCTTAAATCTGGGTTCCACCAGATAAGACTAGCAGAACGGGACAGGGAAAAGACAGCATTCTCCGTTAATAACGGGAAATATGAATTTTGCCGACTTCCGTTCGGCCTTAAGAATGCGCCTAGCATCTTTCAGCGGGCCATCGATGACGTTCTTCGAGACGAAATTGGCAAGTGTTGCCATGTTTACGTTGACGACGTCATTATCTTCTCTGGGGATGAAGATCAACACGTTAAGGATATTAAACATATTCTCGAAAAACTTTACGAAGCAAACATGAGAGTGTCACTTGAAAAAACCAAGTTTATAAGAGGTGAAGTAGAATTCCTCGGATTCATTGTCTCTAGGGATGGAATAAAAACCTGCCCAGACAAGGTGCAAGACATTGTCAAATATGAAACTCCAAGAACACTTCGTGCCTTGCGGTCCTTCCTCGGACTCTCGGGGTACTATAGACGGTTCATGAAGGACTATGCGTCAATTGTTAAGCCATTAACGAAATACCTTCGCGGCGAAAATGGACATGTTACCGCCAATCGTTCTAAAAACGTTCATATTCAGCTAGACCAAGAGGCAATACGAGCATTTGGTAAAATCAAGGAAATTTTGGCTTCAGAGGACGTCCTCTTACTATACCCTGATTTATGGTGTTAAACAGCTTAACATCTACACAGACCATCAACCCCTTACGTTCGCCATATCGGACAAAACCCAAACGCGCAACATAAGCAATGGAGAGCATTTGTGGAGGAATTTTCCCCTAAATTTTTCTACAAGCCAGGGAAAGATAATGTCGTAGCGGATGCGTTGTCACGGCAGCATATTAATGGTTTGGAAAATTCAGGCTCCTCTACGGATGCTACGGCACACAGTGAGGTATCACTCACTAAAACTATTCCCACAATACAGAATCCTATTAATTTCTTTAAGAGTCAAATAATTCTTGAAGAAGGTAGCTCCCCATCGAAGACTTCAAAAATAATTTTTAGAACGCAGATGAGGCACCACATCATCTTTAATGACAGAAGTGAACTAACGAAAATTATAGGGGACTGTGTTAATCCTAATGTTGTAAACGGACTATTATGTGACCTACCAACACTTGCAGGAATTCAAAACGAAGAATTAACGAAATTCCCAGGCGTAAAATTCCGGCATACAACGAGGCAAGTGATAGACATAACCAACGAAGACGATCAGAAAGAGATACTGGAAACCGAACATAATCGGGCCCATCGTTCTTTAAAGGAAAACCTGCAACAGATTCTAAAGGAGTATTATTTCCCCAGAATGCGACCGAAATTGAAGGAATTGGTAATTAACTGTAAAATCTGCCGGGAGGCCAAATACCAACGCCACCCCCCAAATCCGACGGTAGGCCAAACCCCTATACCACAGTATCCTGGATAAATTCTCCACCTCGACATTTATTCAACAGATAAGAAACATTTCCTGACGTGTGTTGACAAGTCCTCAAAATTCGCGATAGTCTCACCCATTGCTTCCAGGTCAATAATTGACATAAAACAACCTATTATACAAATTCTAAATTTTTTTAAAAATACAAAAACCATAGTTTGCGATAATGAAAAGTCTTTCAATTCCCAAACAATAAAGTCACTGTTGAGAGATCATTTCTCGGTGACCATGTTTACAACCCCTCCGCACCATAGTACCACTAATGGGCAAGTCGAAAGGTTTCATAGCACATTAACAGAGATTGCAAGGTGCACCAAACTTTCTCAAGGACTGAACGAGACGGTGGATTTGATATTGCTTGCTGCATCCAAATATAATAGGTCGGTTCATTCCGTTACGGGGCAAAGGCCTATAGATGTAGTTCATTATATTCCTCAGCAATTACGCGAAGACATCGTGAACAAAATTGTCAGGGCACAAGCACTTGTGTTAGATCGATTGAATAAATATAGGAAGTTGAAAACATATCAACCCGGAGACAAAGTATTTATTAAAACCAATAAAAGAATTGGCAATAAATTTACAAAATTGTATGTTGAGAATATTATTGAGCAGGACTTGGGAACTACGGTCATGATAAATGGTAGACGGGTTCACAAGGTAAACTTGAGGTAAAGCAAGTTTTTTTCCTTTTTTTTTCTCAGATACTCGTTTTTGACGGTTATTTTCTGGACGCAGGCGAAATTATTTAACTACACCAACTCACACTACATGATGATTTCAACCGGGACAGTTGCTATTCACGATCAATACGGTATTTTGCTACATAAAACTAACTTGACGAATTATGAAGCCATAGCGGCAGATACAGAAGGGATGCTTGAACAGTTTCCACATTCTCCTGCAAGGAAATTGCTCCAAGCAGATGCTGGTCACATCCTCGTTTTATTAGAGACTCTGAAGACCCATCACCGGCATTCGCGTGGTATCAACATCATAGGTACTGCACTGAAATACATCGCAGGGACACCCGACTTCGATGATTTTAATGAGGTCGCAACCAAAGAGCGCGAACTGATTGAGGCTAATGAACGACAGATTACAATTAACACTCAGCTTCAGGCAAGGATAAATAATCTGACACGAGCAATGAATGACCTACTTAAAGTTACAAAAGAAACAATTGTGGATACAGGGCATTTATTTGGGTTGGCTACGGCGAGAAACAGGGCAGTACTTGCAGACCTCACAAACATTGTTCATTCAGTAACACTAGGAAAGCATAACATAATTGATCCCGTCATTTTGGATAGTGAAGATGCTAAATTTTGCTATTTGCCGAACACTTTGCCAATATTACTATAAGCGATATTTTAACTGCCTCTAAGCTAAGAATATTGCAGGATAGTGATAATATTTATTTTGTAATTAAATATCCTAAAATCAGCAGAATTTGTAAAAAAGTTAGGCTTTTACCTGTAATTCATAGTAAGAAGATAATTAACTTAGAAACAGGTATAGCAGCACACTGCGCTCCCGACTACCAACCTCTCACAAACTGCAAAAATGCTACAACCCTTACATTTTGCCAGCCACTTGCTTCAGCCTAATGTGTGGAACAGCTATTGAATCAGAATTCAGCGCAATGCAAAACAACCTCAGCAGAACACATCACGCCTATTGAGGAAATTGCCGACGGACTAATAGTGGTAAATGACCAGTGCGTTGAGATCACAGAGGGAACACGATCAGGCGTTACTATAAAGGGCACCTTTCTCGTTATGTTTGAAGGTAATGTCACCATAAACGGAACTAATTATGTCAACTGGAAAAAAGTTGTTAAATCGCATCCCGAAGCTTCTCCTTCAACAATAGTAAAGTTTACGGAACATATAAAAACTCTATCATTGCCGTATCTGGAAGAGGTCCATGTGAAGAACATAAAGCACATTGCATCACTACAACAAGAAATGGCAACCAGACATTTGATTTCGATTAGTTCACTGGGGCTACTGGCTACCATCATCATAGTTATGATAATAGCTTACTTTTGGTCCAGGAGGCAGCGAAAGCTAGCCATCATTGAAGTGATTAGAAACACCGACACTGCAACTTCACCCGATGTGTAAGAGGCACCCGAGGACGGTCGCTTTTAAAAGGGGAAGTAGTAAACACACCATAGCAACAACGACAGCTCAAATAAGCTGCTGCAGCAACCATCAAGTAGCAGCAAACATAGACACAACAATAGACAGGTGTTAGCTACTGCGACACACAAAAATAATAGTAACAACAATCATAACTTTGTATGCAGCTCGTATGCTGTTAACAAACATACAAAAGTAGCGCTCTGAACCGTGGGAATTGCCAAGTCAGCAATCGAGCTTACGGGTGTAGCCATCTGGAGCTGAAGCTCGGAAGCGCACAACTGGAGTGTGGGAATCGCCGAGTCAGCGGAAAACCCGACAAACCAAGTGGGGCTGCTCAGGTTAGGCATTTAGGTGCAGACACCGATAAAGTTAGTTCTAACTACTCACTGTAACCAAACGGCTGCCTCTGCATAGCAGAGGAAATAAATAATTGTTCAACAAATAAACAATTATTTTACTTATACATATATTAGGATTCTCATTGTGACATTTCTTCGTTTCTTTGGTAATATTTGATTGTCTAGTTGTCGATCTTGTTGTTACTTTAAGCATTTTACATGCTTCAATCGTCATTTGTTTCAAATCGTTAATGTCTATGCGGGATAGTGCGTCTGCTACATAGTTTTCATTTCCTGCTATATACTCCACTTCAAATTCATATTCTTTAAGTCTAGTCTAATTCTAGTCAATTTAGAAGAAGGGTTTTTCATTGAAAAAAGGTATGTTAAGGGTCTATGATCTGTTTTAATTAAGCATTTTCTGCCATATACATATGGTCTAAAATGAGAAATGGCCAAATGTATTGCTGCTAATTCTTTTTCGATTGTTGCTTTGTTTATTTCACCTTTTGTGAATTATCGTGAACCGTAAGCAATTGGTAATTGCTTTCCTTCATACTCTTGACTTAGTACTGCACCACAAGCAAAACCACTTGCGTCTGTTGTGATACAAAATTCTTTACTAAAGTCAGGGTATTGCAGAATATTTGGACTAATTAAAGCATTTTTCAAATATTTAAAGGCATTAACGCATTCTTCTCTCCAATTGAAGATGACATTCTTTTTATATAATCTAGTTATAATTCTGGAGTATTCAGCAAAGATGGGTATAAATTTGCTATAATAATTGCAGAAAGCAACGAATCTTTTTGCTTCATCGGTATTGTTAGGCGTAATTTTGAACTATTTCGAAATTACTTGAGTCTGGTAAAATTCCTTTATTTGTGCATTAATGTCCTAGATATGTAACTTCTGCAAGGGAAAAATGCGATAGGCCCTTGCGACATCTACTACAGCTGGCATGTAAAGGAGCGCAAATTTGGTGTCGGATTTGTGGTGGGAGAGAGACTGCGCCGTAAAGTACTGTCGTTCACTCCGGTAGATGAACGTCTTGCCACAATCCGCATCAATGGGAGATTATTCAACATCTCCCTGATTTGCGCCCACGCCCCGATGGATGAGAAGGACGATGGGATCAAAGATCGCTTCTACGATCTCCTTTGCCGCACGTATGAGCGGTGCTCCCACCACGATATAAAAATCGTGCTTGGCGATTTTAATGCCAAGGTGGGCAAGGAGGGCATCTTTGGTTCCACAGTCGGAAAATTCAGTCTCCACGACGAAACGTTAGATAACGGATTGAGACTGATCGACTTCGCCGGGGCCCGAAACATGGTAGTCTGTAGTACCAGGTTCCAGAATAAAAAGATTCACCAAGCTACGTGGCTGCCTCCAGATGGTAAGGCACGAAATCATATCGACCACGTTGTGATAGACAGAAGGCATGCTTCCAGTGTCCTAAATGTGCGCACGCGCCTCTGTGCAGCAAAAAGCGCACGCAAATGGACACAAGGAAAGCTCGACGTCGGAAAGCTGCAATCGCAATAGACAGCCACCCACTTCGCCACTCGACTTGCACTCCTGCTCTATGAGAGCAATAATCAACAGAACGATATTTCCCAGCAGTGGAACCATATTTCTCGCTGTCTACATACCGCCCGGAAGAACAACTGGTATGACGAGGAATGTCGCGCCGCTACGGAACGTAAAGACGCTGCCTACAAGGCCACACTGCGATCGGGCGCAACGCGAGCTGTGCAGGAGCGTTATCGTCAGTTGAAGAAGGAAGCAAGACGCATTTTTGAGGCCGAAATGCGTGAGTGCGAAGAGCTTGAGGTGCTGGCCGACAGGAATAGCGCCCGAAAATTTGTTTCAGAAAGTACGGCGGCTAAAAGAGGGCTTCAAGACAGGGGCGGATTTATGCATACTTAAATTATGGTGGAAGCACTTCTTCACACTGCTTAATGGAAGCAGCTGCAACAACGATGGAGAAGATGTTGAACCCGAATCCCCAATCAATGACGATGGACGTGATGTACCATCACCCGACTATGACGAAATTCTGAAAGCGATAGCACGGCTAAAGAACAACGAAGCCCCCGGGGCTGACGGGTTAGATACCAGCTGAGTTATTTAAGTACGGCGGAGAGAAGCTGGTTAAGTGCATGCACGAGCTCATCTCTAGAATATGGTCGGAAGAATGCATGCCTGCTGATTGGAAGTTAAGTGTGCTCTGCCCAATCCACAAAAAGGGGGATCCTGCCGCCTGTGCCAATTGTCGCGGGATTAGTCTTCTTAACATCGCGTATAAGGTTTTGTCAAGTGTATTGTGTGAAAGACTTAAGCTCACCGTCAATGAACTGATTGGACCTTATCAGTGTGGCTGTAGACCTGGAAAATCTACCATCGACCAGATATTCACAATACGCCAGATCTTGACTCTTTGTCGTACGATTTCTTTAACCTGATGCTGGAGAAGATAATTCGAGCCGCAGAACTAAATCAGTCAGGTACCATCTTTTATAAGAGTGTGCAATTGCTGGCGTACGCCGATGGCATTGACATCATCGGCCTTAACAACCGCGCAGTTAGTTCTTCCTTTCTCCAAACTGGATATAGAAGCGAAGCGAATGGGTCTGGAGGTGAACGAGGGCAAGACGAAGTAGTCATCAAATAGACAGTCGGCACATTCACGACTGGGATCAAACATCACTGTTGACAGTTATTTTTAGTGCTTTGCTTTTGCATATAAAAAAAGTATTAAGGTAGCAAAGACTATTCTTTGTTAGTGTACTTCGATAAGTGCATTATGTAGATATATGTATGTACATATGTACATATATACCCCACATATAAATCTTAAATTTATTTTTTATATATTCATAATAATATTTTCTGTCGTCTTTGCCCCGAAATAACTTTATATATTTAACTAAACTGCATATTTGCACCCTCCTTTAGAGTGCTGCAGTACATAAAAATATATACATATATACATACATATTTACTAGGCTACAAGCGGTTGTTGGTAAGATAAAAAAGAGAAAAGACGAGAGAATTTGTTTTCCCCGCTACCGAAATTACTCTTAACTCGATTTAAAAAATTTCAAGAGTTTTTCTCGCGCCCTTGTTTTTGCGTTAAATGTGCGCCTTATCTTCTCACAAAAAAAAATATATATTTATATGTACGTACATATAAAAAAATTGTCGCTACAATTAGCGAATATTAAATAGCAATACATAAAACATATCTATATGCGTGTACGAGAGTGAAAATAACTGTGTAAAAGCAATAAAAAAAAAAAACAAACAAAGCAGTGGTGAGTGCAGCAGAATACTAGTGCAATAGAATAGCAGCGCAGCAGAGTAACAGAGCAACGAAGTACCAAAGCAGCGGAGTAGCAGAATAGCAGAGTGAGAGCAGCACAACACCCACAGGCATACATCATACTCCGACCATAGGAGAATAGCGGACATACATACGACAGTAGGCAGGCATCAATCAAAAAGTGCACAAATTAAAATATTTTAAAAATAAAGATTTTTTGTAGTGTTGAAAATTGTGCGTATATAAATTTAAATTGTATATAAATTTTATTTTATTTGTAAAATTAATTAATACAGCAAATAAAATTATTTTAAGTGCTTTTTGATGTGTTTGCTCTAGCCAACTTGAAAGTTATGTATAACAAAGTGCATGTTCATATGTAAGTGCATGTACATACATATAAATGCAAGTGCATTTGTTGTTGCGGTTAATTAACCATTGGCACAGTGTTTGAAAGGAAGTAAAATAAGTGAATAATTTATAAAAGTTTAATTTTAAAAATAAATCGAATTTTTATTTTTGATTTTTTGGGACTTTTAATATTCAATTCGATGTTTGCTAAATAAATTTAGAATATTCCTTTTTGCAAAAAAATTTAATTCAATAAATTTAAGCGATAATAATATCAATATTTATTTAAAATTATCAGAGTAATACTATGTTCTGACTGCGCCGTTAACTCGAGTTTATGAGCAATTTTGGAGTTTAACGTCAAACACTTCTCATAAACTCGGAGTTTACCATACAAAAATTTTTTGTCTAACTCGCTTTAAACACCACTTTTTTTTGGCGTTTATGGACGTGCAACCCTTATTTGAACAAATATTAGGCCGCACTGTTGACAAATTTTGGCATTATTGTTTAAAAGTTTTGCTGCACTGTTTACTGGTTTGACAGTTCATAATTTCAAATACGAGGGCGGTTTGATAGGTCATCGACTTTTGGAATTTCCCTCACAGAAACTTTAATTTCATCATTGCTGCTTTTAACCGCCATCTTATAATAAACTACTAAGTATGCTGATAAAGCAATATTTTTGCGTAAAAAAAACCATCACCTAAATCAAGCAAAGGCTTGATAAATACTATAAGGACCTTGCACAATTTCAATAAATTAAAATTGAATTACTAAGTTCCGTTGTTGTCGAGGCATCACAAGTGGCACCGAAAGTTCAGGTCGCCCAAAAGTGGTCGTTACACCTGAAATCGTCGTTAGAATCCATGGATTGATATTGGAAGACCGGAGAACGAAAGTGTGTGAGGTGGCTAAGGTTGTAGGTAACCAACTGAGCGGGAACCTCACAACTAAAACGAATATTTGTATGTATATAAAAAAGCTATCCGCGCGATGGGTGCCGCGATTGCTTACATTCGACCATAAGCGTAACCGGTTGATCTCGTCAAAACCATGGACTACGAATTGCTGCCCCATCCAGCATATTCTCCAGATTTAGCCCAATGCGACTATTTCCTATTTCTAAACTTGAAGATATGGCTGGGTGGTAAGTGGTTTGGGTCAAATGAAGAGAATATCACAAAAACAAACGCTTATTTTAAAAGCCTTGAGAAAAGCTATAATAAAGGAATAAAAAATGGTGTATAGAGTTGAAAGGAGAATATGTTAAGGTATATAACGCTTTTTTGCCGAAAAAATATGTTTTATTCAAAAGTCAATGATTTATCAAACCGCCTTCGTTAATAATTTGTAAACAAAAGGAATCAAATTTCACAAACAAAAATTTCAAATAATGATGCAAAACCACCGTCACCACAAATCGCCGTCTACTATGGAGTTGCCTTCGCATTCAACATTGCTCAGTGTTCCATGCCATCGCAAGCATTATCCAATTATATGCACTTTTTTTAAACATTTGTAAATAAAGGTACAAATGTATTTTCATAAGCAAAACAAAATTTGTATTTGAAAGTAAATAAACAAATGTCAATTAAACTCAAAGTTTCTTAAACACCTCAATGAGAACGCTTGACAGTTGTTCATAAACCCAAAACCACAAACTCGAGTTTACTGCGCAGTCAGAACATAGTATAACGTACGATTATCGCCAGTGCAAAAACTTTTCCACCTTATTCAAAAAACTCAAGATGAGGCGAGGGAAATAATTAATAAATTCTCAATTAAAAGTATTATTCAATCTGCCACATACATATCTCCTTAGAGTCTGAGCCAGCGCTAAAGAAAATGCAGCGTGCAATTAATAGTTGCATTTCAGCGCTACAACTTCAGGGCATAAGCGTTGAACATTGGGATGCAATTTTCACCTATTTGTGTTCAACCAGGCTCCCAGAAAACACGTTTGCCTTATGGGAACAGACTCTGAAAATATAAACAGAAATTCCAAAATTGGTGGACTTAGATGCATTTCTAACCAACAGGGTAATTCTCACGTCCACCTCAAACCAAGTATGGCAGTAAACAATTCCCGGCCAAATAACTTCAGGCCGTAAAATAGTATACAAAATAAAAGAATAAATACCCATCATGTAAAGACAAACAATATAAGATGCAAAGTTTGTTCTTCTCAATACTAAAGACATGCCAAAAGTTTTTAGAAATGAGCCCGAATGCAAGGCTTTCTGCCGTCAGAAAGTATCACCTCTGCATTAACTGTCTATCAAATGCGCATAAAAAATTACTGCAAGAGCAGTTTTACATGTGCAAAATGCAGAAAACGGCATCATACCATGCTCTATAGAGATCAAAGTGAGGAAACTTCTACCTCAAGTCCTCAACAGACTTCAACTAAGTCTCATAGCCAATACATTCAAATAGAAGTATGCTACTAGGGACTGCCATGGTGACCATTTGCCACCAAAATAACACACATACTATCAAAGCTTTGATAGATTCAGGATCTAAAGGCACATTTGTCTCTGAACGCTTACAAAGGCGCCTGAAGTTCCCAAGTAAAGGTATATCTGCAAACGTGTCGGGTCTAAACGAAGCCATATCTGGAAAAGTTCAAAAAGTGTGTACCTTTAATATTGGCTCCCCACGTAATAAAAATTTCCGCATCAAAGGGGATGCCTTATTTTTTCCAAAGTTAACGGGTTCACTGCCATCACATTCGATCAGTGAATAAATCTTAAAAACGCTTCCTGATTTACCATTCGCAGACAATATTTTCTTCAAGAGTCAAAAAATTTACTTGTTAATCAGTAATTCTTTATCCGAAAATAATTTTAAATGGGGTAAAAACAAATATCCTTGGCTCACTGATAGCTCAATGTACAGTGTTCGGATAGATTCTAATCGGACCTGTACCACGTGGAAATAACCTAAAACCAACAAATTATCTTACTTGTTTCAATGAGGTATCATTAGATCAACAACTCACCAAATTTTGGGAGTTGGAAGAAGTACCAAAGACCAAGTTTTTAATGGTCGAAGAAGAACAGTGCGGACGACTCTACACAGATACCACCTTTCGCAATAATGAGGGATGGTATGTAGTTTCGCTGCCGTTCAAACTCTTACCTCCAAATGAACATATAGGCGCCTCTCGCCATATCGCTATGAGACAATTTCTCAGAAGTGAAACGTCTTTGTGCAAAAAACCCCTAATAAAGGAGGAATATAATAAGGTACTTCGAGAATATGCTGATTTGGGTCATATGCATCGGAAATCCTCAGCTCTAGTACATATGCAGATGATGTATTAGCTGGTGCACATGATGTACCCGAAGCAGTAAAATCACGAGATCAGCTTAATGAGGCCTTTAACTCGGCAGGTTTCCCACTCAGAAAGTGGACTTCAAACAACAAAGAAATTCTGTCAGGCCTGCCGAGCAACCACCTGCTAGCTTCTGACTTTCTGGAATTACACAACTCCAGCGAAGCTAAGTCTTTAGGTATCCGATGGAATGCTAAAACGGATCAGTTCTATTTTATGGCAAAATCTTTGGACAAAAAAGATTCGTTTACGAAACGAGAAGTTTTGTCCACGCTTGCCAAGCTGTTCGATCCCGCAGGTTGGTTAAGCCCATTAACTGTAGTAGCAAAGATGCTAATGCAACAAATCTGGTTGGAACAAACAAATTGGGATGAGAAGTTAAATCCAAAGACTCTCAGTGAATGGCAAACGTTTTCGGATAACTACCCCCATATTAATTTTATAAAAATCCCCAGATGGGTTAGTTATACTCCAAACTGTCAAATACAGTTTCATGGATTTTGTGACGCCTCAGAAAAGGCGTACGGGGCTGCTATATATATTCGGGTACAGGACACTAGTTTGAATGTTCAAACTCATTTGCTTCTCGCAAAAACAAAAGTTGCTCCTGTCAAAACCATTTCTATACCCAGAATAGAGCTAAGTGGAGCTGTTCTCCTCGCGAAAATGACAGATTTTCTCCTGCCAAAAATGGGTATAGAAAGCCAAGGGTTGTACTTCTGGACCGATTCCACAATTGTTCTCGCGTGGCTTAGAAAACCACCTTGTTCGTGGTCTACATTTGTAGCCAACCGCGTTTCCAAAATTTCGGAAAGCACAATGATCGAGAATTGGAATCATGTAAGCTCTGAAGACAACCCAGCAGACCCGCTAGTCGTGGTCTTTCTCCTCACGAGTTAGGAGAGAGTCATCTTTGGTGGCATGTTCCCAAATTTCTTAACCTCAGCCAAGAAATCTGGACAATCTCTTAGCCCAAGGATTTTGAAACCACATTCGGATCTAAAGCTATTCGAGTTCATACAGCGTCAGTTCTTCCATTTGAAGATATCTTAGCATGGCCTTCCAAGGGCCATTCGAGTAATTGCTCGAATCTTTAGGTTCTTTAAACGGGTTCATCCTGCACTCAAAGAATGCTGGAATTCTTCTTCCCTCACTCCTGGTGAGGTTAAATTCGTTCAATCAAGGCTTATCCAAATCTTCCAAAGAGCGCTTTATGCCTTTGAATATTCGGAGTTAGAAAATAACAAGCCTGTGGGAAAAAAGTCTACGATACTATCGTTGACCCCATATATTGACGATAGTGGACTTCTAAGAGTCGGTGGAAGACTGAATAATACCCCTTCAATGAGCTTTGATGAACGGCACCCAATCATATTGCCGTATAATTGCCATTTATCAAAACAAATGGTAAACTTTCGCATGCGATATTGGCTGGTAAAAGCAAAAAACCTCATTAGGTCTACTATACACAACTGCATGACCTTTGCTTTGTATAAAAAACGGGAACAAACGCAGCTAATGGCTGCTCTCCCGGCGCACATACATAGATTTAGAAGCTTTAGGCGGCCAAAAGCATTAAAAAAAACCATATAACGGTGCGCTTGCAATAATAATAGCGAGTTAACAGTTCCAGATATAATATAAAATGATCTCCTACCGCGTTCGAAGCGCACGTGCCGACATTTTATTGGTGAGAATTCGAAAGTGAATAAGTGTGAACATATCAGTTCTCGGAGCTATTCTGAACTCATAACTTTACCAAGTGCATTATTCATTTTAAACAAATTGTTTCATTTTGATTGTGATAATACAGGTAAGAACAATATTTTTCAAATCGGAATAACTTAGTTTATATTTCTATACCTAAAATGTTTTTTTTTAACATCAATTTACATTCAATAACTGTTTTAAAGTACTTATGAGTCCGTCCCTGTTATAATTTTTTTTATAATATAAATTCACATTTGTAACTAAGTTTTTCAACTAAAAGTAGCCGCGGAAATTCGCGCTTTTTTGAGCTAGGCCCGTTTGAAAGATCTCATATCAAATGTAACCAAAAATTTAATTTGGATTATTTTATATTAAACTCGTTTGTTATTTAATGCAGGTCTTTCTACTGCCTCAGGTATTAAAGCAGTGACTCGTCAAGACATATTTGACAAACTACAAAGTCAAAATTTACCAAGTTTAAATGAAAAACTTGACTATTATGAGAATTTTCTGCTTATGCGTTATGGGCAGAATGAAGAGGCTAAGGATATCTTAAAACAAAGATTTTCTTACGTAAAATCACAAATTAAGCAACGATGGGCAAAGACAAAGGAGAGGTTTAGGATTGAAACCGGTCTGCTCATTGACATACCAAAGGCCAACTATGGTAACACCAATTATTCATATCTTGGGAAATATATGTTTCTTTTAATAAATATGTATATACTTTTCTTTTATTTTAATTCAACGTAGAACTGAAATTATCCCATAAATAATTTTGGCCGCCTAAATTGTCAAAATCTATGTATGTGCGGCGTCTAGAACGCAAATTTCGAGACCATTTGAAACAACGGGTGTCGATTTCACAGGCCCATTTGATTTTAAAAACTTTACAGATCGAGCTTGCTTAATAACAAAGGGCTATGTATGTGTCTTTGTCTGCTTTTCTACAAAGGCCATACACCTTGAAGCCGCAAGTGACCTTTCAACAGCGTCGTTCATGGCAGCTTTGACAAGATTTGTCTCTCGCCGTGTTTGTCACAACCATACATATATATTCAGACAATGGTACAAATTGCGTGGGCGCCTCAAGAGAAATCAAACGAGACGTGAAGGCGTTCCTTAAAATATGGCCTAAAACCATAACCCACAACTACAATTTTGCAGAAATCAACTGGCATTTCATTCCTGCTGGGGCTCCTCACATGGGAGGTTTATGGGAAGCAGGAGTAAAAAGCTGCAAATCACACTTTCGCAAAATTACTGGTTCGATGAAATACACCTTCGAAGCGTTTTCGACTCTATTAGCTAGAATCGAAGCGTGTTTTAATTCTCGTCCCATAAGTCCAATGTCTGACAATACTAATGAATTTGCACCCCTTACACCAGGACACTTTCTGGTAGGTTCACTTATTCTTGCAAAAGCCGAGCCAGAAATCAATTATACACCTATATCATTGGTGAACCGATGGCAAAAGTTGAAAGCTATGAACCATATGTTCTGTCGAAGATGGAAATCTGAAATCAAACACAGCGCGGTATAATCAGTAGACCAGTAGTCAAATTAGTTGTTTTACCAAACGAAACAAATTAGAACTGATTTGAATTAATATTATCTTTTTCATTTAGAAAATGTCTCAGTTTCCTTGAAGTCTCTGCAAAGACAGCCATCCACTACATTTGTGCTCCAAATTCCGCCAAATGATTCTCGAACTCCGGTTGAGAACGGCGCTAATTTATCGCTCCTGCAGCAACTGCCTCGATTCAAGTCACACCATAACCGAGTGCGACAGCGTAATTCCGTGCAAACGATGTGGTCAGGCTCACCACACCATGTTGCATAACACGGGCTCCGAAGTAGAAGAAGAACAAAATGAAGACGTCGTTGAGCTTTCCTGTGCCCAACAGATGGACTTAGAAGATGAGATATTAGCAGAAATCAAAGCTGACAAGCAGAAAGCATCACCACCCACTATGACGACTGATGATGCACTCGCACATCCATTCCGACCACCGCTCAATAGGATGCAGCCAACTCTCAACACCTACAGCGCATGCCACTTGCTCATGATTGAGCCAGACTCGACTTGTCTTGCCGACTTAAGCGAGTTTGATGCAGCCTGGTATGATACCCCCCATGGTAGCAGGACAATTGGTCGCGCAAAGTTCGCTCCTGGGATTTGTTATCTCTGGTGTAACCCAGTAAAAAACTGCAGCCGATAAGTTTTAAGAAAAACAAATGAATTGTTATTTATTGAATTTGAATTTTAATCAAAATTGTTATATATAAGTTGCAAATTAAAACAAGATATGAATTGTAAATGGTCATATGCGCTTTTCGCAGTAATACTGCAAGGCGGCGGAATGTTCACTCTCCCGAGCTCATCACAGATATACATATACAAATGTATACATACACATTGCAGTTTGTACAAGTGAATACAAATTTAAATTCTGGTGTTAAAATTTCTGGATTCAAGGCTTATTTAGATTTTTTCGTTGCACATATATTTCCAACTTCAGTTTTTCTTTGTTGTTTTATCCCAATCATGGAATCATTCATTCGCATGGCAGAAGCTGTAATCGAATTCGAATCTGATTACAAAAACACGCCAGTTTCGGAACAAAACAAACACGGACTTGCTATATAGCGAGACGAATTAAAGGCTATGTGGGACAAAATAAATGTAGCATTGTAACACGTTCAACGTGTTTTAAGTATTTAAACTATCAAGAGTCTTTGGATGTAAAATGATTTATTTTTCACACGTGCCCTTTTCAGCTTCCACCAGTAAAAAGTATATATATAAAAGTAGGATTAGTAATGGGTGATGTGCCAGGGGTGACACCAACGCTCGATACAGGGCGTTTGGCACTTAATGCCGCGTTTACACGTTGATAACATAACATACTTAAAGCCTAGCTTACACGTTCTTATTACATGCTTTTTTTTTTAATGAACTAAGAAATTATGAGAATACCATAACTGCGTTTGGACCAAGTTTCAACTCCATAATCTCGACCAAATTTTTGTGGAGCTCTTATGGCACGACCACTTCTTGTTCTATACATCTCTGGGGTTCCTACGTAAGACGTGTTTGTACTAGTTGCTTCTGACTCCAATGTCTCGGGCGTTATATTTTCAACAGCCCTAATTGGAGCTTCGTGCTCATCCGAGATCATTGATTCATCCACATTACAATTCGTATTGTAGCTTATATTATTTTCGATTCTGGCGTTACTGTCCGCATTAACATTATTTTCAACCCGAGTAGTCTGCGTTGCTGGCCTAATATTCGTTACATTGTTCCGATAGCCGTCTAGACTTTCCTCGTACAGCAAATCATTGGCACTGAAATCCTCATTATGAGACTTAGCAATAAAGCGTCGATTGCGCCTAAAATGATTGTCCAAACTATCTCTGATAATGTATGAGCGGCCATTCACGACTTCGGCTATTTTACCATAGTGGCATTCCTTTCCGTTTTTTTAAAGACTATTGAATCACCCACCCTCAATACTGGCAAGGCCTTAGCGTTACGATCATAATAAGATTTTTGTTTATATCGTTTTTGCTTAAATTTGTTTTTAATTACAGTTCCATCCAACCTGTTTCTGATCAAGGGCGAGCCTGACATAGGTAACTTTGTTTTGAGAAGCCTACCAAAGAACAGCTCCGAAGGAGCGAGCTGCATACTCGACAATGGCGTTGTATTGTATTCTAGTAAACGATACTGGAACTGATTTCGTTAATTTTCTTCGTAGCAACGCTTTAGTATGTTTTTTACTATTGCTACACCTTTTTCAGCCAAACCATTACTTTGCGGATATCTAGGACTTGAAAATTTCAGTTGTATATTTCCATTAGTCGCGAATCGTTCAACCTCCGCCGAACTAAAAGGACTGTTATCGCATTTAATAACCGTTGGATATCCCAGTTTATCAAATATTTGAGAAATAGAGGCAATTATTTGTTTAGATGTTTTATTCGGAACCTTCACTGCGGCCACTGTTATTACCTGCTGACCCAAACACGGATTTAGTTGAGCATACATAGCATAGTTGATACATAGCTCTGTAACTATTACTGTTTTTTATTCATAACTTGGGAAATATATGTTTCTTTTAATAAATATGTATATACTTTTCTTTTATTTTAATTCAACGTAGAACTAAAATTATCCCATAAATAATTTTGGCAGCCTAAATTGTCAAAATCTATGTATGTGCGGCGTCTAGAACGCAAACTTCGAGACCATTTGAAACAACGGGTGTCGATTTCACAGGCCCATTTGATGTAAAAAACTTTACAGGTCGAGCTTGCTTAATAACAAAGGGCTATGTATGTGTCTTTGTCGGCTTTTCTACAAAGGCCATACACCTTGAAGCCACAAGTGACCTTTCAACAGCGTCGTTCATGGCAGCTTTGACAAGATTTGTCTCTTGCCGTGTTTGTCCCAACCATACATATATATTCAGACAATGGTACAAATTTCGTGGGCGCCTCAAGAGAAATCAAACGAGACGTGAAGGCGTTCCTTAAAATATGGCCTAAAACCATAACCCACAACTACAATTTTGCAGAAATCAACTGGCATTTCATTCCTGCTGGGGCTCCTCACATGGGAGGTTTATGGGAAGCAGGAGTAAAAAGCTGCAAATCACACTTTCGCGAAATTACTGGTTCGATGAAATACACCTTCGAAGCGTTTTCGACTCTATTAGCTAGAATCGAAGCGTGTTTTAATTCTCGTCCCATAAGTCCAATGTCTGACAATACTAATGAATTTGCACCCCTTACACCAGGACACTTTCTGGTAGGTTCACTAATTCTTGCAAAAGCCGAGCCAGAAATCAATTATACACCTATGTATATCATTGGTAAACCGATGGCAAAAGTTGAAAGCTATGAACCATATGTTCTGTCGAAGATGTAAATCTGAAATCAAACCCAGCGCGGTATAATCAGTAGACCAGTAGTCAAATTAGTTGTTTTAATAAAAGAAACAAATTAGAACTGATTTGAATTAATATTATCTTTCTCATTTAGAAAATGTCTCAGTTTATTTGAAGTCTCTGCAAAGACAGCCATCCACTACATTTGTGCTCCAAATTCCGCCAAATGATTCTCGAACTCCGGTTGAGAACGGCGCTAATTTATCGCTACTGCAGCAACTGCCTCGCTTCAAGTCACACCATAACCGAGTGCGACAGCGTAATTCCGTGCAAACGATGTGGTCAAGCTCATCACACCATGTTGCATAACACAGGCTCCGAAGTAGAAGAAGAACAAGATGAAGACGTCCTTGAGCTTTCCTGTGCCCAACAGATGGACTTAGAAGATGAGATGTTAGCAGAAATCAAAGCTGACGAGCAGAAAGCATCACCACCCACTATGACGACTGATGATGTACTCGCACATCCATTCCGACCACCGCTCAATAGGACGCAGCCAACTCTCAACACCTACAGCGCATGCCACTTGCTCATGATTGAGCCAGACTCGACTTGTCTTGCCGACTTAAGCGAGTTTGCAACTTTAGATCGGACTGGCGGCATGAAAACGACCGACTGGGACTCGATTCGCCTCAGCGGCGTTGCCCGGACCGAACGGGACCCGATTCGTCCCGTCGGCCACCCCAGCCGAAAAGAAGGCGCGGTCAAGGTGCACGGCGAAGAAGAAATGCACGAGCTATTATTGAGCAGCGATCAGCAGCCCTTCCTTGGCAACAGACGTTGGCACTGTCATATTCGGGGTTAGTACGCATTCGTACAGCGGATAGGTTTACCACAGTGCGTGCGATGTTTAATCCAGCAAGTCCGGTGACCAGCATTTACGATGAAACTGTGTCGGCTCCGCACTCAAAGACGTGGCGGCGGCCGATTGTGCGATATCACGCTACGCAGCAAACTTTTGGCGGACAGGAAGAAATATCAGTCTTCGCAAAGATCGAACACATCAGCCCGATGCCGACTCCATTGCGTTCGTTATCGCAACACTCTGTGGAAGTTTTCACGAACTTGCGATCCATCATTCCATAAGACATCGCCGATCCAAATGGTACTCGGAGCCGACCTCTACGCGACATTGATGCAGCCTGGTATGATACCCCCCATGGTAGCAGGACAATTGGTCGCGCAAAGTTTGCTCCTGGGATTTGTTATCTCTGGTGTAACCCAGTAAAAAACTGCAGCCGATAAGTTTTAAGAAAAACAAATGAATTGTTATTTATTGAATTTGAATTTTAATCAAAATTGTTATATATAAGTTGCAAATTAAAACAAGATATGAATTGTAAATGGTCATATGCGCTTTTCGCAGTAATACTGCAAGGCGGCGGAATGTTCACTCTCCCGAGCTCATCACAGATATACATACATATATACATACACATTGCAGTTTGTACAAGTGAATACAAATTTAAATTCTGGTGTTAAAATTTCTGGATTCAAGGCTTATTTAGATTTTTTCGTTGCACATATATTTGTGGAAAACGTTATATTTCCTACTTCAGTTTTTCTTTGTTGTTTTATCCCAATCATGGAATCATTCATTCGCATGGCAGAAGCTGTAATCGAATTCGAATCTGATTACAAAAACACGCCAGTTTCGGAACAAAACAAACACGGACTTGCTATACAGCGAGACGAATTAAAAGCTATGTGGGACAAAATAAATGTAGCATTGTAACACGTTCAACGTGTTTTAAGAATTTAAACTATCAAGAGTCTTTGGATGTAAAATGATTTATTTTTCACACGTGCCCTTTTCAGCTTCCACCAGTAAAAAGTATATATATAAAAGTAGGATTAGTAATGGGTGATGTGCCAGGGGTGACACCAACGCTCGATACAGGGCGTTTGGCACTTAATGCCGCGTTTACACGTTGATAACATAACATACTTAAAGCCTAGCTTACACGTTCTTATTACATGCTTTTTTTTTAATGAACTAAGAAATTATGAGAATACCATAACTGCGTTTGGACCAAGTTTCAACTCTATAATCTCGACCAAATTTTTGTGGAGCTCTTATGGCACGACCACTTCTTGTTCTATACATCTCTGGGGTTCTTACGTAAGACGTGTTTGTACTAGTTGCTTCTGACTCCAATGTCTCGGGCGTTATATTTTCAACAGCCCTAATTGGAGCTTCGTGCTCATCCGAGATCATTGATTCATCCACATTACAATTCGTATTGTAGCTTATATTATTTTCGATTCTGGCGTTACTGTCCGCATTAACATTATTTTCAACCCGAGTAGTCTGCGTTGCTGGCCTAATATTCGTTACATTGTTCCGATAGCCGTCTGGACTTTCCTCGTACAGCAAATCATTGGCACTGAAATCCTCATTATGAGACTTAGCAATAAAGCGTCGATTGCGCCTAAAATGATTGTCCAAACTATCTCTGATAATGTATGAGCGGCCATTCACGACTTCCGCTATTTTACCATAGTGCCATTCCTTTCCGTTTTTTTAAAGACTATTGAATCACCCACCCTCAATACTGGCAAGGCCTTAGCGTTACGATCATAATAAGATTTTTGTTTATATCGTTTTTGCTTAAATTTGTTTTTAATTACAGTTCCATCCAACCTGTTTCTGATCAAGGGCGAGCCTGACATAGGTAACTTTGTTTTGAGAAGCCTACCAAAGAACAGCTCCGAAGGAGCGAGCTGCATACTCGACAATGGCGTTGTATTGTATTCTAGTAAACGATACTGGAACTGATTTCGTTAATTTTCTTCGTAGCAACGCTTTAGTATGTTTTTTACTATTGCTACACCTTTTTCAGCCAAACCATTACTTTGCGGATATCTAGGACTTGAAAATTTCAGTTGTATATTTCCATTAGTCGCGAATCGTTCAACCTCCGCCGAACTAAAAGGACTGTTATCGCATTTAATAACCGTTGGATATCCCAGTTTATCAAATATTTGAGAAATAGAGGCAATTATTTGTTTAGATGTTTTATTCGGAACCTTCACTGCGGCCACTGTTATTACCTGCTGACCCAAACACGGATTAAGTTGAGCATACATAGCATAGTTGATACATAGCTCTGTAACTATTACTGTTTTTTATTCATAACTTGGGAAATATATGTTTCTTTTAATAAATATGTATATACTTTTCTTTTATTTTAATTCAACGTAGAACTAAAATTATCCCATAAATAATTTTGGCCGCCTAAATTGTCAAAATCTATGTATGTGCGGCGTCTAGAACGCAAATTTCGAGACCATTTGAAACAACGGGTGTCGATTTCACAGGCCCATTTGATTTTAAAAACTTTACAGATCGAGCTTGCTTAATAACAAAGGGCTATGTATGTGTCTTTGTCTGCTTTTCTACAAAGGCCATACACCTTGAAGCCGCAAGTGACCTTTCAACAGCGTCGTTCATGGCAGCTTTGACAAGATTTGTCTCTCGCCGTGTTTGTCACAACCATACATATATATTCAGACAATGGTACAAATTGCGTGGGCGCCTCAAGAGAAATCAAACGAGACGTGAAGGCGTTCCTTAAAATATGGCCTAAAACCATAACCCACAACTACAATTTTGCAGAAATCAACTGGCATTTCATTCCTGCTGGGGCTCCTCACATGGGAGGTTTATGGGAAGCAGGAGTAAAAAGCTGCAAATCACACTTTCGCAAAATTACTGGTTCGATGAAATACACCTTCGAAGCGTTTTCGACTCTATTAGCTAGAATCGAAGCGTGTTTTAATTCTCGTCCCATAAGTCCAATGTCTGACAATACTAATGAATTTGCACCCCTTACACCAGGACACTTTCTGGTAGGTTCACTTATTCTTGCAAAAGCCGAGCCAGAAATCAATTATACACCTATATCATTGGTGAACCGATGGCAAAAGTTGAAAGCTATGAACCATATGTTCTGTCGAAGATGGAAATCTGAAATCAAACACAGCGCGGTATAATCAGTAGACCAGTAGTCAAATTAGTTGTTTTACCAAACGAAACAAATTAGAACTGATTTGAATTAATATTATCTTTTTCATTTAGAAAATGTCTCAGTTTCCTTGAAGTCTCTGCAAAGACAGCCATCCACTACATTTGTGCTCCAAATTCCGCCAAATGATTCTCGAACTCCGGTTGAGAACGGCGCTAATTTATCGCTCCTGCAGCAACTGCCTCGCTTCAAGTCACACCATAACCGAGTGCGACAGCGTAATTCCGTGCAAACGATGTGGTCAGGCTCACCACACCATGTTGCATAACACGGGCTCCGAAGTAGAAGAAGAACAAAATGAAGACGTCGTTGAGCTTTCCTGTGCCCAACAGATGGACTTAGAAGATGAGATATTAGCAGAAATCAAAGCTGACAAGCAGAAAGCATCACCACCCACTATGACGACTGATGATGCACTCGCACATCCATTCCGACCACCGCTCAATAGGATGCAGCCAACTCTCAACACCTACAGCGCATGCCACTTGCTCATGATTGAGCCAGACGCGAGTTTGCAACTTTAGATTGGACTGGCGGCATGAAAACGACCGACTGGGACTCGATTCGTCTCAGCGGCGTAGCCCGGACCGAACGGGACCCGATTCGTCCCGTCGGCCACCCCAGCCGAAAAGAAGGCGCGGTCAAGGTGCACGGCGAAGAAGAAATGCACGAGCTATTATTGAGCAGCGATCAGCAGCCCTTCCTTGGCAACAGACGTTGGCACTGTCATATTCGGGGTTAGTACGCATTCGTACAGCGGATAGGTTTACCACAGTGCGTGCGATGTTTAATCCAGCAAGTCCGGCGACCAGCATTTACGATGAAACTGTGTCAAGACTTCGGCTCCGCACTCAAAGACGTGGCGGCGGCCGATTGTGCGATATCACGCTACGCAGCAATCTTGGCGGACAGGAAGAAATATCAGTCTTCGCAAAGATCGAACACATCAGCCCGATGCCGACTCCATTGCGTTCGTTATCGCAACACTCTGTGGAAGTTTTCACGAACTTGCGATCCATCATTCCATAAGACATCGCCGATCCAAATGGTACTCGGAGCCGACCTCTACGCGACATTGATGCAGCCTGGTATGATACCCCCCATGGTAGCAGGACAATCGGTCGCGCAAAGTTTGCTCCTGGGATTTGTTATCTCTGGTGTAACCCAGTAAAAAAATGCATCCGATAAGTTTTAAGAAAAACAAATGAATTGTTATTTATTGAATTTGAATTTTAATCAAAATTGTTATATATAAGTTGCAAATTAAAACAAGATATGAATTGTAAATGGTCATATGTGCTTTTCGCAGTAATACTGCAAGGCGGCGGAATGTTCACTCTCCCGAGCTCATCACAAATATATATATATTCATACACATTGCAGTTTGTACAAGTGAATACAAATTTCAATTCTGGTGTTAAAATTTCTGGATTCAAGGCTTATTTAGATTTTTTCGTTGCACATATATTTGTGGAAAACGTTATATTTCCTACTTCAGTTTTTCTTTGTTGTTTTATCCCAATCATGGAATCATTCATTCGCATGGCAGAAGCTGTAATCGAATTCGAATCTGATTACAAAAACACGCCAGTTTCGGAACAAAACAAACACGGACTTGCTATACAGCGAGACGAATTAAAGGCTATGTGGGACAAAATAAATGTAGCATTGTAACACGTTCAACGTGTTTTAAGAATTAAAACTATCAAGAGTCTTTGGATGTAAAATGATTTATTTTTCACACGTGCCCTTTTCAGCTTCCACCAGTAAAAAGTATATATGTATATAAAAGTAGGATTAGTAATGGGTGATGTGCCAGGGGTGACACCAACGCTCGATACAGGGCGTTTGGCACTTAATGCCGCGTTTACACGTTGATAACATAACATACTTAAAGCCTAGCTTACACGTTCTTATGACATGCTTTTTTTTTTTAATGAACTAAGAAATTATGAGAATACCATAACTGCGTTTGGACCAAGTTTCAACTCCATAATCTCGACCAAATTTTTGTGGAGCTCTTATGGCACGACCACTTCTTGTTCTATACATCTCTGGGGTTCTTACGTAAGACGTGTTTGTACTAGTTGCTTCTGACTCCAATGTCTCGGGCGTTATATTTTCAACAGCCCTAATTGGAGCTTCGTGCTCATCCGAGATCATTGATTCATCCACATTACAATTCGTATTGTAGCTTATATTATTTTCGATTCTGGCGTTACTGTCCGCATTAACATTATTTTCAACCCGAGTAGTCTGCGTTGCTGGCCTAATATTCGTTACATTGTTCCGATAGCCGTCTAGACTTTCCTCGTACAGCAAATCATTGGCACTGAAATCCTCATTATGAGACTTAGCAATAAAGCGTCGATTGCGCCTAAAATGATTGTCCAAACTATCTCTGATAATGTATGAGCGGCCATTCACGACTTCGGCTATTTTACCATAGTGCCATTCCTTTCCGTTTTTTTAAAGACTATTGAATCACCCACCCTCAATACTGGCAAGGCCTTAGCGTTACGATCATAATAAGATTTTTGTTTATATCTTTTTTGCTTAAATTTGTTTTTAATTACAGTTTCATCCAACCTGTTTCTGATCAAGGGCGAGCCTGACATAGGTAACTTTGTTTTGAGAAGCCTACCAAAGAACAGCTCCGAAGGAGCGAGCTGCATACTCGACAATGGCGTTGTATTGTATTCTAGTAAACGATACTGGAACTGATTTCGTTAATTTTCTTCGTAGCAACGCTTTAGTATGTTTTTTACTATTGCTACACCTTTTTCAGCCAAACCATTACTTTGCGG